>ML785445.1:421382-489099 GCA_009831015.1 Picea engelmannii
ATATATATATATATATATGTTTTGTGTGCGTATTTTCATGATTTTGTTGTTATTTAGGCCAATTGCGAAATGCATATTTTCTTTTTCTTTTTCTATTTGGACTTCTCCGCTTTTGAAAGATTGTGTTGAAGCAAGACAATGATAGACCTCAAATCATGCAACATAGCGAACTCTCTTCCTAACTCGTCGCAAACATACAAACACAAGAAATGTTGAAGAACCTACGGTTGTTTCAAAGGATTCTATATCTAACCTATGTAAATGAAAAACTTTGGGGAAATGCGAAAGTGTCTACTTAGTGGTTTGTTAAGACCTTATGGTAAAGAAGGAAATTTGTAAAGGACTACATACACCTCGAAGACAGAACTAGTGAGTTTCACCTTAATCACCTCATACTTTTGCAAATAACAGACGTCCTCCTCTCTCGCTCGCTCGGGGCATGCTGCCGAAATAAAAGTCAACTATATCAAATGAGCACACAACAAGAGAGGGTATGCAGATATCTCTGTTGGGGCTATGGATGCTCGCTAGCAGTGGAGCAAGGTCTGTGACGTCGAGGTGTCTCCATCGAGGCTATGGACGCTCGCTGGCAACGGAGAAACACCATAGCAAATGAATGAAGGTAACTAAAGTGCCTAGTGCCAGTGAATTCTCTACTATACTCTTCTCAAAAGAGGGAATGAGTTAGGGTCACGGGAAAATAAGGAGGAATAAAGGTTGAAAACCCCACAGGCAGACCCGGAGGCATCAACCAGAGAATTTCAAATGCAATGGTAAAACGCGCTTTGATTTAAAACCAGTTAAGTTCTCCACCTGCTTTTGCATCAGTAAGTCACCATTCACCCAGGAACGGAGATTCTGCTTTCACCCAGTAAGTCGCCATTTGTTGAGCACTCAACACACCCTAAAAAGACTATGTCAAATTTTACTTTTTCGGTACCACTTGATCTTTTGCATTGTCTAATTCGAACTCATTGTGAAAAATGTTGCCTTTACTTATCATCTTGGCTCTCATTAACTTTTAAGTCTTTCAAATTTTGCTTGAATTTATGAAAAATCATGACTTAAAAGGATTAATGTTTAAATAAAGAATCAACAACCAAAACATTTCACCCGACGCACCCAAATTCGGCATCAGAAGGAATTAAAAGATGAAGGAAAATCACTCGAAAAACCACAGTTGCCAAGCATCGATCTTCATCGGCATCGGCAAAAGGAAGTTTTCTTTCATGACTAGCATCACACAAGGATATCGCCGACAACCGATCCCCTTTGGCATCGGTAAAAGGCGAAAAGAGTAAACGTTAACAAAGAAAGAAATGATATCACTGATAGCCGATAGCCAACGTGCTTAGAAAAATCGGAGAAGACCAAATCGCGATGAACATTCGGACCACGCTAAAGTTTTTCTCTGATCACTGACTTCCAAAACATTTCGGCATCGACGATCCCAGTTTTAGTTTAATAATGCACAACTTGAATAAAGCCCCGAGCCCGACCAATACCCGAGAGCTAAGTCATCGGTCTTCAATGCCACGTGTCCTGAGCCAATTGTGCCACGTCAGCATTGTACAATGCAATCGATCGGTGTCGAAGGTCTTTCACAGAAGAACATCATCGAAAACACCCGTAACATATTGCCAACCCCCGATCCACCCACTAGGAAAGTGACACAATGGGACTTTTTAGTGCTAGATACGTTTCGATCCAGAGCATTTAAGGGACTAATTAATTCCAAATCTCACATTAGTTTCTAATTCATGCATGAATCAAAAGGACCGTTTGAATTTACTGATAGAACACATCACCCTATGCGCCTTCACAGTCAACCCACGATGAATTAAATTGCAAGATTCAGAGTTAACTTGGAGGAAATACGGTTTGGCTGAAGGGCGCAAACAAGGGGCACTACGTAGAAAATCCCAGGCTATAAAATACATTATGAATCAAACAAAAAAAGATATGGATGAAGTACACAAAATTACATACACAAAGAAAAGTAATGATACATCCAACCGCTACAACTAGAATCCTTTCATCAAAGTTTCAAGACTTTTACATTAGGTTTCAATTGAGCTCAAACTACATACAATAGACACTATCTATGATATTTGGCCAACCAACCAGGTTTACGTTAAAAAACATGAAAAATCTTCAAAAAACTGTCAATATTGGTGCCACGTATGAGAATACAAAATAGAGTTAGTTAATCATGTCTCTTTTGCACGCTCGATAGATCCGCGTGGACTTTCTCCCCGGCTGCTTCACATTCTCTAAGATTCTTCATATTATGTTCTTCTGACTCCCTTTGTGCTTCGTGCAGCTACACGATTGTATCTTTCACTTCCTAGAGTTGTCTCTTAAGCAAGGTCGCATTGCCTTCACGACCCTCTGATACTGACACCTCAAGGGTCTTTGCCACCAACTGTCGTCTTAATTCTCTATTTTCCTGGTACAGTTCGGGGATGGTGAGTTGGGCCTATTTCAGCAATTGATTCGTCTCTCGAACATTAGCATCCATGGTATCTGTCCTCCTCATTCCGCTCACTCTTCCCTGACTTGAGACTTCAACAGGCTCTAGACGAATAGCACGCATAAGTAATTCCTCGGCAGTCGATCTTGCGCACAGCTCGCTTGGGATTTGGGTTTCCTTAGCTTCCTTATTTTTCCTTGGCCTTCCCCTTTTCCAAGGTATCTATTGTTGGGGAGGCATGTCTTCCAATGTCCTTCCATCCAACACAACTTCTTCCACTTCAACATTCGCGCGGTGCGATATTATCATTTTCGTGCGCAGGTAGGAACCTCCCTTTGAAACCTCAAGAATGCTCGCTGCGAGTAAGAACAAATCCTGGGCACTTTGGGGCTCAAGCCTAGGACTTGTGCTGCCTCGTGTGCCCCTTCTTATGTTTTAAGGGGTTCCCATGGTACGACACGTATCTATCTTATGCGTGGGGAACTTGGTGAGGGCCCGAAGTGGAAAACTTGATCAATCTGAGATTGTGAGATGAACTACCTACAATGCATAAGCTCGGCTGGTGAGTAGAATACATGAAGAACATCCATAATTAATAACAGAGCAGGAAGTGGGTGGAAACGTGCCAGGGAACATTGAATTCATGGTGACTGGATTCTTTGAAGCAAACTAAATATTTATGTGGCACATCCACTCGATGAATACGTTTTGGGGTGTGTGGGATACAGCCAATAGGATTTGCAGGGTGTGTGTAACACAAGCGCTATGATTTTCTATTCTTCCAGCCTTCATGATGAGCTAATGATGGTTGTTGCACTTGCCAACGTGACTTATATTTAAACAACTTGCCTCGACCTGAGGCACCTAACGACTTCCCTTATGACAAGACATGACTCTTTTGGAACATACTCGTACTCTTAACACATTTTTGGCTCTGACATCCTTTCCCGACTCTAAGGGCCAATCGGCCACTAGTGGGACTTCGACTCTCAACTCATTTTTTACCTGATATTTCATGTTGTGACACACAGACCCACCCTGACTAAGAGAAAAATGACGGCGCTAACAGAAGCGAAGAAAGTGATTTGAAAGTTGCAGATATCACATAAGTATCGAATAACCAGGTTTAGCGGGCTTTACAAGTATGTACCAATCTAGATTTCTCATGCTTACACTTTATACATGTATTTTACCCATTGTTACTCTATACACGGTCTCTAAAGGATTTCATTTATTTTTTATTGCAAGAAAGACGCCTCCGAGTATTGGACAAGAATAGCTCGGGAGCCTCATTGGGAGATTCAAGAAAATGGGCCAAGTGCAAGAGGAATTGGATCGAAATCAACAAGGAAATGAATGATATCGGGCTCTATGAGTTTGGCATGCCCAATGACTTCGTCGACTTACGTGACATAGTCAAATTACTCACCGAGCGAGATTCATCATGGGATGAAGAAATAGAAAATGTAACAGACACAGCGCCAACTCAGGTGCGACAATTTATGGAACACCTGATCAAAGCTCGGGCTATGTTGCAACAATTAAGTGCCAGTCTAGTCAAGTATCGGGCACATGCGGTAGAGATAAGGGAGATTTACACGACCCTGATGGAACAACATAGATTCTTGTACACCAACATTTGTGAGGAGTTTCTCATCCAATGGTCGGAGTACGAGAAGAGTCACCCTTTTAAGTGATATCTTGAGATCACTCTTAGACAAACTAATAGGACAGAAAGCCACATGGCAAATTCTGTTTTACTCATCTGCACTTTAGTCGTTATGTTTAGTTAATTTTATGTTATAAATAGGAGTATCGATTGATTAGTTAAAGGTCGATGGTTGTTGCAAGAAACTCTCATTTTTGGTTTTGTTAAGAATTATTTTGGAGCTTTCTTTAATTGAGAAGTCCTTCTGGACCAAAGACAAGTTTATGTTTTCATCAACTACGTGTATGACTGGATGTGGAGAAGAACTATTTCCTATCTCATCTCATGAATGGATGTTGTAACGAGTAAGAGCTATTAAATCTATTGATAAGTTATTTGATGCAATGTTTTACAGTTCTTTCTTTAATGGTGAAAATGAATCGTTGTGTTATTATATGATGGATGATTAGAGTTGAGTGAATTATTTTACTTGTCATTGTTTATCACATGCGTGTTTTCTTTTGATAAGTTGTATCTCAGTTAGTAATTAGAATATCCACATGGTTAACATATTAGTATTATGTATGTGGTTGACGATCATTGCCTACACGCTCGATTAAAGGGTTATCCCTAGCTCATCCTCTTCTCCAATAGTTTAGTTTGTTCCCACTTTGTTACCTAGTTGGTTTATATCGGATTTATCTTATATCAGTCTTGCCTAAGAGAAAAACACAAAAAAGAGAACATCTAAACTAAAGGAGAGAAACCTTCACAAGAAAACGTAAATCCCATCGATTATTTCAGTCGGATCACAAGATCTGGAGAACCATTCCACCATTAAACGTTGTAGATTCTAATTGGGCCTCAGTGGCGGGTTTGGTTCCTGTTGTTGAGTTAAAGGGATTTAGGACCCATCAACACATCATTACACACTTTCTTCTCCTGTAGTTCCTATTGCCCCTATGGCTCCCCCTAAATGGTCTCACAAATAAATTTTTGGCCCTTTGGACTTAGCTAACACCCAAGGTGGATTACATAATCTCCCAAAAAAGATTGATTCTTGGATACCTAGATTCTCGAGAGAAGTAGGGTCTTATGGCAACTCACACTGGACTAAGTTTTATGAGGGGTGTGAATTTCACCAATTACGAGAAGAAAACCATGACACCTTTATGAAGCTCTTTGCGAGCTCACTCACCGGAAGTGTCAGAACCTGTATTAACAAATTCCCAAGTGGAATCTTCAAAACCCCTGAAGATCTAGAACAAACTTTCATGAACAAATGGTGTAAAAAAAAAGTATGGCCTCCTTTTAGTCTCAATACCTCGAAGTTTGCAAAGGAATCGACAAAAACATTAGGGAATTCAATGATAGGTTCAAAATTCTCATTAGCAAGCTTCAACCCGACTTTCACCCAAAAAGCGCCATTCTCTAACATTACCTAAACTCATTAGAAGGAAATTTGCAGTTCACCCTCAAGGATCGATTACCTGCAAGCCTAGAAGAAGCACAAGAGGTTGTTTACCAGATTGTGGAAAACCTTAGGTTCATCAATTCAATCCATCAGGTTAACCTTTTAAATGACAATGACATCTAGGAGCCATATGGGGAAGGCATGGTGGAACAAAGCATAACCTCCCAGAGATCCTAAAGGTGTAATATAGTGCTTTTCATAGAAAATGGAGCACAGGTTTCTCAAACATGAAAGATAATTCCTTGTTCTCTCAACAAAATGAACCTCATGGGGATTTAAAACCCACTCAAGATACATTTAGAAACCCTGAGATTGAATATTTTGGGTACTCCCTTCCACAAATCCATGAGGAGGACAATGTTGAAGAAGAATTCCCTGTTGTCTCCCAAGTTGGGAGCATGGGAACAAAATATGGAGAAACTGTACCCTTTTACATTACTCTCCAAGTCAATGATTTCCTTCTCCATAATTGTGTGTTTGACCCAAATACCCCTAAGAACATTATAACTAAAAGGGTCATGCACCAATTGGGCCTAAGTATATCACAACCAAACACACAAGGTGGTTTTACATGAGGCATCATTAAGGACATAATTTTTTATTTCCATGATTTCCCTAATGCCCCTTTCACTATTGATGTGTTGGTGATAGACGCTTTAAGCAACTGGGGAATTCTACTCTGTAAGGACTTTATAGAAAACTTGACATGAATCTTCCAAGACCAAGGGTCCAAATCTATCATACCTCACCCCGAAGGGGGATTCTTTACCCTTCACAAAGAACCCATCACAGAATGCCTTATCGAGACCCCTGAGGAACCCAATAATCAACTCCTTTGTGTAAACAATGGGATTGAAAGTTGGTTTGTCCAAGGGACGAATTTAGAGGATGATCTTACCCAAACACCTGAAGGAATGTGAACTTTGTAATTTGATGGAGCTCAATCGATTTCTGGTTCGAGAGCAGGTATTTTCTTGACAACCCAATCCAAGGAAACCTTCTATTACTCCTATAGACTTGAATATCATTGTACAAACAATTTTGTCGAATACGAAGCTTTGATTATAGGCCTCAACCTAGCAAACGACAAAGGTGTCACACACTTTAAGGTTATAGGAGACTCAGACTTAATAGTATCACAAGTGTTGTTAGACTTCGCTGCCAAGAATGAAATATTAAAAAGGTATCTCGACTTCTTAAGATATATTGAAAAATCCTTTGAGATAGTGTCAATCAAAGAAATTCCTCGAGAATAAAACTATGTAGCATATGCCTTGGATGTCTCGGCATCCACCTTACAACCTTGTGATGGTCCCCTCCAAAACCTGTGCAAAATGGAAGTCATGTTTAGACCGTCAATCCATGATAGCTTGGAACATTGGTAAGTCTTTGAAGATGATGAAAAAATCCTTAGATTCATGGAGAATAGTAGAGAATTTGTTGATTCACAAGTAAACTTCCTAAATGATTCCTTGGACCTAGATGTAGTAAACCTGTAAAATAACACTTTTTCAAAAGGATGTGTCCCTTTACAACACCTCTTTGACACACACAATGTTTACAAAGGAAAAAACCCCAAGAAACAAACAGATGAAGCCTTAGAGTTCAGCATCGGCACTGAGATAGATCCAAGAATGGTCACAATAGGGAAAGGTACTACTGAAAAGGAGAGATTTGAGATACTAGACCACTTAAGAGAATTCAAGGATACATTTGTTTGGAATTATGATCAGTTGAAGGCTTATATGGGTGATGTCATCCAACATGATATACCTTTGACTTTAGGAACCAAACCTTTCTGGCAAAAGTTAAGACATATTAATATGAAGTTGGAAAACCATATACAAAAGGAAATTCAAAAGATGGTCGATGCTAGTATCATAGCTCCCATTAGATATTCATCATGGATGTCAAATTTGGTAGTGATCCGAAAGAAAAGTGGTGATATTTTCTTGTGTGTAGATTTTTGAAACCTTAACCAGTTATCTTTGAAAGACAACTTCCCCATCCCAAATATGGAACATATGTTATAAAGGGTTACTGGGGTAGGCATGATGTCCACGTTGGATGGATTTTCTGGATATAACCAAGTGTTACTCAAAAGAGAAGACCAACTTAAAACAACATTTATCACACCATGGGGAACATTCATGTACTTAAGAATGTCTTTCGACTTATGAATGCAGGTGCAACCTTTCAAAGAGTGATGGACTTTGCCTTTAGGGATCTCATTTAGAAAATCATAGAAATTTACCAAGACAATCTCACAGACATATCAGAGGAAAGGAGAGACCACATCTCACACCTCAAAATTGTTTTTGAAAGATGTAGAAAGTATGGTATCTCCTTGACCCCTTAGAAGTATGTCTTCGGGATAGATAAGGGGAAACTATTGGGACACATAGTGTTGGCCCTTGACCAATTTTTGGAGAACCTTGGTCACGTTTGACCATTTTTGGGACTTAGATAACCTTGTCGAAGGTGGAGTGCAAGGTGAAGTGGAGATCACAGAATCTCAGCCCCTTCTTAGGGAAGTTTTGGGTTTAGGGTTTATGTAACGGGTATGGGATGTCGATCCATGGGTTTACTCATGCCTTGGCCCCTTTTGTAATGTATAAATAGATATCTAGACGATGTAAGAAACACACTATATCTAGGAGAGAAGTGATGCTAAGTACTATATTGTGCTGAGTGCAAGTGATGTAAGCAATTGGATCTATGTGATTGAGTTAGCTTTGTGCATACTATGTGCATGAGAACTTATAGAGCTAAGTGAAAGTGACTGTAAAGAGGCTTTGTGTTGTAACCTAGCTCAGGGAAGGAGAGTCTAGCGAGGTGTGCGCAGATCTCATGTCCTATGCGAAGTGGGTTCTTGTGGCTTTGTGCTTGTAGAAGATTGACAGAAGACAATAAATAAGAGAAGATTTGGTGGACGTAGCCCCACACTGGGGTGAACCATGTATATCATGTGTTGTGGTTGCTTTGTGCATTTTAGTTGTTATGTTATTGATGTGATTTATGCTTAGTACAATGATATATGTTAGATGCACCTGATATAATAGTATCTTAGTGCTTAGTAATGGGGATGAATGCTAGATCTGATCTATTTCTACATCCTAAGTGTGTGGATGTATTAGATCATGTTAAGTATTATGTTGTTTTGTAATTAGGGTTTTACCCGGGATGTGAATAAGGGTTAAATGCTAATGAATGTTAACTGCTAAGTGCTATGTTAAGTATTGTAATCACAGATCTATGTCTGAGCTAGGTTGTAGACACTTGAGTCCTGCAACCACCCCTACCTCTACGTCAGGTGAGACTTCATCTGCTTCGCAGGTGTTGTCGAAAGGGAAGGTAGTTAGGGTTTTTTTGTTGTGTTGTTGAAGCATTGAACCCTGGGTCTGCCCCTGTGCCAACAAATGGCTCTGTTGTCGGGACCTGAAACTGTGATTATTGGGAACTGAAGAAAATAAATCTATGTTCGTAGATCTGTTGCTTTGGTGCGCAGTATTCTACTTAACTATGAAGCTCTGTGCTAAGAAAGGAATCAGATCTGAAGAAAAGAGGTAAGATCTTAAATCTTTGTGCTTTGAGAAAGGTAAGATAAGTGAAAATTTTTGCTTCGAAAGAATGGATCTAGGTATGTCTAATAGATTTTGTCCTTGTCTGAAAACTATGGTACAGCTAGAAGAAAGAAGATTCGATATGAATGGATCTGATAAGAATAGTGAAAGATATGTTATTCTTATGCATAGAAAGAATGTTTGGACTAACAAATGGATGCAGTATCCTAGAAAGAATTTTTTGCAAGTTGGTTACTATGATCCCAGTGCTCAATACAAGAAAGGTTAGGGGTTATTTAAAATAAAGAGAGGATTAACTCTTTGTTATAGTTGCGGAAGATCGGGACATCTTGCTAAGGAATGCCCTGGTCAAGGTCCTATTTTCCTTTGTTGTAAGGCTACTAGACATGAAGTTTTGAATTGCCCTAGAATGATTGTTAAAGTTGAAAAGATGAATATGAGACAAGAAAACCATGAGATAGGCCAAGAAACTAAGGATATGATAGAATCCCAGAAAGAATCAGAGACTTTATTACTGCAGATGAAAGAAACACTTAATGATCAAAGAGATATCAACTTATCAGAGATCTTAAACGAGAAGGAGTGCATAGAAACAAGAATAGGAGACTTCGACATAAACTGTGTTCTGGATGAGGAAACACAGGTGAATATCATGACAGAAAGAACTTGGGAAATTTTTGGAAAGCTTGTTATGGTTCCTTCATTAGGAGGAATAGGGTTATTTAGAGGAAATTTGATAACCCTATGTGGAAGACTTACCCAGACATCTATGAGTGCTCATGGAACTTCGACAGAGGAAGAATTTCAGGTCATTAAATTTGTTGAGAACAGCAGCCTGTTTGCTAATCTGCTAGGAAAAACCTAGATTGAGAAAGATCAGATACGAAGGAAACAAGAAGAGGAGGATCTATAAAATAAAAAGCAAGAACTAAGGGATTGCATGGCTAGGCGAATAGTGCACTTACTGAAAGAACAAGAGGACCAGTTGAAGCTATTGAGGACCAGAGATTTGGACGTCGAAATTGAAAGAACACAAGAAGACTTGAAACACATGTCTATACAAGAGAGTAGATCACCTACCCCAGAAAGAGAAGAAGTATTACTCTCAGAACCCTTGAACGACCCGCAACTATGCGAAGTTACTATGTCAAGAGGAGATACAAAAAAAAATGGAAAGAGGAAACCAGTGACTCAAATTACAAGAAAGAAAGCAAGAAAGCTTAGCAAGAAGAAAGCAAAGTTAGAGAAATTACAGAAAGTTCCAGGGAGAACTTCGCTGAAGGAAGGTTTGCAGAACTGGAACTTCATCGGGATATCAAAATAGCGAAGATTGGCACTTCACCATGGTGAAGAAATGTGATCATTGGAGGCGTCCCAATCGTTAGCCCAATGCTCCAAAACGTCTCGAACCATAGTTATGGCTCGAAATATCGGCATTGGAACATTGGGACCGAGCCACAATGGATGGAATTGCATTGATTGAGTCATTTGTGCCCATTGGAGGAGTCTGTTATGATGTTGTCTATTTATCCCATCGAGCGTTTCACCGAGAAAACTTTTGAAAACAGTGATTATTTGAGCCCGCGGAGAACTAGTTTCTTTCGCGTTGTGCCTATTTGAGACCTCGCCACCCATTATGTTACATCGATTATTTGATCACTGGCCTTAGATACCTAATCTCAGGTGTTCATGTCAGGTGACTTCAACACAGTAGAGAAATCCTTCGAAGATATCCTCATAAAACTCATGGCTGAGAAGGTCATGTCCACAAGAGTCCAAGCCTCATCGACGAGAGGAGTGCAAGCCTCCCCGTCGACTGCTCATGGATCTGGACCATCCTCAGTTGCGACAGAGAAACCAACTAGGCATCGTGATGACTTGGCAAATGCGAAGCTCATCCCTTCTATCTTACCTGATTATATCTCACCTCTGGTTGGCGCAGTGAGTCGTGACAGTGTCCTGAGGGACTTCGACTACACCCTGATTACTGTGTACCTCCTGAAGGGGATACGCGCAGTAGGAGCACATTTAGGACAAATCATGACGTTGAAAATTAGTGACTTCAACTTGGGAGACTGCAAGAATCATGGAATGCTCACACCACACAAGTATTTTACCAAGAAAAAGTGGAAGAAGTCGAAGATCATGCCCCAGCTATGGATTATGGACATCGCGAGGTCCACTATCCTAAACGTGATGAAGATACCACACTTTGGAAAGAATCAGGAGGTTAACGCATGTGTTAAATTCCTGTTGTCTTGCTTCCATGGTGGTTATCTATGGTTGGGCAGACGCATCATCGTAGATTTGGCACTGATCCATCAGATCACCGAATTAAGCATGCAAGGACCAGACCCACAAGAATTTTATCCAGGGAAGGCTATAGATTGCACCCTGGCACAGAAGATTAAAGATACCTATGGCGATGTGGAAAAGGGAAAGTGAGGCTACAAGATATCCTCTAGTTAGAATGTCTCAGTGCACCTAGCCTAACAATTGATCGTTGGTAAGCTAGTAAGGAAGAACAGACCCACATAGGTCATAGGGTTTGTTGTTGACCTCGCGGGAAAATGCATTGAAGGACTACAGATGAACTGGGAAAGCTACCTCGTCAACCAGTTAGAACAAGATTGTCACGAAGCTCAGGATCAGGGCTATGAGTTTCATTTTAGTTGGCTACGGATCCTCATCGCCTTCATTGCCTGGGATATGCCGGAAGGAGTGACCTTCCCTGAGATTGATCCATCTAAACCCCTAGCTACAAAGTTCACCACGCTCTGGTATTCGAGAGACATGGTGAAAAAATGGCAGTCAAACATGATGTTCCACACCTACTACCTGCAATTGAAGAGGGATATCGATTCTTTCACTCGTATGACACCGAACATCCTACACAAGTTCAGACCATTTGTGAAGTTCCACGCAGATATACATTTTATTTATATCATTGCGCATGGAGATGAACATAAACAAGAGATCCAATCTTATTATAAGCTCACTGAGGAGGACATGGAATAAATAACTAAGGAGTGGCCTAGAGAGCTCCTTGTACCAGTCGACCAGGCAGAACTATCTGACCCTGACCTCATCGAAATTTTTGTGGCTACTCGCGAAGAGTATGATGCACCCAGCAGTAGCAGAAGGAAGAAAAAGGAAGAGGTACAGGAGCTAAACAGCACATCAGAAGAGACTGCTTCAGACTCACCTGGAGGGGGAGGTGATGACGAAGTAGACAAAGAAGAGGAAAAAGGAGAAGAAGACAAGCAGAAACAAGGTGAAGTAACACCACCTAGGGATCCTATTGATGAAGTTGATACCTCCAAGAAAAGAAAGGTTTCCCCCACAAAACCTACATCAAAGAAGAATTCCAAATCTAGTAAGCCATAGATGCAGACTGTTCTCATGATGGATGACATAGATTTCATCATCGTCGTTGTCTCAAATACCTCAAAAGATATCTTATAGCGCAATGAAGCCAAACAAGAGACCATGTATGAAAGAATTGAAGCAGAGCTGAAAGGGGCACAACAAGCCCTCTACTCCAGCCACGCAGTTTCTACTACACCCTCGTCATCAGAAGGAAGAGAGTTAGGATACGAACATGCCTAGCTACGTCGAATAGCAAATGTGACAGAAGCTCACCTTTGTCGTGTTTAGGAAGAAAAAGAGCAGTCCACAGAGGCCTTAAAGCAAGCAAAACTGGAATCCATAGAGCAACGTCGGGTTGCGCAACAGGAAAAAGACGACATCCAAGCCAAGTTTGCAAAGGATAGAGCGCAAATCCAGAAGCAGAAGGAACAGCTACTCGCAGAGCAGATTGGAGTTAACTAAGCAGTCACTAGAGAAATTTTCTCTATGATGGGATTAGAACAGATGGAAGAAGACCCAGTGGAAAGCCAAGTAGGGAAGCTTGTTGAATCCATTCAGCAGCTCCAATAGAGGATAGCAGAGTTGGAGTTACAAGCAGTGCCAGGCACTCTGCAGGTAGTGCGAGACCAGCGAGAAGAAACTACCTAAAGCACAACCCAGAGAATCAAGGAATTGGACTTAAAATGTAAACAGCTCATCAGTCGAAGTGCGCGGACTTACGAGCACCTTGCAGAGGACCCTGAACTAAGGACATTGGAGTCACAACTTCAGGAGGCCAAGAAGCAAGCAGCAATGGTGCAAGTGTAGTTGATGCCACTACCAGCAGTTGAGAGGATGAAACGATCCTAGGAACAGTGCACAGTTCAGCAATAAGTCCATGCCATCCAAAGAAAGGTCATGGAAGTGACTCAGAAGCTCCAGCCAGTGCAGGATGCAACTTGCATATTGTTTAAGGAGATTGAAGGACAAGTTGCAGAACTAGAACAAATGGTCACCACAGTGGAACAACGCTTGGAAGGACCTGTAATGGAGAATATCATTCAAGAGTTCGTTGAGAAGGAGGCTCTGGCAAAGCAGCAAGTTGAAGTAGCTCGAGCGAAGCTCGAGGCATTTGAGGCAGAGTTATGTGGATCAGAGTGACTCGGGATGAGTCACAAGTGAGTGTTGGGGGGTTGTTGGCCCTTGACCAAGTTTTGGAGAACCTTGGTCACATTTGACCATGTTTGGGACTTTGACAGCCTGGTTGAAGGCGAAGCACAAGGTGAAGTGGAGATTGTGGAATATTGACCCCTTCTTAAGGTAGTTTTGGGTTTAGGGTTTATGTAACGGGTATGGGATGTCGGCCCATGGGTTTACCCATGCCTCTGCCCCTTTTGTAATTTATAAATAGATATCTAGACGATGTAAGAAACACACTAGATCTAGGAGAGAAGTGATGCTAAGTACTATATTGTGATGAGTGCAAGTGATATAAGTAGTTGGATCTATGTGATTGAGTTAGCTTTGTGCATAATGTGTGCATGAGAACTTGCAGAGCTAAGTGCAAGTGACTGTAAAGAGTATTTGTGCTTTAACCTAGCTCGGGGAAGGAGAGTCTGGCGAGGTGCATGCAGATCTCCTATCCTATGCAGAGTGGGTTCTTGTGGCTCTGTTCTTGTAGAATATTGACAAAAGATGATAAAGAAGAGAAGAGTTGGTGGGTGTAGCCCCACACTGGGGTGAACCACGTATATCATGTGTTGTGGTTGCTTTGTGCATTTTAGTTGTTATGTTATTGATGTGATTTATGCTTAGTATAGTGATATATGTTAGATGCACTTGATATAATAGTAGCTTAGTTCTTAGTAATGGGGATGAATGCTATATATGATCTATTTCTATATGTTAAGTGTGTGGATGTATTATATCATGTTAAGTATTGTGTTGTTCTGTAATTAGGGTTTTACCTAGGATGTGAATAAGGGTTAAATGCTAATAAATTTTAACTGCTAAGTGCTCTGTTAAGTATTGTAATCATAGATCTGTGTCCCATCTAGGTTGTAGACACTTGATTCATGCAACCACCCCTGCCTCTACCTCGGGTGAGACTTCATCTGCTTCGTAGGTGTTGCCGAAAGGGTCGGTAGTTAGGGTTTTTTTGGTGTGTTGTTGAAGCGTTGAACCCTAGGTCTTCCCCTGTGCCAAAACATGGCCTCGAAAGGGGGAATTTCTATAGACACTAAAAGGATCCAATCTATAAAGGATGTATGTCCCCCAGCTAACAAAAAATCCTTACAATCCTTTTTCGAAAAAATAAATTTCATTCGAAGATTTGTCCCAAACTTTGTCGAAAGAATAAAACCCATGAGTGCATTACTAAAAAAGGACACGGTGTTCAGGTGGGATGATAAGGCCATTAAATCCTTCAAAAACATAAAATATGCCATCTCCCAAGCCCCAGTTCTGGTTAGTCCTCACTATTCACTAGATTTCATAATATTCTTTTTTGCCTCCCAAGAAACCATTGCAGGTGTCTTGTTGCAAAAATAAGTCGACGATCATGAACACCCCATCACTTTCATGAGTAAAGTCCTTAGGAATTCATACTTGAACTATTTGATTATTGAGAAGCAAGCTTACGCTTTAGTGAAATCCCTTAAGCACTTTAGAAACTACGTGGGTTATAATAAGATTAAGGCTTATGTTCCTTACCCAACAGTAAAGTATGTCTTATCACAACAAGATTGTGTGGGTACTAGGGGAAAGTGGGTTTCCAATATCAAGGAGTATGATTTAGAGATAAAACCCACCAAGATTGTAAATGGACAAGGTTTAGAAGAAATCTTGATTGAAAGCAACCAAGAGGCCATACAAATGGGAGAAAGAGAACAAATAAACGTGGTAGTTAGTGATTTAGAACCTGATGAGTGGTACTCTGATATAATATACTACCTTAAGAATTTATCGTGCCTAGACCATCTAGTAGACTACAAAAGAAGGGCCTTGAGACTTAAAGCTATGAAATATTGTTTGACCAAGAATGGCCTTGGTTGGAAAGACCTTGATGGAGTTCTCCTTAGATGTGTGAACCAAGAGGAAGCTAATGAACTATTGAAAGAATTACACTTCAGACATTGTGGTGGACATTTTGTTGCCCGTACCACTGCACACAAGATCTTAAGAGATGGATATTATTGGCCAACATTGTTCATTGATACTCATCGATATGTCTGATCATGCCAACCTTGTCAATACTTTACTGGTAAACCAAAACTCTCGGCACAACCTTTGAAACATGTGGTAGTAGAAGCTCCTTTTCAACATTGGGGATTAGACTTTATTGGGGAGTTTAAAGACAATTCAAGTAACAGTTACTGATGGATTTTGATAGCCACAGATTATTTTACCATGAGGGTGGAATCTATTCCCACAAAGAAAGCCACTGAGGAAGTATTTATGAAATTTTTGGAGGAAAGAACCATAACAATATTTGGGGTCCCATCCAAGATTACCATCGACAATGCCAAAGCCTTCAGCTCTCTTGCGTTAGCGGAAAAAATTTTCAAATATGGCATTGTTCTATCTCATTCCTCCAATTATTACCCATAAGGGAATGGGTTGGCATAATCAAATAATAGGAACCTTATGAGCATCCTCAAGAAGGTTGTGGGAGAAAACAAGAGGTATTGGGACAACAAAATTAAGTATGCCTTGTGGGCGGATAGAATAACAACAAAGAACTCAACAAGAAAGACCTCGTTTGAACTAGTGTATGGATTAGAAGCCAAACTTCCTATGAATCTCCAAATCCCTATCCTTCATTTTTCTCAGCAATACACCACTGATGGAGAGGCAATCCAAGGGAAAATTAACCAGTTAGTAGAGTTGGATGAATCTAGAAGATTTGCCCTAAGCCAAATGGAAAGAAACCAGGAGAGGATCGAGAACACCTTCGATCACAAGGCAAAGGAGAGGGATTTCACTGAAGGGGATTTAGTATTGTTATGGGACAAAAGAAGGGAGAAACCTAGTATGCACAAGAAGTTGGATGGACTATGGACAGGTCCCTACAAGATCATGAGTCTCGCAGGAACAAACTCTTTCAATTTGGGAACCCTGGAAGGAGAGGCTTTGAATTTTCTTGTGAAAACTATACACATCAAGCATTACTACCCTCCAGCAGCATGACATGTAAGTAGGTAGGAATTTTTCATTCATTGTATATACCATCAGCATTTCATGTTAGAGTAATTGTATTTCCATTTGTACATATTATTGTTTACTTGTATTCATTGTATCATATATGAGCCAGGGGTGATATCACCACCCCAAATGATTTTTAATCAGTCTTGTTGAGATCTAGCAGGTCACAGGTCATACCAGAGATGTTGAGGTTCTCATGCACTCTACGGTGAGCACATGTCCCCAACTTGGAGCCATATGTTATCCCCTATCCTAGGGATAACTAAGGAGATTATGTCTCAAGGACCACAAGTCTTAGACATGGAGTACCGAGAGCCATATTGACTTGAGCCTGGACCTAGAAGGCACATTCTTCTTCTTCAGTGCCTCCATTCTGTCAGCAGCAGCAGCATCCATCCCATCGGCCATGGTTCTAGAGTAGCAGTGGGTCTTGCTCCATGAGGTAATGAGTCTAGGTATCATGGTATGTGTCACTCTAATTCTCAAAGCATTTGAGTATGTGCATTTAATTCTCTTTTACTTCATGAAGTGTGTTTGGACTTTATGCCTTTTGAATTGTCCATACCTAGGGGGGATGACAGAATTCCTTAGCAAGTTGGTTCCCTTAGGAGTGAGTTGCCTTTGGGTGGGTTTATGAAAGTTCATCATCCATTCCTACCATACTTATCACTTTCCATCATTTTCCCTCTCATATGTCCCCTACATTGGTTCGAGCATTGGATTTTCCAAGATAGTAAGGGTTGTACCTTTCCTTGTGGGAAGAAGGGAATAAAGGCCCAAAGGGTAAAAGTAGCTGGAAAAAGTTAAAAGCCAAAGATAAAAAACTTGAGATGCTTCGCCTAGGGATCCCCGATAAAGAAATAAAAGGATACTCAGCAAGAAAAAGGGGGGACCCATAAAAAGATAAAACTCAAGACCTAGTTGGTGGATAGGGGGTCTCATCATGAGAGCCTAATAGGTCCATAGGCATGTATCAGTATGACACTATTATTCATCTAGTCACCATGCCAAGGTACTGGATCTTGGTGGCATAGCCAAGAGAAAGGGGGTCTCATCACGATCCAGCCTTCTCATCTCCATGAAATTCTTGTGGGTAACGTTGTCACCACTGGTCACCATGCCAGGGCAGTGTCCCCCAGCTATTCTCTTGAAAGAAAAAGCAATAAGATAAAAAATTAAAAAGGCATTGAATGGGATAGGAAACAATTGCATCCATGACAAGGTGCAGCTCACCCTTTTTAGAGGCACCCACATGTAAGACCTACATTTTGTTGTCATCACTACACCACTTACCCAAACATCCCCCACACCATCTCATGCACTTCCATGACTTATATTGGTATTCACAAAGAAACACCCCACACCTATGGAGAATTAGCCCAATAGGATGTCCTAAAATCCTCTCCAAACCTGGCTTATAGAATAGTATAACGTCTTTGAGCATTTGATGTAACTGGCCATGTCGGCCTTTTTTGACCTAATTTGTAATTAAAGGTCATTTGGATTGTATAAATAAGGGAATAATCCCTTGTATTTTTTCATCATTCATTCACTCACACAAGTGAGGCCTGAAACTCAGCCTCTTTAAGGCTTATTAGTTGAATTTAATTGGTGTGCAACTCTTGGAGGAGGCTTGTCTTGGTGTATTTTGGAATTTTCTTGGTGGAAAGTCTTCAACTAGGGCATATTGCTAGATTATTCTTGGTGAATGTAAGTGAAAATCTGCAATTCTTCTTTCTTTGAATGGTTATGGTATATTTTACTTTGCAATTACTAAGATTATTAAATTTCTAGTGTAAAACCCTAGGAGATTAAGCACATGTTATTGTTCTTATCTCAATAGATATCCACCTACTAGATTTTGCTATAATACATATCCTTTGAAGCATGTGCTAGAGCCCTACCTTTGTAACACTCTAACATCATTGCTTCATCAAGCTTGAGCTAAAGAAGAAGGAAAACCGCTAAGGCCTAGGGTTACCTACTTCCTAGTAGTCACTTTCCTTCTAGGGTTTGGTGATTGAGGCCTTGGGTTACCAATACCTCAACCATTCTCCCTCTTGTCTTTAGTTCACACATTATCATTTATTTCCTTCAATATTGTTGCTTCAAAAAATGACTCCATTAGCCCTAAAGACACTAGTTTATACCTTGCACTTGATTGATTGATGAAAACGACCCTTAAACCTTATACCTCGAGCTCTTTGCTAACTATTCATAGCCCTAGATTAGACTAACTTGTTGTTACAAAAGTAAGCTACATCCATATATTACAACAGTGAAAACTCCTAAAAGCAAGTATTAAAGTTGATTATTACCTTGCCTTCTTAGCTTCTGACAAGTGCTAGCATATTTCATATTATATCAACTTATTGCTTTTCTTGAAAGTACAAGGTTTTACGAAACACTAATATCAATTGTTACTTGCAAAATAGTTTTTTTCTTGTTGTCTTGTTCTGGGCAGGTTCACTTAAGCATTATCTTTGCTTCATATTGTTAAAACTTTGGGACTTTCTGATCAGTGTGACTTGTGAGAGGGGAACAAATTTTCTTGATACCATTACCTTTGCCTTCTCAAAACCCCAGGTCATCGGGGATGTGTCCCCTAGGCTTTCACCCCTAAAGAAAAAGAGGTGTCTTCTTTAGGTGACAGTGATAGGACAACCTCCTATTATGTCAATTTACTGTGCACTTGCCTTTGGCTTTTGGGCAAGTACAATTTGTGTGATAACAAGTCCCTTCCATTAATGTTCTCCTTTCCTTTTGTACCATTTTTCAACAATTATTTAGTTTAATTGTTTCACTTTAATTAATAAATTTTTATGAGAACAAAAGGATTAATTATGAGTTATTAAATTCATAGGTAAGAGGGAGCAATATTATGTATGATATTTACAAAAGGTAGGAAGGGGTCCCACTAGAATCTATTAGGAAAGAGAACTTATATCTTATGCTCATTTCCCCTTGTGACTCCCGACTCATCATTTCAAGAATATATCATAAAGCCACATATAATATGTAAATCATATCATAGAAAAACATAGATTGATAATCATGCACTTCTTGTTCGTCCATTTGTTTCAAAAATTTAAAATCATGATATTTAAAGTTTCAAAATATCATGGTCTTAATACTAGACAAAATCTCAAAAAGAATATTATTCAGTCTGAGTCAGAAATGTACTACTATAAAAATAGAATAAAATATTCTTTTAGAGCAATTTTGGATGAATATCCAGAAATGAAATTCCCCTTTTTCCTTCCTCCCCTGTTTTCTGAGTATCTGATTTTCCATGAATTGAAGTAGACCGGGATGATTCGATGTTAGGCTTTAAAGGCTTATTCCCTTTCTTATCATCAAGTGGAAGTTCTAGAGGTGAGGACATGATTTCAATCACTGGTGGGCTCTAAAAAAAAGAGTTAACTGAAGGAACAATAGGTGCATTAACAAGTAATGGTGGATTCTTAGGGTTATTGGGCGATGCATGTCTAACTTGGTGTTATTCCCATCCATCATTTTCTTGCATTGGTTGAGGTAATTATGGGACATCGAAAATACTTATGTGTGGTTACAAAGGAGCGTTTTCATATGCAAAAGGATGAGGCGAGGCTTGCTAGCCTCTTAGAGATAGGTGCCCAGTTTGAACCAGCCAGTTGAATTATTTTGAATTGGCATCAAAATGCATGGAAAATTGGATTCTCTTGTTTCTCCCTTCTTGCCAAATGATATTTGACCTTCTTCCTTGTCCCCTCCTTCTTCCCTTAGAGCCTCGACTAGAAAATCTCATCCAAAAATCATATAAAAAGTGTTTCTTTATTCAACAATCATCAAATACATAATGATTAGTAATTGTATGCAAATAGAAGAAAAATAGAACCTTCACAAGATGTTCATTAAATATGATTTACAATAACTTTGTTATAAGAATGAGGGGCTTAAAATAATGAGTGTTGTTGAATGACATAAGGATTAGGCACTCATGGATTATAATGCAAAGTATCAAGGCTTGGGATCTTACTCTGTTTTAATAGAACATCATCATTAAAATGGCTTTGCACGGCTCAGCAGAAAAATTCTGTTTGAGAAAAGACTTTTTACAGCAAGGTACAATGCCCAGATTTGAAGCGTGAATCCTCTTTTATATATTATTCTTCTCATAATAAATATATTGTTGGAATGTTCTACCTTTAACTATTTTCTTTTTTAAATACAATGACGCAATATGTACAAGGGAAGCTTTGCCAATATCCCTGAATTGAAAATAAAGATTTAACCTCGAATCGGGCTTTAAGAAAGCTCATAGAAACATTAATTGAGCGATATAATCCATGTAGAAAAAAAAATGGACCTTAGTTTGGAGGGAAAAGAGGTTTAATCAAGGAAATGTTTTTATACGAAAGGTTGGGTGAAGATAAGATTTTTTTACAGGGTGTTCTTAATCAGTATATGCGAAAGATATCTAAAATTCAGCAAACGAAGGGGCTCTTTTTTAACCTCTTCACGAGGGAATGGTCCATAATGATAACCCATAGATATTATGAAAAAGGGTGGAAGATAGGACTATAGACATATAAGGAAAAGGATTTTCCCATTGTATACATACTTGATGGCGAAAATGTACAACAATGAACTTTCCCTTTGATTTTACTTTTGAAATCATACTTGTAAATTTTGATGGGTAGCTAGCGCAATTGTTTATATGCTAGTATATTCATGTGAATTTTTGGGGCCTCAAAGAAACAAATACATTTCTAAAAATAGACCAGGACAAACAATTGTGTTTGAATAGACAGTGAAGGATAGAAGGCAGAGTAAAATGGAGGGGGGGAAATGAGCTCAAACATAGCTAAAGTAAATAATTTAACAATGAACAACTATTATTGAACTACGTTTTTTATCTACACCAACAAATTGATTACATACCATCACTATGAAGATGAAAATTGTTCTCAAGGTCGTGCTACAACAACTCAATTTATTCACACACGATTATGTTATGCTCTAACTAAGTCGTTTTCAATTTTGTTGTGTGAGGGGGAGGGTCTTCACAATCGTAAACTAGCTTAGTAAAACAAGAAAGTCTCAAAACCCTAATGATCTCCAAAACAATTTGAATGAGCTAGCATACCACTTCACCTGTCTATTTTTCCATCGCCTTAATTACAACAAATACGTATCCCATGCATTAACCTTCATGTCGCGTAAAATCATTGGGACTAATGTTGATTAATGTGTGCAATCATAACATATATGAAATAAAACATTTATCAACCAAATAAAATGTCACAAGGTAAGTTGTAAACCATATAATAAATCCACTTATAAACCTTGCAATGTTATCCCATAGTTTAAACATATGTCTCCTTTTGAAAAATCCTTTTGTATCAGTCTAAGTATTAATAATGTTTTTGCATTGATTTCATGCCAACCATATGATGAGGTACCACAATTATGTCCATTTTACCATATAGTTTCTCATTCCATGGATACGAAATATATCCCTTCTTATCATAGAAATGAAATGATACCCTTTAAAAAAATCAATTGAATAACTTCCCTAGTGGGAGCCTTGTCGTAATGTCCCCAGCTATTACACATTAAAATTTCACACTTAAGTGTCACATCTCTTATGCACCTAAGTATCGCAAGTGTCACATAGATTTGTCGCAAGTGTTACTAAGTGTCGCAAATGTCGCAAAAATGTCCTATGCACCTTACTAAGTGTAGCATGCACTTTATCAAAGTGTCATATGCGCCTTACTAAGTGTCGCGTGCACTCTAACACCATGAAAAAACATTTTCATGAACCTTAGTAAGTATGGAAGAGAAAAATACATTAAAATAAGGTCGAAGCATCACTTTGTGCCTTAGGTTTAACCATTTCTAAGGGTCAATGCTCACCTACCCATGTCTAGGGGGGCGTTGATTCCCTTCCAACACTCCTTGTCTAACCTTTGGGGACCGTTGCCAACAATTTGTCTCCAGTGTTTAGGGAGAATTTATGTGGTCAAAGGAGGTTGTAACCATCCCACATTTTTCTAAGGGAAGAAATATGTCGAGAATCAATTTGGTTTGGGTCAAGGATTCAAGCTACTCTACCTGGATCTATCCTAAGCAATCTCAAGGAACCAAAACCCAACCTATGGAGTAAAATCCTCAACTATTTCCCAAAATATATCATGATGGTTAGACCCCTAAACTATTATATAATGAGTCCATTCCAAGGTGAAGGAGGGAAGATCTTTGCAGAGCATCAGACTTATGACTGTGTGAGAGACAAAGGGTTGGATAAGAAAGCTTGGAGGAAGTTGCAACAACATCAATAGTTGGTTTGTAAGTATTTCACCATGTTTCTCCATTAATGAATAAACTTGGCCTATTTCCTTCATACTTGTGTCTTTGATTCATGTATGTCTATTGATGTAAATTCATCATAGTTATATCTATCTTCATATAAAAATCTAGTGTAGGGGAATGTGTTCTTCTTCTATTGTTTACATGTTCTCTCTCATGCCTGGGAGCTTGATCAACAAGGACAGAAACTAGAGCAGCAAGGACAACCTTCGTTCAAGAGGTAAGTTATTCACCTCATTCATCTCATGTAGTTGTTGAAGTAGATTTAGAGGGAGGTTAGTGACCACTTGTTAACATTTGTCTTTGGGTCAATAACGGGGTCTTGATCCCAAAGGGGGGTTGCACCTGTCCGCAAGGGTAACTTAACCACAACATAAATTTGGGGACGATTCTCTAGTCTTTCCTTGGTAGTTTTTATCCTTTTGTATCTTCTTTGTTTCATTTCTCTTTTGATCTTGACGATTTGAATCTTGTTATTGATATTTTTCCTAGTCTTTTCCAAATCTAGGCAAAATTTTCTACCATTTAAGTCATTTCCATAAATCAACACTCCCTCAGACTACCCTACAGGGCATTGAAAACTTAAATCAACACCCCCTACATGTGCTTTAGAGAGCGTTGACCCTTATTCAGCGCTCTGGTTGCCTTGTGACAAGAGCGTTGATGCCCTGTTTGGGTGAATTTCTACCCAGTTTGCTTTCCTTTTCTCAGATCTGCTCAGATTTTGGTCTGGTAGTTTTCCTTGACTATTTATGGTCTTGTTTGATTGTGCAAAATTGTGTGATTATCACATTTTGATTGCCTCTTGCAAAGTTTGAATCTCTCTTCATATTTGGAAATTTTCATGATCCCCTAGGCTAACTAGATCCTTTGGGTTAGTCCATTTCGACAGCAATTCGATCCTTGTCATTATTAGACTATCAAACTTTTATTGTTGATTCCAGAAGCTTCTAAATCCCTTATTTGATTGATTTGGAATCCCTTTTTTATTTGAATATTGATTGTATTGCATTGAGCCTATTTTGTTGAATCTTCTTAGTTTATTCATGTTGGAAAGTTTTTGTTTCTCTGAAGTTTTTCCTAAGCTTTTTTGGATTATTGCAATTTTGCAAAATTCTCATTGATCTTTGAACTTAAAGGTCTCTCAAAGTGATTTTCATTTGCATTTAGAGTTTTCTCTTGAACAATTTTTTGTTTCCTTTAAGGCTTGATTGTTTGTTTCTTGCTTTCTTCTGTTTTGGGATCCTTTGCACCTAGCATTGAGTTCTTTCATTTTTAATTGAAATCGAAAATGGAAAAAGTATTCATTTTTTGGATTTTTCATATAATCTTAAAAAGAAAAGAAAAAAATGGGTTTTGGTACATTTGTTAGAGCTTGTTTTGAATCTGCTTGGAATTTTAAGATCCTTCATTTTAGTAGTTTGGCATTTCAAAAGAGAAAAGTGAAAATTGCAGTGGTTTTGAATGATTGTTTATATCAAAAAAGAAAAAATATCTTCTCCTTCCCACACATAGGATTCATTGAAAAGAAATATGTTTCATATCATTCTCTTTGCACAACTTTGGAGTCAAGTCAACACATCATCAATTGCGCCTCTGTACACCCTTTTGACAAAGAAAATCCATTAAAATCAACCATGTTTAATCAAATCAATTAGAATTTTTTGTTTATAGAAAACCAACAGTAGCCTAGAGTTAGGGTCTTTGGACTAGGAAAGTGAGTAAATCATCCAAGACTACAAAAGAAAAAAATGTAGAATACTAAAGAGTGTTAAAAATCCAACTTTTGTATAAGCATAGTTGGGAACCCCCTCTAAAATAGGGGCTAAAAACGAGGTCATGAGTGGTAAAGTGGTGGAGAATTACCCCTCCAAAACTTGACCAATAGTAGCAGAAAGATCGTATATTGGGGGTTTTTCTTGAGAAACTATTGGTTTCATTTGGTCTCAGAACTTTGTGAATCCTAAATCCGTTCGGGCTAATCAAGAGTCCTACCAGTCCACTTGTCTTCAATTCTCTTAAAGAATTTCATATTTTGATATCCTACCCATACATTTTGTCTCGATTGTGGTACCTGGGGCAGACGTCGTATCACACTTTCAGTACCCATGGAGGGTGATCCCACGAAGCGAGGGTTTCTTGCATCGAGAAGGGTTGTTACGTGGAGGTCAGGGTAACTGCTTCTCATATCTTCACCGATGCCTTGATATCCCATCTTCGGAAGATCCTTGATCCTACTATTGCTTGGTTGATTGCTTTCTATTTTTGTAGAGGTGTGTTTCTTTGATTTTCATAGTCATTGTTGGCCCTCGACCAAGTTTTGAGGAAACATTGGTCGGGTTTGACCACTTTTGGGACTTCGACACAGCGGTCGAAGATGGAGTGCCCAGTCAGAGCTGAGATCACGTGATATTTATTTTGCGGGCTTGTGGACCCAGGATGGGGTTCATTAGGGTTTATGTAATGGGTTATGGGATGTCGTCCCATGGTTTTACCCATGAGTAGGCCTTTTGTAAATGTATAATTATGTAAGGATGTAATTTAGAAGTAGGAAGTGGCTAAGTGAAAGAGAAGCAGTAGTATCTAGCTAAGTGCAAGAGGAAAGTAGTTCTTAGTTGCTTTTTGCAACAGAACATGTATGTAACGCTTTGTGATTCACAGAGGAGTTTTCTTTGTGCCTTGACCTGATTTTGGGAAGGTGGATCTAGTGCGCAGTGCGCAGATCACCTGTCCAGTCCAAAGCTTGGCTCTGTGGCTTGGTGCATAGGAGCATATGAATGTAAGAGATTGAAGACTAATAAAGAAGAAGAAGTCGTCGGTGGATGTAGCCCCACACTGGGGTGAACCATGCATATCTTGTGCTGATGGTTTTCTTTGCTTTGTGTTGTAATGTTTATGTTGTGGATCTGCTTAGTGCCTTGAATGTTATGAATGATAGATAGATCTATGAATGCTTAGTATTGTGTCTATGTTGAATGGGTTAGATCTAACTTTTGATGCTAAGTGTGATGTATATTTTGTTATTGTTACTGCGTCGATCTGTATTTAGGGTTTGATCTGCGATGTGAATAAAGATAATGAACTAATGTGTGTTGTTCCTAAGTACTATGTGAAGTGTTATAACCACATATATGTGTCCCAGCTTGGTTACAGACACCTGAGTCCTGTAGCCCCCCCTGCCTCTTCCTCAGGTGAGACTTCGCCTGCTTCATAGGTGTTGCCGAAAGGGTCGGTAGTTTGGGTTTTGTTGGTGTGTTGTTTAAGCATTGAACCCTAGGTCAGCCCTTGTGCCAATAAACGGTTCTGTTGTCGTGACCTGAAAATGTGATTGCTGGGAACTAAAGTAAAGAAAAGGAAATCTTTGTGCGTAGATCTACTATTGTAGTGCACAATATTCTACTTGAATTGGGAAGCTCTGTGCTAAGAGAGAAACTTGATCTAAAGAAAAAGAGGTAATATCTTGAAAGAGGTAAAGCTTTGTGTCTTGATAAGGGTAAGATAAGTGGAAATTTTTCTTTCAAAAGCATGAATCTAGGTATGTTTGATAGATTATGTCCTAGCCTGAAAGCTAGGGTAAAGTTAGAAGAAAGAGTCGATCTGAATAAATTTGATAGAACTAGAGAAAGATATGTTATTCCTATGCACAGAAAGAATTTTGGGACTAATAAGTGGATGCAAGAACCTAGAAAGAATTTTTGCAGATTGCAGATCCAGCACTGTGACCCTAGTGCGCAATACGGGGGAAGTTGGGGAACTTACAAGAGAGAGAAAGGATTGACATTATGTTATAACTGCAGAAGACCGGGACATCTTGCTAATGAATGCCCTGGTATAGGTCCTATTTGTCTTTGTTGTAAAATTGTTGGTCATGAAGTTGTGGATTGCCCAAGGATGATTGCTAAAGTAGAACAAATGAACATGAGTCAAGAGAATAAGAGCATGTTAGAATATCAGAAAGAGAAAGAATCAGAGGAAGTTCAGACTACATTAGAACAGTTTAAAGAATTGATGAATGGTCACAAAGATATCATTTTTCCAGAGATCTTGAAAGAAAAATAGCGCATCAGTACAAGAATAGGAGACTTTGACATAGACTGTGTCTTGGATGAGGAAACACAAGTGGATATTATGCCAGAAAGCCCTTGGGAGATTTTGGGGAAACCCACTATGGTACCTTCACTAGGAAGGATAGGCTTATTCAAAGGAAAGATGATAACCATGTGTGGAAGAGTTACTAATGTACCTATTATCATACATGGAGCATCGACTCAAGAAGAATTTGAAGTTATTAGGTTTGTTGAGAGTAGCACCCCTTTTACACTTTTGTTAGGAATGACTTGGATCGAGAAGGATCAGATCAGAAGGAAAGCAGAGGAAGAAGCTACAGAAAAGAAAAAGCAAGAAATAAGGGATCTCATAGCTAGAAGAATAGATCGATTGATAGAAGAACGAGAAGTTGAGTCGAAGCAATAAAAGACCACAGAATTATCTATTTAGGTTGAAAGAACACAAGAAGGTTTAAAGGACCTATCCATGCAAGAAGAAAGTATGTCCATCTAGGAAGTAGTAAGAAAAGAGGTATTACCTTTGAACCCTTTGAGAGCACATCAGCAGCGTGAAGTCATTATGCTAAGAGAAGATAAGAATAAGAATATAAAGAGGAACTCGGAGACTCAGATCATAGGAAAGAAGGCAAGAAATCTCAGTAAGAAGAAATCCAAGTTAGAAAATCTACAAGAAGTCACAGAGAAGACTTCGCAGGAGGCATGCTTGCAGGCTCTTAACCTCACTAGAACAGCAGAACCATGCGGAGTGGGACTTCATCGTGGCAAATATATATGACCATTGGAGGCACCCCGGCCATTAGAATGACACTCCGAACATTTAGGAAATGCATTTATGGGCGAATAGACTGTGTTTGGGACATTAAGACCGAGCCATAATGGATTGATTCATATTGATTGAGGCATTCATGCCCGTTGGAGGAATTTGTGTTATCGTGAAGGATATCGGTGGCTCGATAGGCGCATCACTGTGGATCTGGCGTTGATCCACCTAATCATAAGACTGAGCATGCAAAGCCCCGGCCCTCGGCATTTCTACCCAGGGAAGACTTCAGATCGCTCCCTGGCACAGCACATTAAGGAGGCATACGGCAAAGTTGAGAAGGGAAAGAAAGGCTACAAGGTAGCCTCCATTCAGGATGGCGTAGTGCACCTATCTTTTCATCTTATAGCTGGCAAGCTCATCAGAAAGAACTGTCTCACGCAGGTCATAGGGTTCGTTGTGGACCTCGCAGGAAAGTGCGTGGAGGGGATGCAAATGAGTTGGGCAAGCTACATCATCAACGAGCTCGAGAAAGACTACAACAAAGCGCGGGATCAAGGGTACGAGTTCCATTTTATCCAGTTGTTGGTGTTTATCACATTTGTTTCTTGGAAAATGCCAGAAGGAGATGCCTTCCCAGAGATGGAACCTTTGGAGCCATTGGTTGTGAAGTTCTCAACCCTATGGTACATAAACAACATGTCAAAGAAGTGGCAGTCAAACGCAGTGTTCCATGCCTACTATCAGTAGCTGAAGGTTGATATTGAGTCTTTCCCATGCATGACTCCAAGAAAATTGCACTAGTACAGACCGATGGCTAAGTTCCACGCAGATCGACATTTCATTTATATCACTGCATGTAGGGATGAGAGCAAGGAGAAATTACAGTCCTATTATAAGCTAACTGGCAAAGATATGGAGGATATCACCAAGGAATGGTTGGAAGAGTTCCTTGTATTGATTGATGATGCAGAACTCTCCAACCCTGACATCATCAGAAGCCCCTTGATCACCCAGGCCGAGCATGTTGGACAGACCAATGCAAAGAAGAAGAAGAATAAGAAGGAGGAAGTTCAAAACATAGAAACTGATGAGGAGGATAGCGCATCAGAAAGTAGACTTGGCTCGCTCGCAGGAGGAGGAGGAGGAGACAAAGTAAATCAAGAAGGAGGAGGGGAAGAAGGAAAAAATCAAGGAGAAGGTGAAGTTACACCATCAAAGGATCCTCCTATTGAGGTCAAAACATCAAAGAAGAGGAAGGTTTCTTCGTAGAAACCCTCAGCAAGAAAGAAGACCCGTGTTAGTAAGCTCCAGATGGAGGCCACCCTCACAGAAGATGATATAAGCCTAGTCCGCAGAGCATTGGAAGATGCGTCTGAGGACCTATTACAGAGATATGGCATGAATTAGGAGGAGATGTATGTAAGAGTTGAGAAGGAACTACAGGAAATTCAGCGAGCCTTTCAATTGAGTCATGCAATATCTACTGCACCTTCCCCATCAGAGACTGCAGAGTTGGGGGATGAACCATCCCAACTTCGATGACTTGCGGATGCAATAGAGTCTTGACTTCAGTGAGTCCAAGAAGAAAAGGAGAAAGCTATAGAAGGCCTGAAGAAAGAGAAAGAGGAGATCTTGGAACAACTACGAGTTGCGCGGTAATGAGTCACCGCTTATGAGAACAAGAGGGATGAATTCTGGGCGATGCTCGAGGGAGACAAAGAGAAGATATAAAAGGAAAAGGACCAGCTGCTCACAGAGTAGACTTCAATCAAGGAAGTGGTGAGAAAATCACTTCACTCTATACCAGGCTCGGCATAAGAGGAACATGAGGCAGTTGAGGTCCAAGTGACGAAGCTGGCTAAAGCCATTCAGCAGCTTCAAGCAAGGGTAACAGAGTTGGAGCTTCAAGTAGTACCTAGCACTTCGCAGGAAGTGCACAACTAGAGGGAGGAAGTCACTAAGAGTGTAGTTGGAAGGATCAAGGTCCTCGCCTTAGAATGCAAGCAGCTAAGCAATAGAAGTGCGCAGACCTACGAACACCTCACAAAAGACTAAGAGCTTAGGAAATTGGAAGCGCAGCTACAGGAGGCGTAGTAGGAGGAAATGACAGTACAAGCGTAGATGAAGTCACTCACTGCGGTCGAGAGAATGAAGAGACCACAAGAACAACGCACAACCCAGCATCTGATTACTTCCATCCAGGGCAGAGTCATTGAGATCACATATAGGCTACAACCGGTGCAGGAGAAAGCCTGCGCAATGTTTGAAGAGATCGAAGGGAAAGGATCGCAACTGGACCAAGTGGTTGTGACAGTGGAACAGTGCCTAGAAGGGCCTATTACAGAGAAAATGATCCAGGAGTTCATTGAGTAGGAAGCTCAGGCAAAGCAATAAGTCGAGACAGCTCGAGCCAAGCTCGAGGCCTTCGAAGCAGCACTGTCCAGATCTTAGAGACTTGGGACGAGTCACAGGTGAGTGTTGGGGGCTTGTTTTCCCTCGACCAAGTTTCGAGGAAACATTGGTCGGGTTTGACCACTTTTGGGACTTCGACACAGCGGTCGAAGATGGAGCGCCTAGTCAGAGCTGAGATCGCGGGATCTCACTTATTTTGTGGACCCAGCACGGGGTTCATTAGGGTTTATGTAATGGGTTATGGGATGTCGACCCATGGTTTTACCCATGATTAGGCCTTTTTTTAAATGTATAAATATGTAAGGATGTAATGTAGAAGTAGGAAGTGGCTAAGTGCAAACGAGGTAGTAGTATCTAGCTAAGTGCAAGAGGCAAGTAGTTATGAGTTGCTTTGTGCAACAAAACATGTATGTAAGGCTCTATGCTTCACAAAGGAGTTGGATCTATGCCTTGACCTGATTTTGGGAAGGTGGATCTAGTGCGCAGTACGCAGATCACCTGTCCAGTCCAAAGCTTGGCTCTGTGGCTTGGTGCACAGGAGCGGATGAATGTAAGATATTGAAGACTAATAAAGAAGAAGAAGTCGTTAGTGGACGTAGCCCCACACTGGGGTGAACCACGTATATCTTGTGCTGATGATTTGCTTTGCTTTGTGTTATAATGTTTATGTTGTGGATCTACTTAGTGCCTTGAATGTTATGAATGATAGATAGATCTATGAATTCTTAGTGTTGTGTCTATGTTGAATGGGTTAAGTGTGATGTATATTTTGTTATTGTTACTACATCAATATGTATTTAGGGTTTGATCTGTGATGTGAATGAAGCTAATGAACTAATGTGTGTTGTTCCTAAGTACACTGTGAAGTGTTATAATCAAATATTTGTGTCCCAGTTTGGTTATAGACACCTGAGTCCTATATCCCCCTTGCCTCTACCTCGGGTGAGACTACGCCTGCTTCGCAGATGTTTCCAAAAGGGTCGGGAGTTAGGGTTTTGTTGGTGCATTGTTTAAGCATTGAACCCTGGGTCTACCCTTGTGCCAACAGTCATCCTTAGGGATCGTTGATTTTTTTCCGGTTGCTAACCGAGGGCTTCGAAGATCTTAAAGAATGCAAAGGTTACCACCTGAAGGGAAAGACCCTCCATACAACCCTTCTAACGAAGCTATCATTAAATAAGATGTTGCTTCTGAAGCTGGAAGTGTATGTCATTTTATCAACCAACTTGAGGAACTGATCACAACTTTTGTGGAAGGCATTATCCTTTCAGTAAATCCTCCTTTGATCGATCTACTTGGTCAAATAGTTCTTATATTACCGTCTTTAGGATTTCTTGATTCTTCTTCTGCTCATCACTCACCATGCAGTGGACGTTCTTCTAATATGGATATTTCACCTCACTATAGTATTGAATCATTGATACATCAATTCGGCCCTGAAATAGTTGTTATGGCACAGATGTCCATCACTGGTACTCCTTCCTTAGGAGGTACGACATTGACCCATGTTACCCTATCACAACTGACTGTAAACCCCACTTCTATATATGCATCTCATGTCCCACACATGCATACATTGAGTGCTTTACTTAATCGTATTCTATGACCTCATTATGGTCAAGTGACCAGCAATGCTCATGTTTCGACCCTAGTGATGAATAGCCTATTTTATTCCCCTATCGGTCAGATGAATAACACAATTACGGCTACTCAAGCTCAACCTAAAACTGGGAGGTAACCTTCAACTATTGTTATAGCAAGATTTTTCTCACCCTGTGCAATCTTGCACAGAGGGACTTTTTCCATTTCCCTATGCAGACTTTTCATCCCTTTTTACAAATCCCATAGCTAAAAAATACATTTTTTCCACATGTACGTACCTTGCCTACTATACAGCATGTGTATACGCAGGTTGCACCACTACATCCCGTGTACATCGGGATTTGTGCCCAAAAATGAAAAATGGTGTTGGGTTTCCATTTCATGACAGGAGATCTATGATCCATGGCCTTCCATATACTGGAAACGTTCTGACTCGAGCCTTCAGTTCCATTTGAAGGCTATAAATGGGCCAATTCCGAGCTATGGAAAAGAGGAGAAAGAATTCAACTTTGAGAGAAAATTTACTCTAGTGAAATTATTTACTTCATATTGAGTTTGCATCCCTTTGTCCTTTAAGTCTGAACACAGTGTTCAGCCCCCAAGCTCTTCCCTTATTGATTGAGAACTTCATTGTCTCTATTCTATGAGCTTGCCTTTGGTGGAGGATTGAAGTAGTGGAGACCCAACTGGAAGGAACTTAGTTTCTCGGTTTTGAACCGTGCCGACAAGGAAGTATATTTCTTTGGGTCAAGTGCTCAATGGTGGACTTCATCGAACATCTAGACGAGGTAGGAATTTTATCTTGTCTTGCTAGCATATTTGTTTATATAGCATACTTGAGAATAGAGTTGATTTCTGCAGTCATTTCCATATGTTGTGGTTTACTCCTAGCCATAGAGATATTTTCCTCATAATAGAATTGGCGACCATACTGGGGAATTGAATCTTATTTCTTGGGGTTTAGAGTGTTTTTCTCCTTAGATTTCTCTCATTCCTGTTGCGTTTCTTGTTGTATCATTGCTTGACAGCCTCTGTTCACTCCGAGTCTGATTTTTTTAGCCTTCTCCTTTGCCTAGCTTTGTTTTTGAAACATATACACGGGTTTTTGCTTGAGATTCGTGTGTATACCCATGTTGTCCTTCTGCAAGCTTCATACATACGCGTTGTTTCCTTGAACAGTCACGTACATCAACCTCTTTTGCTTGTTGGCTGGGTTTGGTGGTTGTTGGGTAGGTTTTGATGATTGTTGAGTCTTATTGGGTGTCTGTAGTGACTGTTAAGTGTCTGTGGGATGACAAGAAACCTGTCTTTGGTTGAATTTCTGGGCGGAGTCTTTCTCATCACCTTTTCATTTTGATTGTCCTTTTACATTGGGTCGGGTGTATTACTTCTTGGTATTATACTTGAGTTGTCTCTTTCTATACACAGTGGACTTTTTATATATCAAGTTGTTGTTCAATCCATGCATTTTCATTTTTCTTATATTGAAAAATACAAAAATATTAGGCATTTTGCATTGCTTTGAATTTTGATGTTTTGAGTCTTTTTCATTAGCTTAGTGCATGTAAAGAAAGATTGCATTTTTTACTTCAGAATTGCAGAGTTGAAATTGAAAATTGCATTGTTTTAAGAAGCATATCATTCATTGAAAATTGAAGTTAGGACTTTGCATTGTATTCATATTTACTTTACTTGCTGAGTCATAACATCGTGAGTTTCACTACCATACCTTTTTTAGTAAGCACGACCACTAAAATTAACGCTATAATTTAAAATTGATTAGTCACGATTTTATTTTCTAGGATGCACAAACTAGCTTAGGATTTAGTGCCTTGGAATAGGATTTTGTGAGTAAACTTCTCCAAGGCTATTAAATCAACATATGTGTCTAACAAAGGGAGTGGAGAAATCCATTGTATAATTGGTAATATCAAGAGGCTCCACTTACACCATAGTTAATCACGAGGTCGCACGAGGTTGGTTGAAGGGATATCTCCCAGATACCTTCTTAGCATCAGATATATTTCTGGGGATCTATTTGTATCTAGGGATCTTGCTAGTTCCCTTACCTCCACGAGAGGTGGTACTTTCAAGGTTTCGGGCTTTGCTACCCTTCCCATATGGTGGACCTGACTTATGACTGCTCACCTGTGCATCGGTTATACATTGGTTGCTTAGTTTCTTGACTTAGGTGCCACATAGGTTACTTGTAGGGGTTATTTTGTAGGTACCCTGGGTTAGATAAGGGTCGGACAACACACAACCTTTATGGAGGATTACCTTTCCAGGGGGATCTAACCGACTGGTTGTTAATCCCACAAGGGCCCTTATAATTGATTCTTTTACCTCTGATATTTAGCAGGGAGTCTTAGGCCCCTCTTGGGCGAGACATACATTCTTTAGGGAGGGAGGCCCCTTTCAGCCACTTTACCCCGTTTGTGTGCATATTGGTCGTTTGATTTTTGGTGTGCTATTTTATTATTAGTAGGCCTTAGAGATTTTATATCATGCTTTGAGTTGTCATTATCATGGATAGTGGAGTTCCTTTGGCTCCTTCATTTACCGCTACCCCCCCCCCCAATGATGTTCATTCATTTCATGGAAACGAATCCATCCTCTTTTCATAATGATATGGAGAATTATGACACTCGGTCCATGCCTTGGGTCTCTAATCATTTTCCAGTTGATATGTCGAATGTGCCTTCACCATTTCCATCCTCTCCCTGACCCACTTATATGAATCCTAGCATTGGATGTAGGAGCACCATGGCCCCGCTGCCTACATCTTTGTTTGATATGAGTCATGTCCCTACACAAATCTCACTATGGGAGGTTGGAACCTCCCCTCTTACATATCCAGTGCTAGCTATGCTCTTTCAGGAGCCAGTGCTCAAATGGGTGCTTATTCTACTTATTACACCCCATATGTGTATCCTTCGTCTGCCATGTCGGTTCCTTCGAACACTTTTCCCATGGCGGGTCCACATATATCCCTGGGTCTTTCATAAGGGGAGAATCAGTTTTACGGTTTGGGTTACCCTCTTCACGAAACCCATTCACATGGGGGAAACATATATCCTCACTTGAATAATCCTTATCATACCTTCGTCTCTTTACAGACTTCAGTGATGATGCTCGTGCAAACCTCTTTGGATCAGTTAGGCAGAGGATAATACCTTTCTGGACAGGGACAGGGGGTGAACCAGGAACCTTCCTAGCCTGCAATGTTTCAAAGCCAATCTTTCCCTAGACCTTGGTATCAAATGCCACAACTCACCGCTAGTCCAGTCATTGCCAGTCATACTAGAGCTCCATCACCAACCTCTACCAATCATGTTGGAGATGGGTTGACGACCTATGTGAGTCATGTTGAAAACCTGCAACCAGTCACTGCTAGTCATGCTGGGGGCATCAATTTAGTCGCCACGAGTCATATTGATGTCACATATCCAACCTATGTACATCATGTGGGAGATGACTCTCTCACCTCTATTAGTCACGTTGAGAGCATGTCACCGGCCGTTGTGAATGACATTAGGGGCATTCAGAATCCTAGACGTCTCAGACATAAGCCTAAGTTCCTTTGCATGACTTGCAAAGGAGATCACCTTACTCATTTGTGTCCAGCTACTACTGGGATACCCAAAGCATGGCTCTCACCTGAGGGCCCTTTAGGTTCTAAAGTGTATGTGGTTTCCCCACACCTTATTTCTCCTTTGATTGATATGGCAGTCATGCCGCTAAAATCCTATCCTGACCATACCCCCATTTTTTAGGGTAATGTGTCCCATATCCCTGTTATCATGCATCATCTTCAACCAATGGTTGAAGAAGTGGTCGTACCAGTGCATTCTCTGATCAGTCCAACTCTCCTTTTGGAGGGTGATGCATCCTTCAACCATATTGTCAGCATTCCTGATAGTGCTCCTTCTGAACATGAGAGAGTTTTTCTCTCCCTGAGTACTCTCCCTCCAAGTCTTGAGGAAGTTCCCTTCGATTGGGATGGCCTTGTGGGGTACCCAATGCCCCTGCCTATGTCCTTTCCAGTAAGAGACATTATTCGATATATCACAAAGACGATAACCTCCACTTGCACTTGATCCTCCTCAATTTGGAGAGCTTTGGGTTTTCCCAAGCATATGTCATCTATTCGTAAGATACTAACATTTCACAAAAGTTCAACACGGGAGCCTTGGCCTCCCCCGTGACTTGTCGCCTAGAAACTCCCAAGCGAGTCTGATTTAAGCTCTTTTTTGACTCGCCTAAAAAGAGAAAAGATTGTCGAGTGATTTGTCCCTTTCACACTTGTTAAATTCGACTTGAAATGTCATGAGTCTTAGTTAATCTCTTTTCTGACTCGTTTTCAAAAAGAGAAAAGATTTCCGAGTGAATTTGTCCCTTTCACACTCATAAATTGGATTTGAAAGGATGTTTATTTGGTTCAATTTTATCCCTTTTTCACACCAAGTAGACTAAAGATCATGAAAAAGGGCATTTTTTGGTGTTAAGTTGTGATTGCATCTCATGCCCTTGCTTGCAGTATTGAGCCTATAGTCAGTTCTCGCTTTGTGTTATAAATTGTTTGCCTCAATAGTTTTTGCATCCTCAACCAAGAAGAGCCCCGTTTATATCCTTCACAATTTGACACCCTATACCCAGGAGAGAACATTCCCCTGAGTGTCCATCTCCCACATGCATATCCTTGCATTGAGAGTAATTATGTTCCACTGTTGGAACTAGTTTTTCTTACTTGCGACACTCATTTCCTCCTCTGTATCATAGCATTCATTTGTCTATGAAAAAACAAAAAAAGATGGGCGGGAAGGGAGTATTATCTTATACTGGTAGCAGTTGTGTCGCCTTCGAACAGAACACAAAGTTATTGAGTCCATTTTCCATCATAATTTTGGGTTTAGCATGGCCTTAGGAAGATGAGTTCGTTGCAGAGAGTTTTATCCACCGATTGGTTACTCTTCCAGTCCCTATGGAGAATTTCATCGATGCCTCCTGCATCTCATGGTTTCATCATTGAGTCTATGTTGTTAGAGTCTTCCATATGTCTCATGCTCTTGTTCAAAGGAAGTCTATCAATTTGTGTCGTCCATTCCTTAGAACTCTTGACTTTGCATGTCAGCCATACCCTCAGTTTGTCTCAGAATCACATGATATTGTAGTCCTATCACGCACCCTAGTCCTACTTTCATCATTGGTAGGTAACCTTGAACACAACAATCAACATTTCATCATTGGTCATTGACTGGGTGGTTTCCCTTGTGTTTGATGTTGAGATTCAACAAGAAGATCCTAGTGAAAATTATACACCTACACTAGGATGGAGCCTCAGGCTATTTTTAGGTGGAAGTCTATTTTTAGATGATGAGCAAATTCTATTTATAGATGTATGTCAACTATTATTATCCCTTAATAATAGTTGGACAATAAATATTAGTCTATTCTCAATGAGCACTTGGAAATAGTTAACTGAAGTGGAAAATCAGTTAGCTATAGGAAATTCTAGTTCAAAGGTTGACTGGTGGGACATGCAAGTCGAATTAGTTGTAACTGGGTGATTCGAATTGTAACAGAGTTGGATGTGTAATTATGTGAGTTGTGAAGTAGTTTAACTCAGTTAAGTGAGTTAATCTCAGTTGTACTAGTTGTAAATGAACTTACACTAGTGATATATCAGTGAATTGATTATTAATTAATTCACAATCAATGGTCTCAAATGCAACTGAAGATTTACAACTGTTAACTACATGCATTTCAGATCCAGTGGAGACCTAGTTGAGATAACAAGTGAAAGGGACAGTTTGACTATCAGTTGTGACATTAGTGAGTGCACTCATGCAACCACACACACAGTGGATGTGCCCATGAGGAATGTGCAACCTAGGAAAGAGGGATTCATTCATTTGTAGGGATTTCCATTAGTAGGGATTGCGCAGAGGAGGTAGGTTGTCTGGAAGCAGTAAATCGGCACATGAATTTGTCAATTTTTGTATGACAGTGTGAGACGATCGTATATTGTACTGAGAGCTCTTGGATTAGAGTTTTGTATGAGATTGTTTCATGATCCATGATATATACATAATATATGATAGTAGGGTTTATAGCTTTATGCTTTCCCCGTAAAACATCTATGTTATGTGTGATTGATATTTCTTCTTGATATTGCAATTGGCGATTGTGTTTTAAATTCCGCAAGAATATTTGTTGAAGCGATTATGTATTTAACAGTGGCATATAATTTTTAGATCAGGAGAATCCAGGCAATACATCATTTGTATTAAAATTTCTACATGGTATCAGAGCGCAGAAGATTGCAGAAGTTGAGTTTGTGATTGGATAGAATTCGAATTTGCAGAAAGACTTTCTTAGTGATACAGTTGATTCAAGATAGAAATGGATTTCAATGGCTTGAGGTTAGAGTATGCACTCGAGGGCAGCTCGAACTACATTTATTGGAAGGACAGGATGGAGGTAGTGCTCGAAGACAATGGCTTGAAGGAATTCATTAACAAAGATGTTCCTAAGCCAGATGTTGCAGACGCTGCAAATCTTGATGCATGGAAAAAGAAAGTGGGAAAGGCGAGGAGGATACTGTTGGAGGGAGTACGAGACCACATTTTCTCAAGCCTCCATGGGAAAGTCACACCATATGCAATGTATAAGACTTTGACGGATCTATTCCAAAACAGTAGCGACCATAGGAAATTGGCGCTCCAAGATAAACTCAAGAAGATCAAGATGGAGAAGGGCGACTCCATTCCAAAATATCTGTCGAAGTTTGTCCAACGTTGGGATGAGCTGGGGAGTGTGGGAATAACAGTTGATGATGATGATTTGGTAATCTTGGCTCTCCTAGGACTTCCCAAGAGTTGCCACAGTTATCAAGACTCTGTCAGGTGGAAGGAAAAAATTTCCATATTGGGAACGACTATGGTCGGATTTGGTGTAGGAGAAGTTCAGGAGGAACACCAGAGATGGATATTCATAAAAGCATGATGATTAAGAGGATTGTTCTTTTGCTACCACGGAAAGGAAAAGGAAGGGGAAGAAATTCCATTCAAAATCCGAGTCTAAAGGCAAGAAGCTGGATTTGTCCAAAGTGAAGTGTTTTCACTGTCACGAACATGCACATCTCGCTACTAACTGTCTGCAGAAGAAGAAGAACAAGAAGGTTGTTGGAGCTATAGCTAGTGAGGCCCCTGCCTTGCAATTTGAACTTGAATTCTCCTTGATCGCATGCATGGTGTCAAGTGCATTAGGATCGGTGTGGTATTCTGATAGTGGCACTTCCTTCCACATGACGGGAGATAAGAAGCTTTTCAGTGACTTGGAGGAGAAAGATCTCAAAATGCATATAGATATGGGCGACGATGGACGATACAGTTTGACTGGCATTGGTACCATTACCTTTCATATGGAGTCAGGTAAACCATTTCAATTCAAAGATGTTATGCATGTTCCAAGTCTGAAGAAAAACTTGGTCTCAGTCGCAATGTTGGAGGATAGAGGTTATGAAGTTGTTTTCAGTGATGGAAAAGATTTCCTGCGACATAAAACAATGGGTCAAGTCAAGAAGATAAGGATTTGAGTTAAGAATCTCTACAAGCTGGAGGTAGATGGTTGTGCTTCCATGATGTGAAAGGCAGAAAAAGTTGTGAGCCGGGATGAGAACGAATTATGGCACAGGCGATTGGGTCATCTTCATCATGGAGCCTTGAAAATCATGCAGCAAATATCTTTTGGACTTCAAATGGGAATACTTTCTCAGTTAGATCAGTGCAAGTGTTGCACCATGGGGAAGTATGTAAATTCAACCTTTCATGAAAAGGAGAACTGTGCTTCAGTGATCCTGGAGAGAGTTCACACAGATGTGTGTGGACCATTCTTGGTTGCTTCAACAACAAAACATAAGTATTATGTTATTTTTGTTGATGAATTTTCTCGTAAATGTTGGATCTTCTTCATGCAGAAGAAGGATCAAACATTCTCAAAGTTCTGTGAGTTTAAAGCATTGGTGGAGAAAGAGTCAGGGAAGAAAGTGAAGGCTCTAAGGAGCGATAATGGTGGAGAATACATCTCTAATGAATTCAAATACTTCTACAACAAAGAAGGAATTCGAAGAGAACTCATAGTGCCTCATAACCCACAGCAAAATGGGTCGCGGAGAGGAAGAACAGAACGATCGTGGGTGCAGCATGAGCGATGTTGCATGATCAGGGCCTACCAATGCATTTGTGGGCGGAAGCATGCAACAATGTGGTTTATGTGCAAAACCGTTGTCCTCATAGAGTACTTGGCATGAGTACACCTGAAGAAGCTTTCACTAGTAAGAAACCTGATGTTTCTCATTTTAATATTTTTGGCTCATCTGTTTATGTGCATGTGACCAAGAACACCAGGAAGAAGCTGGAGCTGACTACTGAAGTTGGGATATTTGTGGGGTACACAGAAACACCCCATGATTATCATGTGTATTTTCCTAACAGTAAGATGATTGTTATGCAACGGGATATAAAATTCGATGAGGGGAAAGCCATGCGGTTGTCGCTTGAGAGGGAGCTAGACTTGCATGCAGAGGAGGAACTGTTGGTTCCCAAAGATGAGTCTCAAGATGTGGACCAGCCACATGAGGAGGTTCATGGAGTGGAGGAAGCCACTCATGCAGATCCATCCATCAAAAATGGAATAAATCACACCATGGAATCTGATAGATTGAGACTAGATGTTGCACAGAATGTAGGAGCCCCTACTTCACAGCGTAGACAGAGACAATCTCTTGATCGATTTACTGGATACATGGCTCTCATGAGAAAATGTATTGTGATTGAACCATATTCCTTTCAGGAAGTAGTGCAGGATCCCACTTGGGTTGATGCAATGTTGGAGGAGTATGACTCCATTGTCAAAAACAGTGCATGGGAAATTGTCCCAAGACCGGTCGACAAATCAGTGATAGGTTCGATATGGATCTACAAGGTAAAGCAAGTTGTTTATGGGAGTGTGGAGAAATACAAGCCCATATTTGTGGCCCATGGATTCTCATAGATCGAGGGGATAGACTATGATGAGACCTTTGCACCTGTCACAAGGTACTCTTCCATAAGATCCATCTTTGCACTCTTAGCGTAGATGGGTTGGCGCATTCATCAGATGGATGTAAAAAATTGTGTTTCTCATTGGGATCATTGAGGAAGAAGTGTACATAGAGCATCCTGAAGGATTTGAGATCTTCAGCAGTGAGTCGCATGTGTGCCAACTCAAAAGAGAAATGTATGGGATGAAGCAAGCACCATGTTCTAGGTACACTCGGATAGACAACTACTTCACCAGACTGGGCTTCACCAAAAGTGAAGCAGATGCAAACCTATACCACATTGTGGTGGAGGGTAAGATTTTAATCATTGTTCTTTATGTTGATGATTTAATACTGATTGGCGATGAGCAGATGATACACTCATGCAAGGAGGACTTTGCAAAGGAGTTTGAGATGAAGGATATGGGCCTCCTTCATTATTTCCTTGGATTGGAAATATGGCAGCGAGATGGTGAACTTTTTGTGTCTCAAGGAAAGTATGCAAGGGAGATATTGGATAAGTTTCACATGGAGGGATGCAAACCCATGGTTACTCCTCTTCCAGGAAACTGGAGGAAAGAGGATGTTACTTCTGCAGAGGTAGTGGATGCTACTGTCTATTACAGTTAGTGGGTTTGCTAATGTATCTAGTGAACACGAGACCGAACATTTTCTATGCGGTTAACCAGCTAAGTCAAGCAATGGTTAATCCTACCAAGATCTTTTGGAAGGCGCGTAAGCATGTCTTGAGATACCTGAGGGGCACATTTGAGAATGGATTATGGTACAGACAGACGGATGAGGTGAAGTTGCATGGCTTCATGGATGCAGATTGGGCGGGCATCCCAATGGACAGAAAGAGCACATCAGGGGGGATATTTAGTATCAGATCTACAATTGTTTCTTGGTACAGCAGGAAACAAATATCCATGGCACTCAGTTCAGTGGAAGCGAAATACATGGCAGCGAGTCAAGCTCCATTTGAGGCTATCTGGATGAGAAAGATCTTGGTTGGTTTGTTTGGTTCTCATTTAGATCCAACAGTGATTCATTGTGATAATCAAAGTTGCATTAAACTCTCGAGTAATCATGTGTTTCATGATAAATCTAAGCATATAGATATCTGGTATAATCATATCAGAGATTGTGTGCAGCGGAAGATCATGTTGCTTAAGTACATTCCTACGGAAGATCAGGATGCAGACATTCTGACGAAGGCACTCACCAAGAGAAAATTTGAATACCATAGAGACAGGATCGGGGTGAAGGATAATCCATTTCTTATTGAGAGGGAGTTTTGAGATTCAACAAGAAGATCCTAGTGAAAATTATACACCTACACTAGGATGGAGCCTCAGGCTATTTTTAGGTGGAAGTCTATTTTTAGATGATGAGCAAATTCTATTTATAGATGTACGTCGACCATTATTATCCCTTAATAATAGTTGGACAATAAATATTAGTCTATTCTCAATGAGCACTTGGAAATAGTTAGCTGAAGTGGAAAATCAATTAGCTATAGGAAATTCGAGTTCAAAGGTTGATTGGTGGGACATCCAAGCCGAATTAGTTGTAACTGAGTGATTCGAAGTTGTAACAGAGTTGGATGTGTAGTTATGTGACTTGTGAAGTAGTTTAACTCAGTTAAGTGAGTTAATCTCAGTTGTACTAGTTGTAACTGAACTTACACTAGTGAGAGATCAGTGAATTAATTATTAATTAATTCACAATCAGTGGTCTCACATGCAACTGAAGACTTACCACTGTTAACTACATGCATGTCAGATCCAGTGGAGACCCAGTTGAGATAACAAGTGAAAGGGACAGTTTGACTATCAGTTGTGACATTAGTGAGTGCACTCATGCAACCACACACACAGTGAATGTGCCTTTGAGGAATGTGCAGCCTAGGCAAGAGGGATTCATTCATTTGCAGGTATTTCCATTAGCAGGGATTGCGCAGAGGAGGCAGGTTGTTTGGAAGCAGTAAATTGGCACATGAATTTGTCAATTTTTGTATGACAGTGTGAGATGATTGTATATTGTACTCAGAGCTCTTGGATTAGAGTTTTGTATGAGATTTTTTCATGATCCATGATATATACATAATATATGACAGTGGGTTTTCTAGCTTTATGTTTTCCCGGTAAAACATCTATGTTATGTGTGATTGATCTTTCTTCTTGATATTTCAATTGACAATCGTGTTTTAAATTACGTAAGAATATTTGTAGAAGCAATTTTGTATTTAACAGTGGCATATAATTGTTAGATCAGGAGAATCCGGGAAATACATCATTTGTATTAAAATTTCTACATTTGATGGTAAGACATCTATTCACACATTGGGATTTGTGCAATGTCTTGGATGCCATTAACCTTATTGGTGGTTTCCTCGCCTTTGTCAACTGTTTTCCTCATTGGCTTCTATTCAGAGGGTGGTTTTAGTGTACCGCTTGCACCTGGCACACGCGCAAGACGCACGGGGTCATTGGTTCGTGAATATGTTCTTCGTCCGATTTTCTCCAAATCATGAAGCTCATGCTTTGTACCTCGTTTTGAATGATGAGAGATGCCTTAATTCTCTCCTTTCAGCGAGTCTCCTTCCATCGACTTCAGCTCATCTATTCTGGAAACGAGACCTAGAGTCTTATGAGTACCTTGAGGCTTGCAGTCATTAGTGGTTGGTTCTCTCACCATCAATAGTTGGGAATACATCAATGTCTCCTAATCGATGGATTCTTCAAGTGTTCGACCTCGACCGGTAGGTTGTCTCGCGTTTGTTAATGGTATACCTCAATGACCGGTAATCAAACGATGTCTCATTGTGTTCGACCTCAACTCATTTATTCACATGATGTAGACTTGTATTTTTGGCGGATTGTGTAGAAGACTTGAAGACATCAGTATGTGGCTGCAGCTTTCCTGAGCTATTGCTTCCTTTTCATTGGACCAATACCTATATGACTTCAGTGATCATGGGAGATTAGATTGTACTCCATGGTATACAGATATCTTCAGATTTATTTTGAGACTGGTTCTACTGGGCCTTGTTTGTGACTATGACAGCCTTTGGCATGTAACCGCATTTGTATTTTCCTATTCATGGCCACAAAAATTCATTTGGTATATTTTCACATGGATCTACAGTGTAATTCAAATTGGTAGCCATGTATGCAAAGTCAGTGCAGAATGTAATGAGAAACTAGTCCCTCTAGATGGTTCCCCATCACTCCACTTCTAGGTTTTTATAATCTATTTTGACCATCGTAGATACTCCTTTGACCTCACACATTAGGGGGCATCTATTATAGCAAGATTTGTGTCACCCTATTCAATCTTGAACAGAGGGCATTTTTCCATTTCCCTATGCAGACTGTTCATCCCTTTTTGCAAATCACATAGCTAAAAAATACATTTTTTCCACATGTACGCACCTTGCCTACTATACAGCATGCGTATACGCACGTTGCACCACTACAGCCCACGTACATCGGGATTTGTGCCCAAAAATAAAAAATGGTGTCGATTTTACATGTCACGACAGGAGATCTATGATCCTTGGCCTCCATATACTAGAAATGTTCTGACTCAACCCTTCAATTCCATTTGAAGGCTATAAATGGGCCAATTCTGAGCTATGGAAAAGAAGAGAAAGAATTCAACTTTGAGAGAAAAGTTACTCTGGAGAAATTATTTACTTCATATTGACTCTGCATCCCTTTGTCCTTTAAGTCTGAACATAGTGTTCAGCCCCCAAGATCTTTCCTTATTGATTGAGGACTTCATTGTCTCTCTTCTATGAGCTTTCCTTTGGTGGAGGATTGAAGTGGTGGAGGCCCAGCTGGAAGGAACTTAGTTTCTCGGTTATGAACCGTGCCGACACGGAAGTATATTTATTTGGGTCAAGTTCTCAATGGTGGACTTCATCGAACATTTGGATGAGGTAGGCCTTTTATCTTGTCTTGCTAGCATATTTGTTTATATAGCATACTTGAGAATAGAGTTGATTTTTCCAGTCATTTCCGTCAGTTGTGGTTTACCCCTAGACATAGAAAGATTTTCCTCGTAACAACTATAGAGGCATATATGCCTAAGGATCAACAACCGACTGGGGGGTAACCTTCAGCTGCAGGGGAATCTATGTATGCATGTCAACAACCAGCTAGGGGGAAACCTTCAGTTGTAGGAGAATCCATGCCTTAGGGTCAACAACCAGTTGGGGGGGAACCTTTAGCTGAGGGGGAATCCATGCCTTAGGGTCAACAAATAGTTGGGGGGGGACCTTTAGCTAAGAGGGCATCTATTCCTTGGTGTCAGCAACCTGCTAGAGGGAAACCTTCAACTACAGGGCCATGTATGCCTTGGGGTCAGCAACCTACTCGAGGGAAACCTTCAGCTGCGAGGTCATTTATGCCTTGGGCAGTGCAACCTATTGGAGGGAAACCTTCAGTTGCAGGTCCATCTATGCCTTGGGGGAAACAACCAGTTGGGGGGGAACCTTTCACTGTAAGTCCATCTATGACTTGGGGGAAGCAAAAAGCTAGGGGGGAACCTTCAACTACAGGTCCATCTACACCTTGGGTTCAACAACCTACTGGAGGGAAACCTTCAGCTATAGGACCATCTGCAACTTGGGGCCAACAACTAGCTACTGGTCAAACTTTTGTTGTGGGACCATATACACCTTAGGGTCAACAACCCGTTGGTGTACAAAAACTATTTTAGGGACCATGTTATCTTGGAAACCATCCAGGCCAACCCTTTACCAGAAATTAGGCTCAAGCTTAGGGGCAAACCATACTGGTTGGGTCCTCCATCCCTACTACTACAAGTCTTTATGTTGGTTAATCATATCTAGGAGTTGTGAATACTCCATGGGGTCCACCCAACCAGACATGCATTCCCTCACAATTAAATTTCCTTGTTCAATCCATGAACCCCATGATGTCTACTCCTCAACCCTATCCACGACAGTATATGGAAGGTCCATCTCAAACTCTGTATGGTCCTATAGGTGTTCATATGCCTTATCAATATTATCAATATCCATAGGCAAACCAACAACTTCCTTTCTTAGCTACATTGGATCTGCCCGATTTGTCAAGATTGACTAATGATCCCATATTGCACACCCCGTTTTGGCCCCCCATGCCTACCAAACGACCGTCAGATATTCCAAAGTTCAAAGAAAACCTAGAGAATACCCTAACAACCATGTTATGACCTTCCATTTATGGTGTTCTTCCAACTCCTTGATGGATGACTCTATTTGATTAAGGATTTTCTAGAGAAGTCTCACCGGTGCGGCCACTAAATGGTATATTGAACTGTCGCGACACTCCTTCAATGATTTCAATTCACTAGCTACATATTTTTTGACACACTTCCAGTTGCCTATTCGATATGACACTGGTACGGAGCTTTTAACTTCACTTAGACAATCCACCTCTACCCACGTATCTGATCATATTCATGAGTGGAGGCGGTGACAGTGATTGATTAAAGCCATTATTTCAGACCAACTCTAAGCAGATTGGTTCACCAAGTCACTATTGTCACCTATAGCTAGAGATGTTGCCATGGGAGGTGTTGTTACTAAGGAATAAGTTATCAGTCGCGCCTAATATTTAGATTTGGTATACTCCCAATATGGCACACTCCATGATCTATTTCCTCATGCTCCTTGCCCATCAAATGATCCTTCAAGACCTACTCGGGAACCTCATGTTGATGGAATGATAGGTTCCATTAGCTCATAGTCTATTACTAGGGAACAAATCTAGATGGCTTCTCCCCCATCTTTTCTTCAGACTAGTACCAACACAAAATCTCCTTCGTTTCCTAGCCAAACATTTGAGGTGAATACAGTTCAATCCTCGTCATCTCAACAACCTAGAGGAAAGAAGAAAAACAAAGGTAAATCTAAAAAACCTTCTAATCAACAAGAGAACACAAAACCACAAACCGTTGCTAACACTAAATCGAAAAGTAAAGCCAAATTTCCCTGTGTAATTTGTGTAGAAGACCATTACACTAAAGATTGTCCTCACCGTGAAGAAGTAAACAAATTTTTGAAAGGGCCTTCTCAACCGGTAGTGTTAGCTCATCCTTTTTCTCCATGACAACAACAAATTGTTGCTCAAAATCATTCCCCTTCGCAACGGGGTAACATAGGTCATCCTCAGGATTCTTCCTCAAGCGCTCAAGTTTTCATGTGTAAACAGACAATTAGTTTAACAACTCGAGCAAAGGATTACGACACTTCTCCAGACAACAATGCTAATGGAAATGGAGGGGCTCCTAACCAACCCACCACTTCCTCTACTCCACCACCCTCTAGTCCTTTACATATAGAGAAATATATCTCTGGTGTAGTGTTGCACCAGCCCAAGGGCACAATTTGAAAAACAACCTTAAATCCAAGTGTTCGTGCCGCCCAAAATTACAATATTGTTAAGGATTTGGAACATACACCTTGTGTTATGTCAACTCTCGAAGTTATAATAATTTCCCTAGTCAACATAGAACCATGTTGTCAGCTATCGGATCTATGGATCCGAAGACATCGAATATGATCATGTTCAATCAGGATTATTTCAAATCGAGGCTTTCCCACCACCTAGCATTTCAAATCCACACTTTGGATCGCAGGAAAATTATTCATCACATTGTTTTAGATGAGGGAGCCTCTACCTTTGTTATGTCTTTGTCCTATTGGCAAGCCATTAGTTCCCCTGACTTAAACCAGTCTTTTATGACCTTGAAAGTGTTTGATAGGCATGGATTCACACCATATGGACTTTTACACTCTTTCCCTGTTGAATTGAGGGGAAAAATCATTTATGTTTATCTAGAAGTGGTGGATGCACCTTTAGATTATAATTTATTGCTTGGTCGAAGTTTCTTTTATGAAATGATAGTTGTTGCTTCTTCAGATTTTTGTTTGTTGCAATTCCCTCATCAAGGGAAAATTATAACTATTTACCAACTTAATTATTGTACACCATATATCCACAACAATAACACTAGCAATATTCCATTACTGGAATAGTCCAATCCTGGGTACAAGAGTGTTGGAGTAGGTCTCCTTAAGGATTCCTCACTTATGGGAATTTTTCCCTTACCTTCCCCCTAATAGTCCACATCAAGTAGCCACAATCAATATGATCTCGGCTACGGTGCAACAATCCTTTGAATCATATGATCCTTGGGTAGTACTTAGCCCTTCTGAAATTGAATCACTTGGTGACGTTGTGCCACTTATTCCAATTGAGGCTGCATATGACGCAATTTAGTCTGCCTCTTCCATTATAGATTCTAATGACCAACATATTGTGGAATCAAACCCATACTCCCTACCATCTTGGATGAATTCCTCTTCACCTTCTTTTGACTAACTCTTACAGACTTTCCAATCAGATGAGTCTATCATGGAGATTTTGAATATCGAGGAATCACCTTGGGAAGATTATCACCATAGATCATCTTTCCTTCCAGACATGGATGTGCTAGAGAGTAACATTAAATCTATCTTTTCACCCAATTTTATCCAAAACCCGCAATCCCCCATCCTTATCTAGGACACTCTTTCTTAGGGGAATTTAGGGAATATAATGAAAATTAATCCCATAGACATATCGGTGAAACCTGGAATAGTGGAAAACATACAAATTGGCCAAACTTTCTCACCTGAATAAATTAAATATTTTACTACCCTTTTTAAAGAATTTTGCGATGTTTTCGCATGGAATTACGAAGAGATGTCAGGAATTGATTCATCGATAGTTTTCCATGAGATCAAAACCTATCCCAATGTCAAACCTGTCCGACAAAAACTTTTCCCTGTACACCCTTGGAAGACTGCAGCCATCAAAGCAATGAAAAACTATCAAAAGTTAGTTTCATTTACCCTGCATTGTTACCTGATTGGGTTTCTAACCTAGTTCCAGTAGACAAGAAACAGGGGATGATTAGAGTTTGTGTTGATTATAGGGACCTCAATAAGGATTTTCCCAACTACAATTACCCTCCTCCCTTCATTGACCAAGTTATCAATAATTGTGCTAGAAGCATCATTTTTTCCTTCATGGATGGATTTTTTGGCTATAATCAGATCAATATTCTCCCATCCAACCACCATGAGACAGCTTTTATCTTCCCAGGGGAACTTGGCTTACCAAAAATTACCATTTAGCCTTCAAAACGTTGGAGCCACATTTCAGCGGGCCATGTCGTATGCCTTTCATGATATCAAGCATATAATAGATCATTATCTTGATGATTTACCTGCTCCTTCTGCTCATCTTGAGGATCATATAATGCATCTTAGATCCATCTTTCTTTGATGTCGATACTACCATATTCGCTTGAATCCACACAAATGCATTTTCTACATTGAAACTGAGAGACTTATGGGATTCATTGTCTCCAAGCGCAAGATCTAGGTTGATCCCTTGAAGGTTGAGGCCATTTTATCCTTGTCTCCTTCGAAAAACTTACACCAAATTCAAAGTTTGAAGGGGAAAGAAAATTTTTTGCGTTTTTTCATTCGTAACTATGCGAAAATTATGAAAGGATTTATATTAAAAAAAGATGTCCCTTTCATCTGGGATGAACAAGCTCAAAGTTCGTTTAATGCTCTTAAATATGCATTAACCAATTCTCTATTAATCCATCCCCCCCAATTATACACAATATTACATCCTTTAATTAGCTTCATTCATTTCCATTATCGGAATGGTAATGGTTCAGGAAGATGACAACGGTGAAGAACACGTGATCTATTACCTTAGTAAGAGCCTTGTCAGCACTGAAATCCATTATTCTCGTGTGGATAAGTTGGCTTTGGAAACCAACATCATTGTCCAAAGATTTTTTCACTGTATTTTTACTCCGAAAAACCTTAATCATTGCAGATTCCAACCCCATGTACCACATCCTAACACGACAAGTACTAGGTAGAATATATTCTTGTTAGATCATTATTCTTCGGGAATTCGATATGGAATTTGCTAAAGGAAAGAAATCATTGGTTTTTATTGAACTTATGTGTGACTTTCTCTATATTGATTCCCAAACTGTGTCCATCGACTCTCTTCCTAATGAGTCGTTGTTTCTCATCAGTACATCTGATCCATGGTATGGAGATATCACCTTGTATCTCCAAACTCATCGTTTTCAGCCTGAACTATCTTGTGAAGACCATCATCACATTCATGAGCATGCGAAGCATTACCTCATTATGAGTGACACTCTATATCATCATGGTATCGACATTATTTAAAGATGATTTATAACTCATGAAGAAGTTGAACACATTCTAAATCGTTGTCATTCTGGAGCATGTGGCGGTCATCTTTCTGGGATGGCTACAGCCCAGAACATTTTGCACGCAGGTTATTTTTGGCCTTCAATATTCAAATATTGTATAAATGTCATTAAAAAATTCCAACCCTGTCAAGTTTTCCACCATAAAAAGCGCTCTCATTCTGCTCCTCTTCATCCAATTGTTGTCGTCGACCCTTTTGCAAAATGGGGTATCGATTTTATGCAATGTAATCCTACCTCAGTCGAAGGGCATGGGTATATAATAGTTGTGGTCGACTATTTTACTAAATGGGTCAAGGTCGTGCCTACATTTACTTTCGACGAAAAAATTGTTGTGTTTTTTGTGTTTAATCACATCATCACTAGATTTGGAGTCCCGTAGACCATTGTGACTAATCATGGTTCACATTTATGTAACCACGTGATGAATGAGCTAAGCGCCAAATTGGTTTTTCGTCATGAAAACTCATATCCATACTACCCCCAAGTGAATGGACAAGTAGAGGCCATCAATAAGGTCTTGAAAACCATGATCCAACAAATGGTAGGGGTACAAAAAACAAATTGGCACCTTAAACATTTTGGGGCCTTATGGGCTTCCAGGACTTCCATGAAAAATACTACTGGGTTTACACATTTTCACTTGGTTTATGGCCTAGAAGCAGTATTGTCGATTGAATGTGAAATCCCATCCCTCAAGTTAGCCATCAAACTACTGCCTAATACATCTTCCGGGGAGGAAATGTTTTTATATCTGATGAAACTTAATGAGACCTGTTGCGATGTTTCTCTCACTAATGAGACTCATAAGAGCTGCATCACAACTCAATACAACAAGTCTATTCACCCTCATGTATTTGAAGAAGGTGACCTAGTTTTAGTGTATGATCAAGATCACGATAAACTAGGGGTAGGAAAATTAGAAACCATGTGGCACAGACCTTACATTGTAAAATGAGCGCTACAAAAGGGTGTGTATGAGCTAGTTGACTATGATGGGATTCCACTGAAGGAGCCTCGAAATGGGCTCTATCTCAAAAAGTACTACACATAGGGACATCCTACATGTGTGCTTTGTATACTATTGTATCATACTTTTAGTATGTTTTGGTTGTGGTGTGATTTTTCTTTTGCGCGAAAGGATTTGTTTCATATTTGGCCACTTATCCCACTTTGTGCTTGAATACAAAGATGTCAGCATCCCTGCTCATGTATCTTGGATATGTGGATGGTGCTAGTTGACATACCAAGAACCTTTCTTCCGTAGCTTGGGTAATATATTCTCTTACTGACGAGTTAGTGATTTCGAGAGGAGTTTGCCTTGGTCCTACAACGAATAATGTTGCAGAATATCGTGTCCTCATAGGACTTTTGATTGAGGCTTCCACTTTCAACATTTCTCATTTCATCGTTTATCTTGACTCGGAAATTGTGATTTGTCAACTTAACCGCATATATTATGTTCATGATCCTACATTACTTCGTCTATATTTAAGAGTTGGATTCCTTCAACAATCATTTGATTATATTCAATATCAACATATATTATGGGAATTGAACAAAGTGGCAGATTCACTTGCAAATTTTGTATTTAATTAGCATCTTGCGCATATATAAACAATTCATAAACACAAAACATATTAAAGTGCAAGAATGAAAACCATCATTTAATTGAACACTAGAAGATAAATAACTGAAACAAAGACCATATATATAATAGCAAGATTTTTTGTTTACATCATCCAAAAAAGTACATAGGGGAAAAAATTGGGCTACAGTGTCCATACATCATCTCAAAACTAGGACAGCACCAAAATAGGAGAATCTACTCGTCCTCCTCTACTACATTATGCTTGTGATAACAAACTACTGCTTGGGCTACTCATCGCAGTAGGCGGTTAAGACCCTCTGGCACTCCTATTGTGTGCCTCTGGAGGTGATAGGGAATATCTCGCAGTCATATCACGAGGACACCCATGGTGAGCCCACTTAGGTTCCTCTCTACATCGCGGATCCCTCCAGCATCGTCATATGCCTCCACCTCACAAGCCCCTCCATGTCGGTCTAATACAAACATATTGAATGGTCGCATTAATCCTCGATCTACGAGATGATATAAAAGTATATTTAGATCCCCTTTGTAAAACCAAAAAAAATTAAAAAATAAATAAATTAAATTAAAATTAATATATATATATATAATCCAAAAAAAAATATTTTAAGGGGCCACGTCCTTTGAAAGTTTACCTGATGCATCCTAGCGTTCTACTTCAGGGAGTGCCAAGTATTTGTTATCTTTGAAATCCATCCCTGCGTATGGGAAATTCTCGATCATTGGGATCTGTTTCTTCCACCATGCGAAGAAACCAGCATCAAATGAAAAAATTGGAGAACTAGTTCCCAACCGGAGTGAGAAAATAGTACATCGTTCCATTCGTGGATCAGATGGAGGCTATACTGGCATATCAATTCGTGGCTGCATTAGATGTACTCATTCTAAGAAGAACGACATAAGAAAGGATCCATAACCAAACTGTTTTTTCCTTCCTGTCTTACATCTGGTGATCTAATCCTTCAGATCACTAGGTAATTTGCACACTAGTTGAACACTTTTGGTTCAAGACATTCAATCGCATATGCCATTTGCGATTTCGAAGCCAAATGAGCACTTGTAATCCAGCTAACTTCATGATAGTAAACAAAATGGTGTGTAATGGAAGATATGTTAATATTTTATCACAATCTTTCCACTTTGTTTATAAGACCCTACTCTGCAAAACCATTCAATGTATGCATCGGAGGTCATCTCATTACCCCAAGGTCCGAACAAGAATATAGGCACTCCTCGCTTGGAGAGCCTTGTCAGAAAATAAACATCCTCTAACTCTATCTCAAGTGAATGAGGTCCCACACAGAAAACTTGCTCGGTCGGATCCCACATCCCTATCAAATGCTCTAAGAGGAGTACTTATTTCCTCATGCTTTGGGTCTTGAAAAACTTCAAAAAAACATAACTTCTAAGTGTTTCTCTAGATTAGGGATCATGCAAAGTATCTATGTCATCATTCTCATTTTCATGCTCCTTCCAGTCCAATATTTTGGCAAAGGATTACCTGCAAATCATAAGAAAAGATCATTAGAACAAGTTTGAACAAAGACAATATTTGTTCATGAGTATACACACTAAAAAAAAATTGTTGTGTGCCCAATGCTCCCCTAGAAGGAGGTATAGGGCATCAATGCTCCCCCCAAGACCATTACGGGGTGTTGATCCTAGATCTCAACGCTCCCCACGACATGTTGGGGGAGCGTTGGTGGACTAGGGCACAAAAGAGGCCTTAAATAATCCCAAAACTTGATTCAAATGGAAAATGAAAGGTATGAAAAGAAAGAGGAGCAAGAGAACACTAACCTGGTTTAGACGGAACGTGAAATGGTGATCTAGATCTCCCGAAATCAACACTTGAAATTCTGTTCCAAAAGGGGGGGGAATCCAAAGGGTAAATACAAGAGGTGAAATGAACTATGTTTTACCAATAGTTTTCATTTGTAGCCACTTGAAGTAGATAATGTTTTACTCTTTTCACATTGGTTTCCCTCCAATTAAAGTTATTTCATTTTATTTGTTGAAGTTTATGGGATTATCTAACACATTCTCCATCAAGGTTGATTTATTGTTGCAGGATTCTAGGAAAACAGAACACTTTGGTGACCTTGTACTCTAGAGCATACTTTGTCTTTCTTCAAGCTCTCTAATTAATAAAAGTCATCTTTCGTGTGGAAGTTTATCCCTTTTTCGACCTCGTAAGACTAACTACGAAAAAGGAATACTCTAGTCAACCTTGGCTAGAAGAGTTCTCCTAGGTATTATTTTACACTTTTTCAGGCTTGGGAGACTAAAATTACGAAAAAGTGACCACTTGAGTCTTCTTTAAGATATTTTTCAAACTCTTTAAACATGAAAATACTTCGAGCTTACCTTCTCTATGCTCATTAAATTATGCATTGAAGGACCCATATGGGACCGAGCCCCTCCTTCTTCGGGTTCGTTAAACATATGATGAGGGACTCATCGAAGATGAGCTATACCAAGCATCTGTTATCCTCCTGAAGCTCGTTAAAAAACAAAGAGGTACTCGCCAATCATGGCGGGGGGGAAATTGAAGGAAGTGGGTTAAGTCTTTTTGGAAAACATAATGGTTGTTGTTTGTTGTCACCCTTTAACATCGCATATGTTTGCATCTCACCTTACAGTTGGGTAATCTGCTTGTCTCTGATTCATACCAATTCCATGAGTCCTCATACTCCTTCGGCTCATTCGAAGAGTGCCCCAATGATCGTCTCATTATATTTTGATCTATCTCTTGTCAAGTCAATGCTACCAAGTCTTTTGTCCTGCCTCGCAATGTTCAAGAGAAATATCCTTTCAAACCAACCACTCTGCCATTTTACCTACCATCATCCTTATGTCAGTTTGTACTCAGTTTATCTATCATCTTACATTACGTTCCTATGTCAGTTTTGTGTCGATGATGGGGGAAACATCATTTTCCTCCTTCGACGAGTCTACTCCTGTCGACTTCAACACATTATCCAGGAAGTAGACTTAGAAACTAGTTAGAATCTTGGAACATGCATGCCTCAATGGAAGGTCTCCTCACCTTAGATAGTGGGTTTACATCATTGTCCTCTAATTGAATGATTATGTGGATGTTTGACTTTAGTTCATTTATTCACATTCGAGGGGATGTACTAGAGTACCTTGGGAGTCATTGTCATCATTGGTGATTTCCCTCGCACTTGTTATTGGTATAATTCAATGATCGGTAATCAAGTGGTTTATACCATGTGCAACATCCACACATCTATTCACATGGATAGAATTGTACTACATCAGGATCGGGATGAAGACCCTGGGTTGGGCCCTCACTTTGTTATATTCTTTGCCTAGGTTGCGATGGAGATTGTCTGAATACTTGAGAAATTTTGGTATAGTCATCATACCAACAATCTCACTAATGTATATATTGTTACATAGATCCACTTTGTATTGGTCTATGGCGATGTTCTATTATATCGTAGCTCCACTGTGTATTCTTCGTGGCTACGACCTGATTGCGTCATGGAGGTATGGATCCACATTGTATGTTTGGTGGCCATATCCTTAGTCAATTATTTCATGGATATGTAGTGTATTGGTTGGAGACCATTCTTTGAGTCACTTTATACCAGGCATGGTTATGCCTATCTTACGAATGATGTATGTATAATTGTATGGTGTTTGTCTGGAGCTTACACCAAGCTTTCCTATTCTAGTGCCCTTGTCGTAATATTTTTATAAAGTGTTTCGGCCATCATCTTCTCTTCTGACCTCACACTTTAGGGGGCATCTGTTACACATCAAAATGTCACACTTAAGTGTCGCATCTCTTATGCACCTAAGTGTCGCAAGTGTTGCATATGTTTGTTGCAAGTGTTGCTAAGTATCGCAAATTTCGCAAAAATGCCATATGCACCTTACTAATTGTATCATACACTTTATCAAAGTGTTGTATGCACCTTACTAAGTGTTGCATGCACTCTAACACCATAAAAAATAGTTTTCATGACCCTTAGTCAATACGGAACAGAAAAATACATTAAAGGAAGGTTGAAGCATCACTTTGTGCCCTGGGTTTGACCATTTATAAGGGTCAACACCCCCCTGCCCATGTCTAGGGGGCGTTGATAACCTTCCAATGCTCCATGTATAACCTTTGGGGACCATTGACAACGCTTTGTCTCCAATATTTAGGGAGTGTTGATGTGGTCAAAGGAGGTTGTAACCATCCCACCTTTTTCTAAGGGAAGAAATATGAGGAGAATCAATTTGGTTTGGGTCAAGGATTCGAGCTACTCTACCTGGCTCTATCCTAGGAAATATCAAGGAACCAAATCCCAACCTATGGAGAAAAATCCTCAGCTATTTCCCAAAATATCTCATGATGGTTAGACCCCTAAACTGTTATATAATGAGTCCATTCCAAGGTGAAGGGGGAAAGTGTTGACGGGCGTAAGTGACACACCGTCAACTGGAAGGTCAAATCCAGACCGGGGTTGTCTAAATAACCCAAGCCATTTGGAATGAAATGACCTGACAAGTTTAATGGCTCCATTGGCCAACTAAATTCCTAAAAATAAAAGAAATGAAAATAATCTATGAAGCTACAATACTAAAGATATTAATTTAATAATTTATGAACGTCAAAAATAGAAGTATGGATATGTACATATGGTTTTGAACAATGTATATACAATTTGCAATTTTTGTTGGATGTCGTACGAAATCGATGTTTTTTGAAATTGTTTATGAAGTAGATAAAGAAAGCACATACATTTTATATTTTTTGTTTTATATTTAAAATCTAAAGAACTAAAGAATACTATAAAACATAATTTGAAATAAGAACAAAATAGCAGTCAAAACCAATTTAAATTATCCTTATTTCATTGATAAATAAACTAACAAAAGAAATAGAATACGAGTAAACTAACCTATGATTAATCAACTAATGAGTTTATGTCTCTGTGCAATTCAAACTCCTAGGTGTCCTGCATGTGAGGAAAACCTGTAACAAGTTGGTGCTAACACTCCCAGAACAAACTCAAAGGTGTTTTTGGAGCAGGAATATAAGAGCAGAGTAATAATCATACAGATCTGGTGATATTGTAATGAGGAACACTTATAGTGAAAGAAATTGAATACAAAGCATTCATGTAATACATCACTTAACATCAAGCATAAATCAATGAAATTTAAATGAAATACTAATCACGGATTGTAATATATGAACAGCAAATTACAGACAGAATTAAAGTGTTGAATAATATGAAATATCCTATGATCATAAGACTAAAGTTGTATAAACATAATAACATTCCATAATATAAAAGGCAAAACACAATGGGTAAGCACCACGTTGGTTTAAAGCCAAGGAGTGAACAGCTTGTCCATTTCAGTCTTGAAAGTTATATATCCATAATGTGTCCAAATCAAAGATGTCCCCTTTACTACTAAGAGTGAATAGTATTTAAACTAGTTCATGGTTCTAATTCTCTTATCATACAAGATAGAGTTGAATCCACAAAAATCAAATAATATTACAAAAATAGTGAAACTAAAAACCACTCATGCATGAGTTGGTTTGTAAAAAATAAACCAAAGTTTTATAAATAGAAAGAGGTAGAAACTATTTGAATAATTGAGTGTATAATTCAAGGTGTTTTCTCCATGCAATCAACATCATAATCGTCCATTTCATGTCGATAACAAAACCGATTTGATATTCAGATAATGATACTAATTATTATTCAAAAGAGATTGGCCATAGAATCATAGATTCTATAGCAAGTCTTATTAATAGCAAATTAAATCTCTCTATTTCGATTTTTTTTATAACAAAATCATTCTACCATTAGAAATTAGTAATAGCAAGATCTGATAGTTCGGAATTTATAATGGCTTTGAAACTGGTTGTGTTTTTCTAATAATGATATTCCCGGACTTCTTGGATATTTTGCTTTCCCTCTCTGTGTGTGCCTTCAAGTCAAAATTCTCTTGTTCCAATAGGGTATTCTGAGTAGCCAAGCGTTTCACTTGAACCTGTAAGAGCGGAATATCTCTATAATAATGCTCTATCTAGTCGAGGCATCTATCACAGTGCACTGGGGTAATGGCAGACTGACGTGGAAGACAGTCGACAATGGGTGCTTCATGTGTCACTGTGGTTTGTTCCAGGTCGTGACCAATACCTGAAAAACCTTCTTTTCCCTTGAGACAAGGGGGTAAATTAGACACGAAGTCATACTTTTCAACCTGGGTAACAACCTCTTTCCTGGGGCACTGATTTTCTGGGTCTTCACGAGCCAAGAAATCATCTATCTCCCAATAGGAACACTGATCATCGATCTCGATTGAATCGATCGAGATCAGATGATTACTCTTTTGATTTCTTAGTTTTCAAGAAATCAAACAACCAGCATTCTTATTCCTTAAATTTAAATCTGTGTTCTGTGGTTTCTTTCCCTTACAGAAATTCTTAACAACAGGTTTATCGTTATCGTTTAAATTAGAGTCATTCATAGGCATAGGATAATCCTTTTATTTTAATTCGGTAATTACCTGTTCCAAAGATCTTCTAGGTGAAAATATACATGATAATTCCTTATCCACAGGGGTTTCATCAACAACATAAACTGGTTCAATAAATTATGAGCCATCAAGTGAATTAACGACCTGGATTTCAGTCACTGGTCTGTCCAAATTAGGGTTTACAATTAAATGGGGGATGACTATATCGTTGACCTAGGTGAATCCATTTCGGCTCAAGAAACCTTCCCAACTATCACCAACTTGCGACAGGTGAGCAACCAATAATATTTTAACGAGTCTGTGATGAAACAGACTCGACAATGAATTCATACCCTGTCGCTTATAGCGCTTAGACATTTTGTAAAGGCTCATTTGCAAGTAAAATGTTATATTCAACTAAAACCCTATGAAAATCATAAGCAATCGAATGTGATATAGAAAAACCAGCTCATATCGACCTTCACAAGTGACAAACTGTTTCATAATTAAAAGAAGACTGTGCCATCTAGGTTTCAGCAAAGAAATGGGAATACCTTTTGTACAGCAAGTGGATTTGCAGGAAACCATGAATAAAATCCACGGGACATCCTCTATTTTAGCGTTCTTAAACCACCTCTCGCCTTTTAAAGGGAGTATTTCCGCCCTTATCATGAAATCCTCTGTTAATTCCAACTGTACATCACCGACCTTGGCCCTAAAACCGTCAAAAGTTTGTGAAAAAGCTTTTGCAACCTGGAGATTATAGCCTTCGAACTTCTTGAGGAACACATCCCACCCATGAGCCTTCAGGTCCTCTATAGCGTCATCATGGGACATAAGAGCTTGGCCACCATTCGGCTCGATATGAACTACAGGTGCCATTGCTACTATAAACAGGATACAAAAGATATTACCAGGGATAAGTTTGGGTTTCCAATAGACAAGCAGAGAGAGGTCTGTGTGAATTGTAAAGGCATGAAAACTGCAAATTCTGGGGGCAATCATTACTCGAAAAAAATCAGTTGGGGAAAACGATAACCAGAGAGCTCGTAAAAATTATGAGCCATTACCTATGATTAGTGCCAAACCCTCCACAGTACAAAACCCCAATTCGTGTAATGAATGATCTCATTAATATTTCAGGCCAGCAAGGTGAATTGAAAACAATAGGTACAGCATGCCTGTACCGGTTGATATGAATGTTGATATGACAAATTCACTCATGAAATTAAATCAGTTGTTAACCAACATTTTTGTGCATTCAAACAATTCATGAATTAAATCAACAATAAACTATAGAACCAATGAACTCACGAGACCCGTAATACATAAATATTTTGATAGTGTATTAATCAATAAGTTCATAAGTCTTGAGTTTAAACCATGCATGGGTGCCTTTTAAAATGATATTTCTAAGGTAAAAGATTATGAAACCAAGCCAAGTTGTATGTTTAAATTCATGCTTACAGTCATGAATTAAAAATAAAACAAACGAAAAAAACTCAATAAGGTAAACTTAACCCAATCATCGCCTTGAAACTCAGAAACATAAACATTTACAAATAGAAGGTGATGGCAGCTACAAAAAGGTATAGTCTCTTTGTGGAAACTTTGATCATGGTAAGTATCAAAAATCATGTGTGGCTACCAACAATGGCGACGTACTGGGTGAAGCAGTTATCTTTGCATCACCAGAAAATTCATGTTAGGGTGGATCAGATGAAATGAATTTTTTAGAAATAGTTAACAACAAGTCAAGCATATTGATCATAACTCAGAAAATAACGTAGTTTAGCATCAGATGTATTTCTATCTAAAATAATGTCATCCGGTATCTAACTTAGATTACGAGTGTAGCGATTGTTTATGCAGTTGACTTCGATACTGTTGGCAGGGCCACTGCTGCCAGCAGGCATCCATAGCCTCCGCAAGGATGTCATTTGACCCACTCTAGTACCTCTATCATGTCCAAGAGTCATCCATTTATGATATGAGACATATTTTCATTTTGATCAAATTGAAAACAAACTTGAGGATCTTCTTAAACCCGGCATTGCTTCGCTGCCAGTAGGCCCGTTCAGTACCCCGGCAAAGTTGCCTTGGTATCATGCATGCATTTACCTGCTGCTAGCAGACCTGTTCAGCGTCCCGGTGGGTTTACATACACTTCCCACACATTACCATGCTTTCAACCCTCTATAATTTGTTTATAATTTGCAGAACTTAATAATATTCAAGAGGGAGGGGTGATACTGAAAATCTTGTTGTTTGGAATGAAAAAAAAAATGATCTTTTACCAATTATTCTTCTGTTTTGATGACCTTCATCATGATTTGGACACTTAGATTTCAGTTAGGAAACCATCTCAAGGACGGGAAGGTACAGTTGAGTTGTTTTTCTCAAAACATGGACAGTGTTAGAAGCTTATTAATGACAATCACGTCTACTTGTAATTTCAATGAGAAACCAGAAACACTAATTTGAACAGAAACTAACTTCTACTAATCTAAGTTTTAGCACTTACTGCTCAGGTGCTTGGGAAGTTATCAACTGCTGCTAACGAACAAAAATTTTGATTCCGTTCCACAAATGAGATGGTGACTTAGACATAATTATTCAGAAAACAAATCAAAATCAAGCAAAATGAAAAGAACCAAAATAAAAAACAGAAAAGAAAATTAAAAAATATTTACAAAAGAGTGGAACATAAATCATCAGGTGAAATACCTCTTGAGGGCTTGGCCATTCACTGGGAAAGTGTCTAGTTGTCCCTCTAAATTATGCAGACAGAAAGAGTTGGGACCCAATTTTTCAGAAATTACAAATGGTCCCAGCCATAGATTTTGGAACTCGATATGTTCCCGCTTGCCCTTGTGAGCTTTGTCCCACTTGAAAACCAGATCTCCGACAACGAAACGCCTATCTAAAGAAGAATTTGAATCAAACCATATTTTTACAATTTGTTGATGTTGATTCAGTTTCTGCTTTGCTTGTGTTCTCACCTCCTCCAGTTTTAATAAGGCATTTATTTGATTTTCAAGAGGAGGACACTCCTCTTCTTGAACTTTCTGCGACAATTACAGAGAAGGGAGTAAAACATGCGAAGGGAGAATTGCTTATCTTCTGTGGATGAGGAAGAAAGGGGAATTACCAACAGAGGCTTTTGGGGTTACCCTATCAGCCCAAAGTGCATTATACAGTGCATTGTGCCAATTCTTGTGATTTTCTGAAACTGTCCTTTTAATAATCTTGATTAAATGTTTGTTTGTTGATTCTGCTAAGCCATTTCCTTGAGGGTAGTAGCTTGCAAAATACTTCAGTTTAATCCCTTTTTCCAGAGCAAAAACATTCATGTCAAGGGACGAAAATTAAGAGGTGTTATAAAAAAACTAGACATTCGGGAATACCAAATCGAGTGATGATATGAGAATTCAGAAAAGATACTACCTGATTTGTGTTTACCACCTTTAAAGGTACAACTTCAGACCATCTTGTAAAATAGTCTATTGTTGTAAGGATATATTTGTGTTGCTAAGAAGAAGAAGGATTAATCGGTCCTATGATGTCTAGGCCCCATTGCTGAAAAGGTGCATCTACAGTAACAGGTTGCAAAGGGAAAGCTGCCTTTTTCACTCGTCCTCCAGCGTTTTGGCAGATTATGCATTTGCGGGATAGTGTATGGGCATCTTTAAACAAGGTAGGCCAATAGTACCCGGCTCTTAACACTTTGTGAGTAGTGGTATCTCCACTGAAGTGACCCCTAGCTTCACCTGCATGAAGTTCAGACAGTACTTTTTCTGACTCTTATTTTTCTAAACAACGTAGGTAAACACCATCAAAGTAATTTCGAAATAATACATCATTTACTAACTAGAAAGATGAAAATTTAAGCCTAAGTGCTCTTCTATTTTTAGGATGAAGATTGCGGGGAGGATATCCATGTGTTAAATAAAATTTAATGTTCTCATACCAAGAATTGTCAGTAGCTTGTGCACAAGTGATCAGTTTTTTGTTATGTTGATCCACAGTTGAGGTGTTTATTTGACTTTCTTGTTCTTCAACTGAATGAGCCACTAGTTTACATAGGCCTTGACCTCTAACAATTTGTGCAGGGGTTATTTCAAGGTCATATTTCTGTAATGACATCATCCAATTTTCTCTTTTCTCACCCAGCTCTTTTTGTACTAACAGGTTTCTTACAGCTGGGTAAGGAACAATAACTTTGGTTCTGGATTTCAACAGGAAAGACCAGAAGTGTTTCACTGCTTTGAAAACAGCATATGACTGTTGATCTATTGCTAGGTAATTAAGCTATGCTCCTTTAAAAGATAAGCTCATGAAGGCAATGGGTATCTCATTGCGTTCTGTGTTTTTTTGTGTAAGCACAGCAGCATAAGATCGGTCAGAAGCAAAGGTGTAAAGAGTGAAATCCTGAGAAAAATCGGGACTCATCAAGGAAGGGGCCTCTATTATTGATTTTCTAATTGAATCAAAACCCTGACTTTTTTGTGATCCCCAACGATACAAAATATCCTTTTTAATTAAATTATGTAACGGTTTAACCATTTCTGAGAAGCTTGGGACAAACCTTCTGACAAAATTAATTTTGCCCAAAAAGGACTGTATGGCTTTTTTGGAAGAAGGAGGGGGAAGTTTAGCAATAGCTAGGGTTCTTTAGTGGTCAATAATCATTCCATCCTTAGAAATTATAAATCCAAGCAGTTTTCCTTGCTCTACTGCAAAGACTGATTTGTTAGGGTCGAGAGATATGTCGAACTTGCGGCATCGTTCTAGGACAGCCCTAAGGTGAGATAGGTGATATTTCTTGTTTTTAGAGAAGAGTGTGACATCGTTAAGATAGACCACAAATGACTGGTTATTGAGGCCATGGAAAGCAATATCCATTGCTCTCTGGAAAGTGGCATCGGCGTTTATCAGTCCAAAGTGCATTTTCCTATAGGCGTAATTGCCCCATGGGGTGCGAAAGGTGGTTTTAAGCTAGTCTGAGGAAGACATAATGACCTGGTTATATCCCAAAAAACCATCTAGCAGAGATAGTCTTTCGGACCCAGACACCCATTGTATAATTTGTTCCATTGGAGGAACAAGGTAGTTGTCTTTATCACCTGCTCAGTTTAAATTCTGGAAATCGACACAAAGTTGAATTTCACCACTTTTCTTCCTTACGGGGACTAAATTAGACACCCATTGTGTGTACCTAACCAGGAAAATTATCTTTGCAGTCAGTAATTTGTTTAGTTCCCTTTTAATAGTGGGTTCCAATTTAGGATGCATCTTCCTCAATTTATGTTGAAAAGGCTGAGTCTGGGGTTTCATAGGGATAACATGTTGTATGATGTTAGGGTCGAATGTTTTCAAGTCATCATACATCCAAGCAAAAACGTATTTAAATTCTTTAAATAAATTTATAAAAGCGGATCTTTCTTGCTCAAAACATCCCTTTCCCATATTAATATTTTGAAGATTATCCCTCATTCCTAAATTAATCATTCCATAAATCAAAGATGAACTGCTAGTTTTACAATTTACTGCCCCTCCAAATTTATCATACAATTCATAGAATTTCTCTAACCTTACAACAGATCTAGGGATAGAGTTTACCAGCTCGGATGTCGATTTAGGAGATCATGGATATGATATTACTGTGAAGTTTCAGAGGTTCTCGCCATGAGTACCTTCATCAATGACTGCACCTTGGAAGGTGTCTTCCATATGCAGAAAACTGATGATCTGTTGGTCATCATCGAATACTCTCCAATTTGTGATGTTATCCGGGATCGAAGGCCTAAACAACAATTCAATTGAAAACGCATTAGGGGAAAGACCTTCAGCGGGTAATAGTTTAGAAGCAACATTGGCCAATAAATCAACTTCTGAATTACTCAATCTAGGAATGGAATTTATATTAAATGCTGAAAATTTTTGCATCAAACTCCATACCTCAGTTTGGTAGCTTTTCAAATGTGGTGATAAGCAATGTATGGTGTTTCTTACCTGCTTAACCATGATTTACGAATCACCAAATACTATCAAATTCCGCACGTCCATATCCAAATCTCTCCTAAGTCCTTGTAGAAGTGCTTCGTACTCGGTCGTGTTATTAGTACATTCGAACTCTAACCGGCAAGCTATAAAAGTCTTTTTACCTGCAGGATCGATGAGTACAAAGTCAGCACCTACCCCTTCTTTGGATTTGGATCCGTAAAAGTATAAGGACCAGATATGCGCATCGTCAAAAGTAATTGGCAAAATCGGCAAAGCTAGTGTTTGAGTATAGGTTATAACTTCAGATTGCTACCCCAGATCAGTGATAGAAGAGATTCTAGTCATGAAATTACCAAAGAAGGTATTCATTCCCTGTGTTTCAAATGAATTTGCAGATGTAACAAAAGGCTCATTTGTATCATTCAGATTCATTATAGTATGCTTCAGATAACGTTCTTTGTTTATCCTGATTTTGTTGGGTTGTCCATTTTCAGGCAACCACAAGTGAGACGAATCTGTGGAAAAGTAACTGTGCAATTGTTCTAACCAAACCCTGCTTAAAAACAGGTCATAAAATTCAGGGATATCAACAACGATAATATCAATTATCTGATGAAATTTAGGATTGGATGATAGTCTAATCAGCACATTCTTAAGCTCGCCAATTACTTTAACATTTGTTCGATCTAGCTGAACGATTTTGAGATCAGAAGGTTTAACTTCTGCATTAATTTTTTGGCATACAGATAGAGGCATCACATTATATGATGCACCGGAATCGACCATATAATTATGTACATTCCTATTAAAAATTCCAAAGGTTAACAAAAAAGGCGGGACATTTTTCCAAGTGTTAACAACAGAATTCTATTGATTTTTTGTTGTTGTCCCTAAAACAATTTTATCTACATTTGCTACAGTTTTTTCTACTAAGTCCCTCTTGTCCGGAAGTTTAGATGTCTTTTTAGTTGGGACATTCTTAGCTGTGTTTGAATCAATTTCTGCTGATGTTTTGCTGCTAGAATCGTTCTTTTTATTGTTTTCAGTGATGCTTTGAAGCATTTTCTGCAAAATAAGAGGAAATTTCAGCAGTTCAAAAACTGAAATATTAGCCCTCAATTTTTTCATATCTTCAATTAAATCTTATTCTAAAACTTTGGCTGCTAAGCTTTGTTTAATTTCAGTTTTCTTTGACTGTTTTGAAAACACATTTTTACTTACTTCAGAAGGGGGTTTGTTTTGCGTTTTGCTTCTTGTCTTGTAGGGGTGAACAGTTTCGAAATTCGCTTGGAAGATATTGTCCGATAAGTGACTGAAGACAAGGGGAGATGAATTCTCCTCTTTTGATACCTCTTCCACAATTGTATCATTAGAATTTTTAGGAGGAACAGAAGTAGAATTATCAAGTACTTATAAGATGGTTTGCAAAGCATACTGTAAACTTTCTAAATTTAAACCTTCTGTGGTCGAGTTTGCCTGGTTAAGAGGAAAAGGTTTTTTGAAAGGAGGTTTAAAACTTCCTTTGTTTGTGGATGCCTCCTCAGCTAATCTCTTCAAGTCGACGACCTGATCTGACAGCTTTTGGAAAGCTTTCTGCAAGCTCTCTAAGTCTAAAGTTTCTTGTTGATTTTTAGTTTGAGGGGACCTAGTGAGAATCTTTATTTTCTTCTTAGAGGATGAGGTTGTTTCAGCTTCACTATTAACATTATCTTTTAAGCTAAGTATATCTTTCTCAATTTGACTTGCCTCCTCAAAGGCTTCTAACAAAGTGTTCTGTTTAGACCTTTTGACCCATATGGCTATATTATTGTGCAAGGCTTTAGCATAATATGCAACAATTAAACTTTCTACGGGCATCGAATCTGGAGGGATTTTATTCTTTAAAGTAAGAAATATTTGGTTAAAGTCTTTCACCTTTTCCTTAGGATTCATTTTTAAGCTGGAGAGTTCCATAACCAAGACTTTAGGAGATTTATCATCTCCGAATTTTTCCAAGAAACAAGTTTCAAACTTGTCCCAAGAGACGATGGTTTGGGGTTGTTGAGAAAAATACCATGTGGAGGCATTTCACTCAAAAGTATAAGGAAATAATCTTCATATTACATCCTCGTGTTCAACACTCCGGAGTCTAATGGCCAGCATAAATTTTTTGATGTGATCCTCAGCGGATTGCTTTGAATCTAGATCGAATTTAGGTAGCCAATTCTCTGGATGCTTAGGTAATGGGTGTTGGGGTCCAGGTATAGCCACGACATCTTGATCGAACCAAGGTCTGGCGGGATTATTTTGGTTTTCCATGGGAGTTGGTGGTGTCGAAGGCTGATATGGTTCTAATGAAGAGTTGTCTTCGTCTAAAGACTCTCCTCCTGAAGAGGATGGAGAAGAATCAGGTGGAGATGGAGGAATATTGGGTCCTCCTGCTCCAGGGATGAGTGTTTCGGTAGGATTAGTAGTATTTCCACCTAAAGGGTTTTGGGGCAGACCAGTGCCTTGAAGTTGTTCTCGGATATCCATTAAATCAATGGGTTGATCAAGTGGCCTACCAGGTTGTCTGATATGGGCTAAGGAACTATGTGTTCTTATGAGTGACTGACGAACAATTTCTTGGACGTCAGCCCCTTGAAGAACTGGTGTCACTGGTTCAATGGGAATCTCGGAGTTATAGTTTGAGGTAGTTGTTGTTTCAAGTGTAACGTTATTGTCTGAGTGACTATGTGATGCAACAGGAGTGCGAGTGTGTGGGGGAGGAGTCTTGCAACCTCCACGTGCCATCAATTTAATTAAGGCCCTCCTTCTAGCGCCATTTGTTGACGGGCGTAAGTGACACACTGTCAACTAGAAGGTCAAATCCAGATCGAGGTTGTCTAAATAACCCAAGCCGTTTGGAATGAAATGACCTGACGGGTTTAATGGCTCCGTTGGCCAACTAAAGTCCTAAAAATAAAAGAAATGAAAATAATCTATGAAGCTACAATACTAAAGATGTGAATTTAATAATTTATGAACGTCAAAAATAGAAGTATGGATATGTACATATGGTTCTGAACAATGTATATACAATTTGCAAGTTTTGTTGGATGTCTTACGAAATTGATGTTTTTTGAAATTGTTTATGAAGTAGATAAAGAAAGCACATACATTTTATATTTTATGTTTTATATTTAAAATCTAAAGAACTAAAGAATACTAATAAAACATAATTTGAAATAAGAACAAAATAACAGTCAAAGCCAATTTAAATTGTTCTTATTTCATTGA
>ML785445.1:489149-543601 GCA_009831015.1 Picea engelmannii
TATATTTAAAATCTAAAGAACTAAAGAATACTAATAAAACATAATTTGAAATAAGAACAAAATAACAGTCAAAGCCAATTTAAATTGTTCTTATTTCATTGACAAATAAACTAACAAAAGAAATAGAATACGATTAAACTAAAATGTGATTAATCAACTAATGAGTTTATGTCTCTATGTAATTCAAACTCCCAGTTGTCTTGCCTGTGAGGAAAACCTATAACAGGTTGGTGCTAACACTTTCAGAACAAACTCAAAGGTGTTTTTGGAGCAGGAATATAAGAGCAGAGTAATAAGCATACAGATCTGTTGATCTTGTACTGAGGAACACTTATAGTAAAAGAAATTTAATACAAAGCATTCATGTAATACATCACTTAAAATCAAGCATAAATCAATGATATTTAAATGAAATATTGATCACAGATTGTAATATATGAACAACAAATTACAAACAGAATCAAAGTGTTGAATAATATGAAATATCCTACGATCGTAAGACTAAAGTTGTATAAACGTAATAACTATTTATAATATAAAAGGCAAAACACAATGGGTAAGCACCACGCTGGTCTAAAGCCAAGGAGTGAACAGCTTGTCCATTTTAGCCTTGAAATTTATATGTCCATAATGTGTCCAAATCAGAGATGTCCCCTTTACTACTAAGAGTGAACATTATTTAAACTAGTTCAGGATTCAAATGCTCTTATCATACAAGATAGAGTTGAATCCACAAAAATCAGATAATATTACAAAAATAGTGAAACTAAAAACCACTCATGCATGAGTTGGTTTGTCAAAAATAAACCAAAGTTTTATAAACAGAAAGAAGCAAAAACTATTTGAATAATTGAGCGTATAATTCAAGGTGTTTGCTCCATGCAATCATCATCATAATCGTCCATTTCTTGTAGATAACAAAACCGATTTGATATTCAGATAATGATACTAATTATTATCCAAAAGAGGCTGGCTACAGAATCATAGATTATGTAGCAAGTCTTATTAATAGCAAATGAAATCAAATTAAATCTATCTATTTCAAATTTTTTTATAACAAAATGGAATAAAATCAAAACAAGATCATTTTACCATTAAAAATTAGTAAAAGCAGGATCTGATAGTTTGGAATTTATAATGGCTTTGAAACTGGTTGTGTTTTTTATTATGATATTCCCAGACTACTTGGATCTTTTTCTTTTCCTCTCTCTGTGTGCCTTCAAGTCAAAATTCTCTTGTTCCAATAGGGTATTTTGAGTAGCCAAGCATTTCACTTGAGCCTGTAAGAGTGAAATATCTCTATAATAACGCTCTATCCAGTCGAGGAAGCTATCATAGTGCATTGGGGTAATGGAAGACTGACGTGGAAGACAGTCGACAATGGGTGCTTCATGTGTCACTGTGGTCTGTTCCAAGTCATGACCAATACCTAAAAAACCTTATTTTCCCTTGAGACAAGGGGGTAAATTAAACACGAAGTCATACTTTTCAACCTGGGTAACAATCTCTTTCCTGGGGCACTGATTTTTTGGGTCTTCATGAGCCAAGAAATCATCTATCTCTCGATCTGAACACTGATCATCGATCTCAATTGGATCGATCGAGCTCAGATGATTACTCTTTCGATTTCTTAGTTTTCTAGAAATCAAACGATCAACATTCTTATTCCTAAAATTTAAATCCGTGTTATGTGGTTTCTTTCCCTTACGAAAATTCTTCACAACAGGTTTATCATTATTGTTTAAATTAGAGTCATTCATAGGCACAGGATGATCCTTTTCTTTTAATTCGGTAATTACCTGTTCCAAAGATCTTCTAGGTAAAAATCTACATGATAATTCCTTATCCACAGGGGTTTCATCAACAACAGAAACTAGTTCAATAAATTATGAGCCATCAAGTGAATTGACAACCTGGCTTTCAGTCACTGGTCTGTCCAAATTAGGGTTTACAATTAAATGGGGGCTAACTATATCGCCAACCTGGGTGAAGCCATTTCGGCTCAAGAAACCTTCCCATATATCACCAACTTGCGACAGGTGAGAAACCAATAATATTTTAACAAGTTCGTGATGAAACAGACTCGACAGCGAATTCATACCCTATCGCTTATAGCACTTAGACATTTTGTAAAGGATCATTTGCAGGTAAAATGGTATATTCAACTCAAACCCTATGAAAATCATAAGCAACCGAATGTGATATAGAAAAACCATCCCATACCGACCTTCACAAGTGACAAATTGTTTCAGGATTAAAAGGAAACTGTGTCATCTAGGTTTTATCAAAGAAATGGGAGTACCTTTTGTACAACAAGTGGATTTGTGGGAAACCATGAATAAACTCCACGGGACATCCTCTATTTTAGCGTTCTTAAACCACCTCTCACCTTTTAAAGGGAGTCTTGTCACCCTTCTCATGAAATCCTCTGTTAATTCCAATTGTTCATCACCGACCTTGGCCCTAAAACCATCAAAAGTTTGTGCAAAAGCTTTTGCAACCTGGAGATTATAGCCTTCGAACTTCTTGAGGAACACATCCCACCCATGAGCGTTCAAGTCTTCTACAGTGTCATCATGGGACAGAAGATCTTGGCCACCGTTCGGCTCGATACAAACTACAGGTTCCATTGCTACTGTAAAAAGGATACAACGGATATTACCAGGGATAAGTTTGGGTTTCCAACAGACAAGCAGAGAGAGGTCTATGTGAATTGTAAAGGCACGAAAACTGCAAAGTCTGGGGGCAATCATAACTCAGAAAAAAATGAGTTTGGGAAAACGATAACCAGAGGGCTCGTAAAACTTATGAGCCATTACCTACGATTAGTGCCAAACGCTCCACAGTACAAAACCCCAATTCATGTAATGAATGATCTCATTAATATTTCAGGCCAGCAAGGTGAATTGAAAACAATAGGTACAACATGCCTATATCGGTTGATATGAATGTTGATATGACAAATTCACTCATGAAATTATATCAGTTGTTAACCAACGTTTTTGTGCATTCAAACAATTCATGAATTAAATCAGCAATAAACTATAGAACCAATGAAGTCACAGGACCCATAATACATAAATATTTCTATAGTGTATTAATCAGTAAGTTCATAAGTCTTGAGTTTAAACCATGCATGGGTCCCTTTTAAAACGATATTTCTAAGGTAAAAGATTATGAAACCAAGCCAAGTTATATGTTTAAATTCATGCTTACAATCATGAATTAAAAATAAAACAAATGAAAATGCAAACGAAAAAAACTCAATAAGGTAAACTTAACCCAATCATCACCTCTAAACTCAGAAACATAAACATTTACAAATAGAAGGTGATGGAAACTACAGAAAGGTATAGTCTCTTTGTGGAAACTTTGATCATGATAAGTGTCAAAAATCATGTGTGGCTGCCAACAGAAAGATCTTTGTAGATCATCAGACTTGTGACTATGTGAGAGACAAAAGGCTGGATAAGAGAGCTTGGAGGAGGTTGCAACAACATCAACAATTTGTTTGTAAGTATTTCACCGTGTTTCTCCATTAATGAATAAACTTGGCCTATTTCATTCATACTTGTTTATTTCATTCATGTATGTCTATTGATGTAAATTCATCGTAGTTAGATCTATCTTCAGATAAAATCTAGTGTAGAGGAAGGTGTTCTTCTTGTATTGTTTGTAGGTTCTCTCTTGTGGCTAGAAGCTTGATAAACAAGGATAGAAACTGGAGCAGCGAGGACAACCTTTGATCAAGTGGTAAGTTATTCACCTCATTCCTTTCATCTAGTTGTTGAAGTAGATTTAGAGAGAGGGTAGTGTCCACTTGTTAATGGCTATCTTTGGGTGAATAACGGGTATTGATTCCAAAGGGGGGTTGCACCTGTCTGCAGATGTAACTTAACCACAACACCAGCCACCTAGTTTAGTCCCATTACCAATACTTACAAAATTCTCTGATACCAATCTGTAATGTACCTAGCCTCCTAGATCAGCAACGCTACCCAAAATCTAGTGTGCAAATTCTACTCTATAACATTTGTATGTACTGGAATACTTGAAGTAACGTGCATGACCTTAAGTTGGGTCAGGCCACACAATCTTTCCTCTTTCGAAACAACTTATAAAAACGGAAGTAACACATTATAGTTGTGCGCACAAGCATGTTGAATGCACAAACATTATTGTGCATGTATATCACTCTGAACATCTGATCACCACTATGCGTGCAACTATTCTAGTGTCACACACAAATTTTGTTCTCCTTGTGCACGCGGGTTGCTTCCGTGCATGCACAGTGAATCTAGCCTCTTGTGCACATGGAGTATTTCCCTATGCGCACGACCATTCTAATCCCACCACAGAGACTCATGACCATTGTTATAAGGTTAACTTAACATGAATAACTAATAACAACTGTCAGACTTAGCAAGTACGAATACAAATATTGAATATCAACACCACACTTACATGTGCAAGCAACATTATACAGAATAACAACAATTACATATATGCAACATCATACAAGAATTAAACCCATATCAAACATAAATAATCAAGCACACAGTAAATGAGACAAACACATAAAGGATAGTTATCTTTCTGAAAAGTCACCAAATGTGCGCAGAACTCAGACGCTCATCCCAGCCACAGACTATGTCGCTCATAAACTTTCAGCAACAGGTCACCCCTGAGTTGGGTCTTAAAATCCACAAGGGAAAAAGGATTCTTAATGCCATGCTAAGGTATGATAAACAAGAGAATTGCTCAGTCCAAGGTGCCCACTGTTACAACTAGTTTACAGTCTCTCGTTTCCCACATGCATGTCCCACACCAAGAAGTGTTCCCCTTCTTTTCTCAACAGTCCTTTGACTGCCCCACTCCCCTTCTAAGGCTTCAACAACATGTTGGATAGAAAGTCTTAGAGCACTGCAACTAATGCCCAGTGCACTAGGGAACAATTCCCAACAAAACTTTCACCTGGAGAGAATGCCCACGGGCCTGATAACCCACCTCTTTGTCAGCAAATCCCTCACCTAGAGAGAATTCTCATAGGCCTGACAACCCACCTATTCGACAACAAATCTCTCACCTGGAGAGAACCCTCACAAGCCTAACAACCCACCTCTTCGACCACAATCAGTTTTTCCTAAGCACGGGGTTATACCATGCTAGTCACTTCTTGACCTCCATGGAGGAGTGTCGGTCTAAACGATTCAGGAATGAAAAATGAACGATTCTCCCTTCAAATGGTCCAAAAACATGAAGAAAATAAATGAATCCTGCCAAAATACACTAAGGCTAGCAATATGTATTGCATGCCTTAAATTGAACACATGTCACCTTCATAATTAACTTTAGCCACTTGGTGACTCCATCCCATCCCTTAGGAACTTAGGATAAATAATTATCCATAAATTACACTTTTTGGAAATATTAATAAAATATTCTCTTGGACTTAATCCCCCTTGGCTTAGCCCCCACTTTTCCCTTTTTCGGTGGAGTTTAGCCCCCGTCTCTTTTCGTCTAACATGTCAATGCGCAACGATATGATATTATTAATAATTTGGGTGTGATTGCATTTTACAAAGATAGGTGCACTAGCCTATTTTCATCTCGTCTCACATACCCCATAACCACACGAGCTCTCCGACCTCAAATACATATATATATCCATTCCTTTGATGTGAAAACCGCATGCACTTACCCAGATGCACACAACATTATGGAATGTGAGCAGCCTTTCTTTTATAATAATCCTCGCACACTACTCAGGTGCACGCAAGACCAAAATCTGGTGCCAACAACTCACCAGACTATATGTACATTTACATTTATAGTTGGTACCAACAAATCGCCCGCCTATATGCAAAATTACAAATGGGGGTTCGGATTAGGGACATTACATTCCCCTCCCCCTTATTTATGCATTATCCTTAGTGCAGTATATACACATGTACATACAAATTTCAAAAGTCTTCAAAACGATGTGATTACTCAACTCGCATAGCATCCTCACACTCCCAAGTTGCATCCTCGGAACTGTACCAGGTCCATTTGACCTTTACTAGCTCCATGACTCGATTTTGGAGCTGTTTGATTTTCCGATCCAATATGTAAACCGATCACATTCAAAAATCATCTTCTGGCTCCACCCGAATCACATTCCAATCAATAATATGATTAGCATCAGGTAAGTACTTTTTAAGCAATGATACATGTAAAACATTATGAATACACAAGGATGCAGGAAATGCAAGCATATATGTGAGAGGACCAATCCTGGCAATGCAAGCATGCTACCAACTTCGAACAATTTCCCAACTTCAGGGCACTGCGTCTGGATTTTACTTTCAAGAATACTTTGTCACCCACTTTAAACTCTCGGTGGGTTCTGTCTTTATCTACGTAGATTTTTTTCCTGTCTTGGGAAGCCTTTAAATTCTACCTTATCTTCACCATTTTCTCTTCCATTTCCCAGAGCAGATCGGGCCCAACCACGAATCTATCTGCTAGATTGTCCCAGCTCACTAGTGTGTTGGACTTTCTACCATAAAATGTCTCAAATGGGCTCATCTTTAAAGATGCTTGATAGCCATTGTTGTAAGAAAAATATACCAAGTGAAGGTAGTCTTCCCATTTTGATGGTTTATCCATCACATACATCCTAAGCATGTCTTCAATCACCCAATTTGCCCTCTTTGTTTGTTCATTTGTCTCAGGGTGATATGTTGTGCTAAAGTTCATATTTGTCCCAAATCCTTTGAATAGTCCTTTCCAAAAGTTTGATGTGAACTTGGGATCTCTATCAGACACAATTATCTTAGGTACACCATGCATTTTAGCAATTTCTCGCATGTATATTTCAATAATGTTGGTTGCCTTGTGCGTTGACTTCACTGGAATAAAATGGGTAGCTTTAGTAAGCTTGTACACCATTACCATAATAGAATCATGTTGCTTAGTAGTCTTAGGAAGCTCAGTAATGAAATCCATGGTAACAACTTCCCACTTCCACTCAGGAATGGGAAAAGGTTGTAGCAAACCAACTGGATGTCAGTGCTCATCCTTGACCTTTTGGCATTCAAGGCATCTAGCAATAAAATCAACAACCTCATTTTTCATGCCTCGCCAATAGTATTGTTTTTTTATCGTTGCTATTGTCTTTCGGTAGCCTAGATGTCCTGCATAAGGAACTTTATGCATCTCTTAAAATAACAGATTTTTCAACTCCTGAACATTTGGCACATAAACTCTGTGCCTATACATTAGGATCCCATCCTCTTTTAGCTCATAACCTTCCAATTTTTGTTACAACATACCTTGTTGTAAATTCATCTTTATGTCCACATAGCATTGATCTGATTTGGCAACCTCTAAAATTTTGTCACTCGAATCTGATTTGTACATGCTAATGGTTGTAGCATGCATTTCGTGCACCCTCCTACTGAGTGCATCGACCACCTTGTTATTTTCTCCTCTGATATGTTTTATGTCAAAGTCATACTCACTAAGGAATTCTAACCACCTGCTTTGTCTAGCATTTAAAATTGGATGTCCAAACAAATATTCCAAACCACTGTGGTTTGTTCTCATCTCAAATATTTTACCCATGAGATAGTTTTGCCACATCTTCAAGGCATGCACTATGGTTGCCAATTCTAAGTCGTGAGTAGCATAGAGTCTTTCATGCTCTTTTAGCTTTCTTGATTCATAACATATCGCATGCCCATTCTGACTAAGGACTTCCCTAAGTCCTTCTTTACAAGCATTTATACATACAATGAATTCTTCATCTAGATCAACAATCATTAGTATTGGTGCACTAGTCAATAAACTCTTCAAGTGCTGAAAACTTCTTACACAATCAAAAGTCCACTCAAATTGCATACCTTTCTTTTACAAGGATGTAATTGGGTGCGCTATTTTTTAGAAGCCTTCAATGAACCTTTTGTAATAACCTGCAAGTACCATAAAGGACCTCACCTCTACGACATTTCTTGGTGTTGACCATTCTTCAATGGCCTTTATCTTTTCCAGATCCACAACTATTCCTTCCTTGGAAATGATATGACCCAAATAATGACTTTTTCATCGGTAAAATGAGCACTTGCTCAACTTTGCATACAGCGAATGCTCCCTCAATACTTATAGCACCATCATCAAGTGTTGCTCGTGCTCTTATTTATACTTTAATTAAATAAGTATGCCATCCATAAACACAATGACAAACTTAGCTAAGCAATTTTTGAAAACTCCATTCATCAAACACATGAAGACAACTAGTTCATTTGACAACCCAAATGGCACCATTGTGAACTCGTAAGGTTCGTACCTCCTTCTGAAGGAAGTCTTGCTAATGTCTTATTCTTTAATTCTCACCTGATGATATTTAGATCTCATATCAATCTTTCAAAATATTTGTGCACCCCTTAGCTAATCAAAGAGCTCATCTATCCTTCGCAAAGGATACTTTTTCTTTATAGTTACTTTGTGCAACTACCTGAAGTCGATGAAAATTCTTAGCATACCATCCTTCTTCTTCACGAACAATACTAGGGCATGCCAAGGTGACACACTTGGGCATATATACCCCTTCTTCAAAATCTCTTCAAGTTACATCTATAATTCCTTCAACTCTAGCGTACTCATCCCATAACGAATCTTGATTACAGGAGTTTCTCTCGGCATTAGATTTATAGAGAAATCAATATCTATTTTAAGTGGAAACCCTGGTATCTCTTTAAAGACATATTCAAATTATTGTAGTATTATGTAGTCTTCAACATTTGACACTTAATCCTTAGGTTCCTCCTCCATGTGCAGTGAAAATATTTAATATCATTTCTTGTAGCTTTTCTTCAATTGCAAGGCTGAAACTTCTCTGATAGTTACAACTCTTGGAATACCTTGAATTGTTCTTAAGTTTCCTTCCTCGTCCAAGTAAGTAAATGTCGTATTGTAACAGTCTACAACAGCATGATGTTGGTCCAACCAATCCATACCAATGAGGCAATCATACAATCCCAAAGGTATGATATTCAAATCATTTTTTGTGCGCAGTCCATTCATTTCCATTGGACATGTATTAACAACCTCATTAATTTTCCTTTCTTCCCTTGTAGCTAACTGCACCAACCAAGATTTTCCAAGATTTCTTCTTGGCAATTGGAATATTTCCACCATATTAGGATCTAGATAGCTATGAATAGCTCCTGAATCAATTAAAATAGCAATGGGTTGGTCATTAATATTACCTTCCACTTCAATCATGTGTGACTAAAACTCAACTTGCTTGTTATCCAGGGTTTCGTAAATCCTAGGTACATTTATGCCCATGTCTTCAACTATTGCAACTTGATGTTCATTGTGCACAGTCCTTGCTTTTTCAACTCTTTGAGGGAAATCTCTGAACATATGATCTTCGCCACAACCCCAACATTGAATAGGTTGTTGCCTTGGTATTTTCCCCATTGTCTCAGTCATTCTATGCTCCTTGGAAGTTGGTTGTCCTTGCGCAGTATTTCTGAAAATGGTGGCCTAGTCCAATTCTTCCTCTGTTCCACCTTGATTTTCATCTTGTCTTCCCAAGCCTTTTAGAAATTTGGTCTTGCCTTTTGTTGATCATAAATATATTTAGCGTGCCTTATGGTTTCCTCCAATGTCTTGGGGTCATCATATTATATATTGTCACTGATAAATTTAGGCATCCCACTCAGGTACCTCTAAATTTTAACTTTCTCATCCTTGATGAATGTGACATATTTCAACAGTTCTAAGAATCTTCTTTCATACACATCTATTGTCATACTTCCAAGCTTGAGTTCAAAGAACTCCTTCATTTTCTTGTCATAGTATCTCTTGGTTAAGAATTTCTTTTGAAAAATCCTCTTAAATTCCCTCCAAGTAACCTTGTTTTCATCAATGTGTTGCACTTGCATGAACTGATCCCACCACATTGATGTTTTTTCTTTAAGCTGATAGATGGAAATTCTCCCTTCTATCTACGTAGAGTAATTATGCAGTTGGAAGTACTTCTTTATACCCAACAACTAGATCTCTGCATCTTCATCCTTCTTATGTTCATTGTCAAAGGTAGGAGGCTTGATCTTATTCATTTCTCCATGTTGCTCGTCCACCCTAGTCCTTCTCTTACGCTTTCTTACAGGAGATGGACTTGAGCTACTGCGTTATTTCCTAAATGAATGCTTTGGTGAGTGGTGATGTTTCCTATCAGTGCTTCTTGTTTCTCTTCTTTCACCATGAGACCTGTGACTCCTTGACTTGCTTGACTATGTATTCTTGTCCATTTTATTTTCTATTATATCCAAGCTTTGCATCAAATTGATATTGAATCCATCTTTTTGTCCCTTGGATTTCATAAGCCTTTCATTATCAACTTTATAGCTTTGGACATCTTTTTGCAGTCCCTCTATGGTTTTTACCAAGTTTATGGAATCCTCCTTGGATTATGTACCATCAACACCCAAACCGACATACAAATCCCCAAATTCATCATCATGGTTGTAAGTCCTTTGTGCATATTCCATGCTTTTTTTACTTTCTTCGTTGATTATGTCCTGCTCTAATCATTGTAATTCTGTAAAATGTTCAGGAAATAAGAATTGTTAGATGAATTCATGCCACAACTTCATGAAAAATCTACACCATTTTGTCATAATCCTTTCTTTTGATTCCTTGGATGATTTTAACATCCCAAATTCTAGTCCGCACACCCGCGCATCAATAATTTCAGTGAATCACAGCTCTTCACCGTACACCAGTATACATTTTTTTTCCATGCACAATAAACTCTACACTGTGTGGCACCAATACTTAGCCTGCACACAAATTTCATGCTAAGATCTGGCCCATACAAGTCTAGTGTTGAACCAATAGCTCTGCAACTTCTTGTTCATCTCTAGCCCATACAAGTCCAATGTTGAACCAATCGCTCTGATACCAAACCGTTACATCCCCATCCTCCTAGCTGAGTCTCATTACCAACACTTAAAAAATGCTCTAATACCAATCTGTAATGTACCCAACCCCCTAGTTGAGCAACGCTACCCAAAATCTAGTGCGCAGGTTCTACTCTATAACATTGGTCTATGCTGGAATACTTGAAGTAATGCACATGACCCTAAGTTGGGTCACGCCGCACAAACTTTCCTCTTCTGACACAACTTATAACAACGAAAGTAACACATTACAACTGCATGCACAAGCATGTTAAACACACAAACATTAATGTGCGTGTAAATCACTCTGAACATGTGATCACCACTGCGCACACAACCATTCTGGTGTTACACAAAAAAAAAATTATCCTTGTGCGCGCGGGTTGCTTCCCTGCATGCACAGTGAATCCAGTCTCTTGTGTGCACGGAATATTTCCCTGCATGCACGACCATTCTAACCTCGCCACAAAGACTCGTGACCATTATTATAAGGTTAACTTAACATGAATAACTAATAACAATTGTCACACTCAACATGTACGACTACAAATATTGAATATCAACACCACACTTACATGTGCAAGCAGCATTATATATAATAACAACAATTACTTATATGTAACATCACACAAGAATTAAACCCATATCAAACATAAATAATTAAGAACATAGTAAATGAGACAAGCACATAAAGGACACTTTATCTTTGTGAATAGTCACTAACTACGCGTATAACTCAGTTGTTCTTCCCAGCCATAAACTTTGTTTCTTATAAATTTTCAACAATAAGTAAATCTCTCACCTAGAGAGAATGCTCACGGGCTTGACAACCCTCCTCTTTGACCACAACCGATTTTTCCCAAGCACAAGGTTATACCATGGGAGTTTTTTCTTGACCTCCCCGGAGGAGTGTTGATCTAAAGGATCCAAGAATGAAAAATGAATGATTCTCCCTTCAAAAGGTCCGAAAACATGAAGAAAATGAATGAAATATATTGCCAGCAAACTAAAACTAGCCAACAATATATATTGCATGCCTTAAACTGAACACTTGTCACCTTCAGAATTAGCTTTAGCCACTTGGTGACTCATTCCCATCCCTCGGGAACTTAGGATAAATAATTATTCATAAATTACACTTTCAGAAATATTAATAAAATACTCCCTTGGACTTAAGCCCCCTTGGCTTATCCCCCACTTTTCCCTTTTTTGGTGGAGTTTAGCCCCCCGTCTCTTTTCGTCTAATCCATTTGTGTGCAATGATTGGATATTATTAATAATTTGGGTGTGATTACATTTTACAAAGATAGGTGCACTAGCCTATTTTCATCCTCACTCACCAGCCCCATGACCACACAGACTCTCCGGCCTCAAACACATATACATCCATATATATATATATATATATATATATACATATACATATACATATACATATACATATATATATAACTCGATTCAATATGCACTTCAAGATAATCCCCACGCACTTACTCAAGTGTGTGCAACACTGTGAAATGTATGCACCCTTCCTTTGATGTGCAAACCACGCGCACTTACCCAGGTGCATGCAACATTATGGAATGTGCACACCCTTTCTTTTATAACAATCCTCACACACTACTCAGGTGTGCGCAAGACCAAAACTTGGTGCCAATGACTCACCTGCCTATATGTACATTTACATTTATAGTTGGTACCAACTACTCACTAGCCTATATGTATAGTTACTTCGGATTAAGGACTTTACACTTGCCAAACTAGGCAAAGTGAAGTGATAATGGGCGGATTTAGACTTGCAACCATTTGCAGGAATTCAAAAAGAGTTGGGCCATATACTAGGTCCACTAAACCAAAGTTTCCTATTTTCTCGATCTCTTTTAATTTCCATGCCCAAAATAAAATTTGCAGCACCAAGGTCTTTCATATCAAACTTAGAAGACAATTGTGTTTTTACCCCCTTGATGATTTCCTTGTTATTTCCAATCAACAACATACAAAACCACATAAATAAAATTATCACCAGCTAATTTGAAATACACATAGTGATCAACTTTTCTCCTTGTGAAACTGAGTTCCAAAATATAAGTATCGAACTTTTGATACCACATCCTTGGAGATTGCTTTAACCCATAAAGGGATTGTTTTAGCTTGCAAAGCAGCTCTTTATTACCTGTCACTGCAAAACATTCTAGTTGTCTCATGTAGATTTCTTCTTCAAGATCCCCATGCAGGAATGTTGTATTTAATTTCATCTACTCTACTTTAAGATCAAAAGCAGTAGCAATAAACAAAATAAATTTAATAGAAGTCAATCTAGCAACATGAGAAAAAATTTCACCAAAATGTATTCACTCTACCTGGGAATATCCCTTTGCTACTAGGCGAGGTTTATACTTCTCCACTTTACCTTAGGCTCTCAACTTCTTCCTAAATACCCATTTGCTACCAATGAGCTTTCTTCCAGTCGATAACTCAACTAGATCCCAAGCCTCATTTTTATCCAAGGAAACCATTTCTTCAACCATGGCTTTCTCCAGAGTTTACCATCCTTTGAATCCACTGCCTCATGAACAGTTATGGGATCATCATCAGTAATAGACAACACAAAATTAGAACGAAAATCAGGTGGGGAATACCTTTCTAGTTTACTTCTTTCCCAAACAGATCCTCTCAATACTGGAGTAAGAGGTTCCTCTCCTTTTGATTTGTGTTCTTTTGTTGAGTCAAATTCTTCACCCTCCAAATCAAATTATATTGTCTTTGGTTCTTTCTCTTTTAGTGGGACTTTCTGTTTGGGAACATATTTAACCTCTCTAAAGACAACATCTTGACTATAGACAACCTTCTTAGTGTTAGGATATTTAGACACTTAGGAGTTAGTTAAGTTCAACTTGATCTAATGTGTCGTTAGGTAAAAGAGTGTTTCTTAGTATGTTTCTTTAGTATGCATTTGTAGTTAGGTCATACGACGGTCACGATATGTTACCAAGATAGAGTGATCCGACGAATCATATTCCCCTCGAGCTTAACGACTACATTGATCTGTGGCTTAGCACTTGAATGGTCCATGATCTCTATTTAAAGAGCATGGAGAGTCATTTGTTGATGATCGATTTTGAGACTCTCTTGTAAATTTCTCTGTAAATTTTCCTTTTGCATTAATAAATTTCTCCAAGTGGCCACATTGGTTGGGGTCATGGAAGTTTCCCCGTAGGGTTTTACCACATGAAAACAATGGTGTGTTGATATTTGATCTGATTGTGTGAGTGGTTATTGAAGGTGTTTGTCCTCTATTGGAATACATGTGTTGTCGAACAAGGTATTAGAGCACATTTCAAGACCCGCTCTCGTCGTAGATTGAGATCATAAAGCTATGTTGCCTCATCTCTGGTTTCTGCCATTTTCATACATTTTTGGGCTGAGAGGACTATTCCATTCCGTCCGGAGTGCCTGTTTTAATCAAGAACAGTTTTTGTTTCACTCGAAAAGGTTTTTGTTTTCCCAATATACAACCATTTCAGTCAAATTCGAAGGTATAAAGGCCAAACATACCCTTTTAAAATTTCTGTAGAGTTAATATTTCAGTTTTATTTCAGTTTTTTGTTTTTGGGTTGCTACTCTTTTCGATCTGTGTATTATCTTTTCCCTGCGCCTTGTGCGATCTCAACAAATAAAAAACTGAGTCGAAAGGGTTTTCATGTCTACGTATGCTCTTTGTCATGCGCTCTGTGTGATCTCGGTAAATCAGAAATAGAGGGAAAAGTTGCATCTTTTGGGTAAGCTAACCGAGATCTAACCCTTGTTTCCATCAAGAAGTGAATTTTTTTTCTGGTGTGAAAAGAGTTTTTTATGAGCATGCTCAACCACAACAACAACACCCACAATCCTCCTTCTAAACAATACAATATGTTTTGCACTACCTCACTTGGTTAAAAGTTGCTTTATTAAGTAAGAGGTCTTGAGTTCAAGTCTCTTTTTTGTTGTTAGCTAAAACTTTCTAGAGAAAGCTGTGTAAATTTTATGAAACGTCCAATGTTTCGAGTGGACACTCCACCCATCTTCAAGGACAAGTAAAGTTGTAATGGTAATGAAAAGAGTGTTGGTGTTGACGATTTATAGGAGGAAATGTGAGGTCAAGAATTAAAAATAATTAATAATTTATTTCAATGACTATTGTAAAGGATTGTTGGGAAATAATATGACAAGATCTACAAATTAGTAATGAGTTAAATAAGAGATTCAATGTGATGTTTAAGAGGATTAGGGTAAGAATTGGTCGTTGAAAAATAATTAGAAATAAAAAGAATGGGAGAGTTAAAAATAATTAAATTGTTAAATTAATTAATTGATGTGAGAATTAAATAGATAGGGTATGACTATTAGGAGAAAATTAGAGTTAGGAAGAAATAAATATTTAATAAATAAAAAGGGGTTTAAGAGAACTAGAATTAGAAAAAGGGGTTAATTGGTTTGAAAGGAAGAAATTTTTTATTTGAATGGAAGAAATTTTTGCAAGGAAAAATGTGATAAAGATGTAAGGGAGGTTTAGAAGGATAATTAAAAAGTTAATTTAATGTGAGAATTAAATTTAAAAGATAAGATAAGAGACAAGATATTATGAGAAGATAAAGGTGAGAGGAATTGTAAGAAATCTCTTATTTGTAAAAGTGAGGTTATTAGGAGGGGTATCACCATGTGAACCAACTTCTACCTGCCATGGGTCTTTTTGGTTATCGTTTATGCCTTTTTTTTCAAAAGGGAATAACTTTTACATACGAATTCCATTTTCAGTGTCGTTCTTTTTTAAACATCTTAATTTTTCAAGATATTTCCATCCAAACCATCAGTTTCAGATTTTAAATCCATATTCTTGGCATATTTAATATGGTTTATCCCTGTGATCTTTTGCTTACCAACACCAACTACTTCCAATGAAAATCCCATATGGAGGATTTATTAAGAAGTAAAGGACTATACCGGATTACCTTGGGAAAAGAAGAAGAACCCACTGATGATGACAAGTATGTCAAATGGATTAATAGGAATGACGAAACCCATGGACTAATCGCAATGTCCATATCTCTTGATTTAAGGTTTTACCTTCAAGAACTTGAAGCCCACAATAAATCTTGGGAAAATATTGAAGCTTGTGTCTGGTAAACACAATATTATTCGATCCCACCATATAGAAGATCAGATAATGACTTTAATTCCAAATGATTTTTCTTGCAATGAAGACTATTTATCTAATTTCAAAAAACTTAAAATTTTGTGTGAAGAGTGTAGCATAAAGCTTGACGATGAACGTTGCATATATATTATTCTTGCTAAGCTTGGTGGTGCATATTTATTGTTTGTATATACCTTCTATGCCACCAAATAAGCTCTAGGGAATTCTTATCAAAAAACCACTCTTGAGTCCTTTTTTTATGCTTTGATTAGAGAACAAGATAAGCTTGTGCAACTTGGAGTGATCAACACTGCAGGTACCTCCAACAAATCCTTAGTGGCCCAGCAGAAAGATAAATCCAAAAGTCCCAAGATGCAACATCCTCGCCACAACAACAAGTAAAACAAGAGTCCCAAACCCTCTAGCCAGCGTCCGCTCCTAATGGTGACAAAGGAGAAAAATCTAAAAATAAGAAGACTGACAGACATTGCAACTTTTGTGGGAAACATGGTCATGATGAGTCCAAATGTGTTAGGGTCCTAACCTGCACATAGGTAGAGAAATATATTCGGATGTAATAAAGGTCAATATTAATAAGGGCTTTCAATAAAATAGAATAAGGCGGATGTAAGAAGACCTTCTAGAAGCTTCCGCTTCTAGAAGGATCTTCCTCTAGATGCTTCTCTTGATAGACATATTTAGTATAAATAAGGGTCGAGGGTATGAAAACCCTAGCTTGGAGATTATTGTAACAAAGCGCTGCTCGATTGGAGGTTGCCCCCTCGAAGAGGCCCGTGAACATTGCTTTCTTAATCAAAGTGTTATTTTTGTTGTGTTCTTATATCATTTATGTGTTATTGTGGAGATTATGCTGGTTATATTACTGTTATTCTGCCATTTCTAGCATTTTATTTCTATTCTGCATACTTTTTATATATGGTATATTACAAGTGGTATCAGAGCACTTTCCTTGGCAAAAATTGTGGGAAAAAAAATTTCAGGGTAGAGACGTATTCCAGCGTCTTTAAGCCACAGAGATTTGTCGTTACGCGCATAAACCCGTGGTTGAGGGATTCATACACGCGGGAAATACAAGTGGTTCTTAAGTGCACATCTGTTGGCCACCCTTGTAACCCCTGTTGGTACCCCTTCGAGTGGTAGTGCATCAGACAACACCTGTGTACGGATCGACCTATATTTCCTAAAGCCCTCTTTAGATAAACCGATCGGTCGCCTGACTGCTATAGTGCCACCGAGAACAGCGCTCGGGAAGATACTCTCTAGTACCTGGGTAGTCGGGTAGTACGGCTAAGGGTAGGTTCTATCCTCCTTAGTTAGTGCCCTGAGATATTGGGCCGAGTACTACTGTTGGACCCCGCACATATATCAGAGAGTTATAGCACAGGGCAAACCCTTGTTTGTAGAACCCTTGAATACCTAACCCTTGGGGGACAGAAACATAAACAAATTAAAACAGACAAGATCTATTGTCGTGCAATTGTGTTCGGGTTTCCAAGTAAATACCCATTTCTTTCTGGTTAAGCATTTGGGGATTTCATCACTGCAGTATTCTTTAGACCGGAGTATAACTCCGCAGGTGTAAAAAAAAAAAAAAAGTCTGGAAATATTTTCACCATTATTTGAGACCTATTCCATTGGATTCATCTCTTCACCCTTATCACATTCATCCATATCATTTTTCGGCAAAATTTTTGACCCCACCTGCCCCTTTTCAGTTCACCCATCCTCATGGCCCATACTCGTAGCCAAGACCTGGAAGCTCACTTCAACACCTTGCAATATGGTTTCCTCAAGACCCAAAAAGAAGTGAAACAACTCAGTGCTACTGTTGCCTCCATCGATACATCCATCAATACAACCATAAATACATCCATCCAGTTCTCAATGGAGGAAGTCAAACAAGAACTGACCAGCCAGCTTGAATATGTTTTTGCATCACTCTACACCAAACCGAAGATCCCTATAGATGACCCTTTCTTTGACGCACCTCCAAAGACTGAAGGTGAACATTCCTCCCATTCCCATACCTTTCAGCACCATCACTTTCAACGTGACCTCTGCCTTCCGCGGGTGGATGTGACCAAATTTGATGGCTCAAACCCCACTGGTTGGGTCACCCGAATGGAACATTATTTCTCTTTATACAACATTACAGATGACTTGGCCAAACTCTGGTATGGTGTTCTCCATCTAGATCAAGAACGTTGGCAATGGTGGCAATGGAGAAAAACTTCCCATCACGTGTATATTGCTTGGACCCAATTTGTGACTGAGATTTATGAACGCTTTGACACTGACACCAACCATTTGGGTCATTTAACAAAGTTGAAACAATCAGGAACAGTAGAAGACTTCATAGTTGCCTTTGAGCGCCTGGATTTTCAAACAAAGGGCATGATTGATGCTTTCTTTCGAGAGTGTTTTATCAGTGGCCTCAAGGATGAGATTCGGGCCCATGTCCTCATGGCTCGACCTTCGAGTTGGGTGGAAGCTACTAAAAAAGCTAAATAAGCACAACAGGTTGTATCCTCTCAAAACCATAAACCCTCCTTTATCCCTCGCCCTAAACCCTTAAATCCCACTACTCCCTCTGCCCCATTAAAGATCCAAAAATTGACCAGGGTTGAAATGGATGAACGCCAACTCAAAGGCCTTTGTTATAATTGTGATGACAAATATTTCACGAGCCACAAGTGTAAGGAACAAAATCTTTTTATGGCCATCTCTGAGGATATTTTGGAAGAGGATGTTGAAACTCCCCTTGTGCCTGAGTCACCTGAAATCACTGACATAACCCCTCCCTCAGACCCTCCCGAAGTGGAACCAATCATTTCCCTTAATGCTCTCACTGGCTTCTCCACCCCCCAAACCCTCAAGTTAATCGGTTACATCAAGCATCGGAAGGTCATCATTCTGGTTGATAGTGGAAGCACCCATAACTTTATTCACCATTGCATTGCCCAAGAAACTCATTGCTACATCCATGTCGTCAACAATTTCCAAATCACGATTGCCAATGGTGGTTCCATGAAATGTGGAGGGCGTTGTGAAAATGTGTGTCTCCAAATTGGTGATTACCACCTAAAATCCCATATGTTTGCTATCGACATGGGTGGTTGTGACATTGTGTTGGGTACAGACTGGCTAAGGACTTTGGGTCCCATTCTCATGGATTTTAAGGAATTAACCATGCAATTTGACCAGGACAGCCACCAATATAAATTCCAAGGCATCGTTGTTGGTTCACCTGAGGTCATTAGTTCCCATCACATGGAAAAGCTGCTCAAAAAAGGTCATTCTGGTGTCATTGCCCAACTCCATGCCATACAAGCAACAGAGACACCCCCAGTGCCGCAAGACCTCCAAGCCCTCCTTTCTAAACATCAAATGGTATTTTCCACTCCCCAAGGACTCCCTCCTTCCCGCGGTGTTCATGATCATTCCATTCCCCTTATACCCGGAAGCCTTCCTCCCAATATCCGTCTGTATCGCCACCCCTTTTCACAAAAAAATGAAATTGAGAAAATGGTCCAGGCACTTCTTACTGCATGCATTATCCACCCTAGTACGAGCCCTTACTCTTCTCCTGTAGTCATGGTCCTGAAGAAAGAAGGTTTCTGGAGAATGTGTACTGACTTTCGTGCCCTCAACAAACCGACAATTAAAGACAAATTTCCCATTCCTGTCATTGATGACCTCTTGGATGAATTGAGTGGCGCCCAATTCTTACTAAACTTGATCTTCGCTCGGGCTATCACCAAATACGTATGAAAGAGGCAGACATTCCCAAGACGGCCTTTCGAACTCATGAGGGCCACTATGAGTTTTTGGTCATGCCATTTTGCTTGTGTAATGCCCCCTCCACCTTCCAAAGCCTCATGAATCATGTCTTCCGTCATTTTGTCTTAGTTTTCTTTGATGATATCCTCATCTATAGCAAAACCTGGACAGACCATCTTACTCATGTGGATCGATTTCTTTGTCTACTCTCTCAGCACCAACTTTTCCTGAAACAGTCTAAATGTGCCTTTGGTGCCTCAGAAGTAGAATACTTGGGTCATCTGGTTGGAAAGGATGGCGTCGGGGTGGATCCTAAAAAGATTAAAGCTATCCAAGACTGGCTGCACCCAAAGACTTTCAAAAGCTTGCGTGGATTTTTGGGCTTAACAGGGTATTATCGCAAGTTTGTTAAGAATTATGGAAAGATTGCAGCACCTCTCACTGCTCTCCTCAAAATGAACTCTTTCACTTGGACTCCATCCATTGCTCAAGATTTCCAAACCTTGAAGATGGCCATTTCCACCACTCTAGTTATGGCCCTTCCTGATTTCACAAAGACCTTTGTGTTGGAATGCGATGCCTCGGGGAAAGGAATCGGTGTTGTCCTTATGCAAGCGGGTCGACCTTTGGCCTTCACTAGCAAGCAACTATCTGAAAGGAATCTAGGCAAACCCATCTATGAAAAGGAAATGTTGACTATTTTGCATGTTGTTGATCTGTGGCACCCTTATCTCTTGGGGCAACGTTTCCAAATTAAGATAGACCATCAAAGCCTCAAGTACTTTCTGAAACAACGCATTTCCTCCCCGAAGCAACAAAAATGGGTGACTAAACTCTTTGGATATGATTATGAGATCATTTACAATAAAGGAAAAGACAATGTGGTGGCAGATGCACTGTCCCGAAAATATGAAGACGAAGGATCCATTTTTTCTCTTTCCTTCATTGTACCAGATTAGCTCCAAGTTGTTCGCCAAGAATGGCTACAAGATCCCAAAAGTTCGCATTTGATCCAACAATTGCAGACCAATGCTCCAGCTCCCCCAGGGTACTCTTGGCTCCAGGATGAGCTTCGATACAAAGGCCATTTGTATTTAAGTAAACAATCAAACCTTAAATCCAAGGTACTTTCTGAGCTTCATGCTACACCCATAGCGGGGCACTCCGGGTTCACCAAAACCTATGACAGGGTCAAACATTCTTTTTTCTGGGATGGTATGAAACAGGACATCCATAATTTTGTCGTTGAATGTGATGTGTCTCAACACAACAAGGGAGAAACAGTCAAATATCTGGGCACACTACAACCGCTTCTGATTCCACCTGCTATTTGGAAGGATATCTCTATGGTCTTTATTACCGGCTTACACAAATCAGAAAATAAATCAGTCATAATGGTGTTGTGGATCGACTTTCCAAGTATGCTCATTTATGCGCTCTTAAACACCCATTTACTGCATCCACAGTGGCTCAAATTTTCATGGACCAGGTCTTCAAGCTTCATGGCATGCTGCACTCTATTGTTTCTGATCGTGGCCCAACTTTCACAAGCAATTTTTGGCAAGAACTGTTCAAGCTACAGGGCACCTAATTGCATCTCAGCACAGCTTATCATCCCCAAACTGATGGTCAAATGGAAGTTGTCAACAAGTGTTTGGAAACATATCTGAGGTGTTTTTCCTCTAAAAAGAAAAATCAGTGGGCTCAATGGTTACCCCTAGCTGAATGGTGGTACAACACTTCCTACCATACAGCTACACGCATGACTCCTTTTGAAGCGGTATATGGACAGAAGCCACCTTCAGTTCTCTCATACTTATCGGGTACCTCGAAGGTCCAGGTGGTTGACCAAACACTTACAGTTCGAGAGGATATTCTCTGTACCCTCAAAGAGAACTTGGTCATGGCACAGAATCGCATGAAGCAACAAGCAGATCAAGGTCACTCAAAACGTCAATTTGCAGAAGGGGATCAGATGTTTCTGCGACTGCAACCATACAAGCAAACTTCCCTCAAGACTGAGCATTGTTAGAAGCTAGCGCCCAAATTTTATGGTCCTTATACAGTTCTCAAGCATGTGGGACAAGTCACCTATCAGTTAGCTCTGCCTAGTCATTCAAAGCTACATCCTGTTTTCCATGTTTCATGCTTTAAGAAGGTGATTGGAACTAGGTGCCAAATTCAAACCAACCTTCCCGAGTTAGCTAAAGAAGGATCCATTTGGCTACAGCCAAAAGCAGTTTTGGACCAGCGTGAGCGTCGCCTGCATCAGAGAACTATCAAGGAATTGCTAGTCCAGTGGAAAGATACAACCCTAGCAGATGCCACTTGGGAACCAGCTACCATTCTGCAGCAGTTTCCACATCTCAAGCCTTGAGGACAAGGTTGTTTTTAAGGGGGCGGACATGTTAGGGTCATAACCTGAAAATAGGTAGAGAAATATATTCGGATGTAATAAAGGTCAATATTAATAAGGCCTTTCAATAAAATAGAATAAGGTGGATGTAAGAAGACCTAATAGAAGCTTTCGCTTCTAGAAGGATCTTCCTCTAGATGTTTCTCTTGATAGATATATTTAGTATAAATAAGGGTCAAGGGTATGAAAACCCTAGCTTGGAGATTGTTGTAACAGAGCGTTGCTCGACTGGAGGTTGCCCCCTCGAAGAGGCCCATGAACATTGCTTTCTGAATCAAAGTGTTATTTATGTTGTGTTCTTATATCATTTATGTGTTATTATGGAGATTATGTTGGTTATATTACTGTTATTCTGCCATTTCTAGCATTTTATTTTTGTTCTGCATACTTTTTATATCTGGTATATTACAAAATGTTTTAAGAAGATGGCAGTTTTAGAAGCAACGATGAAGAATCACAACATCAGTGTAGATTCTACTTCTTCTTCTTCTTCTCATGGAAATGCACTTTATGCTTCTGGTTTCTCCTTCAATCCAACTTCTACTTCTTCTTCTTCAAATGAGTACTTTATTGATTATGGAGCATGTTATCATATGGCTAAGAATAAAGCCATATTTTCTGCAGTAAATTAATGTAACACCAAGAAAATATATGTTGGTGATGGTAGATCTCTCAGTGTTGTAGGGTTTGGAATAGTTGAAGTAGATAATGGTCATTTCAATGATGTATTATGTGTTCCAAGTCTTTCCTGAAACCTTCTATCAATATATCAAGTCGCTCATTCAGGTGAAGGTATAACCACAGAGTTTTCACCTCACCAAGTTGCAATCAAGGATCTAAAATATCCTCAGCATGTTCTTGCAACTAGAATTGTTGATGATATTACCAGGTTGTACAGGTTTGACAACTTTGGGTCATTATATTTTCCATCAGTTTTTGTTCCTCATAGAAATGACTTGAACGAACTTTGGCATGAGTGGTTTGGTCATCTAAACTATTGTTCATTAGAGAAACTATGTAATCAACAGACGGTTACAAGTCTTCCTCTTGTTTCATGCATAGATGGTGTTTGTGTTGGTTGTGTTCTCGACAAACATCATCGGGACAATTTCGACAAATGTGCCTCTTGGCACGCCTGAACCCCTTTGCAACTTGTTCACAGTGACTTGTGTGGTCCACTTTCTTCTCCTTCTTTTTCTAGGTGCAAGTATTTCTTAACTTTCTTTGATGACTTCTCCAAATGCACTTGGGTTTACTTAAAATTTAAGAGCGAAGTTTTTTACAAGTTCTTGGCCTACAAGGCCCTTGTAGAAGAGCAATCTGGACATCAAATTCAAAGGTTAAGAACGTATAATGGATGAGAATGTGTGAACAATAATTTTGCAAGCTACTGCATCGCACAGGGCATCCAAATGCAATACATTGTTCCATATACACCACAACAAAATGGTGTTGCTGAGAGAAAGAACCACACATTAAAAGAAATGGCTAATTATATGATCCAATCTAAGGGATTAAGTCTAAATTATTGGGTGGAAGCCATTAACTGTGCAAATTACATAATAAATCACACTCCCACAAAGGCTCTTAAAAATATAACATCGGAAGAAGCATGGACTAAACTTAAGCTAGATGTAACTCACTTCTGTGTATTTGGCAGTGTAGCATGGGCTCATATTCCCGATGAGAAAAGGAAAGAATTACAGCCTAAAAGTGAGAAATATATATTTGTTGGTTATTTTGAAGATGTCAAAGGTTACAGACTTATTTAACCACATTGTAATGAAATTATTGTAAGAAGAGATGTTAAATTTGATGAAAATCTCTTGGCCTACAAGCCTAATCTGGCATGTGTGCCTTCTTCAGCCTGCGAGCCATATTCAACTTTTGTGCCTTCTTATGTTCCTATTCTGGTTTCTTCTTCTTTAGATGATGACAGTGAGGATGAAAATGCACCTCCGCCTACTCACCTTCCTCCATATGAGTCCATTGAATCTAAACCTGCACTAGCACCACCACTTCCTAGATGCATTCATTCAACATGAAAAGAAACTGGTAATCTTGTCGGTGATCCTTCATATCAGTATTGACCAAGCTCACAGTTCCAGCGATCCTCCTCTCTTTTGGCTCAAGTTTCAGAGACTCGTGATCCAGAGACATTTGCATAATATTCAAGTCATCCAGATTGGGATACAACAACGAATGAAGAGTATCGTTCTTTAATGGAAAACGATACTTGGGATGTTGTACCTCTTCCGAAAGGAATAAAACTTGTCATATGTAGATAGGTCTACATAACTAAGTATGCATCATATGGAAGTGTTGAAAGTCACAAGGCTCGGTTAGTTGCCAAAGGATTTTCCCAAGTTGAAGGAATTGACTATAATGAAACCTTTACCCCTGTAGCCAAAATGAATTCCATCCACCTTGTTCTTTCCCTTGCAGCCTCGCATAAATGGGAGGTTCATCAGATGAATGTCAAATCCGGCTTCTTGCATTGGGATTTGCAAGAATAAATCTACTTGGAACAACCTCCTAGCTATGTCCACAATTACGCTAGTCTTGTGTGTTGCCTTAAGAAATATCTTTATGGTCTTAAGCAAGCTCCCCGAGCTTGGTATGCCAAAATGAACAACTTTCTTCTTGACACTGGCTTTTCTAGATGCCATTATGATCCTAATGTCTATACCAAGAAAGTAAGAAGCCATCTCATAATCCTTGTTCTTTATGTTGATGACCTTATCCTCACTGGTAGTGACCGAAAACTTTTAAACGATGTGAAAATCATCCTTAAGAAGAAATTTGAAATGATAGACTTAGGCTTTTTGCACTATTTTGTTGGCCTCCAAGTTTTGTAAACCAACGAAGGAATTTTTCTTTCCCAGTCTAAGTATGATTGTGACCTTCTTCGTCACTTTCACATGAAATATTGTAAACCATCCCCTTCTCCCTTCTAGTCTGGAGTCAAACTTGTTGCCACCTTTACTTCTCCCGAAGTTGATGCCACTTTGTATTATTAGTTAGTTGGTATCCTCTTCTACTTGACTCATACCCATCATGATCTTTCCTTTATTGTTGGTATTTTTTCCAGGTATATGCAAACACCCCATGAAAGTCATTGGAAAGTAGATAAAATAAGACTTCGGTATGTCCGGGGTACAGTTCAGTTCGGGATACATTATAGTTCAGGGGGGGCTCCTTTATTGGTTGGTTTCATTGATTCAGATTGGGCTGACGACCCTGATGATCAAAATTATACTGCATGTTATGTTTTAAGCCTTGGTTCAGAACCTGTCACTTGAGCCTGTAAGAAACAATAGGCTATTGCTCCTTCTTCAGTAGAAGTACAATACAGGGTAGCAGTTAATGCAAGACAGGAAGCCTCGATGGATCCTTTCAGAGTTTGGATTCCAACAAAAACATCCGACCACCCTCTTGTGTGACAGTCAAAGTGTCATCAAGCTTGATAAAGAACCAGTTCAACATCAATACAACAAACACATCGAGCTACACCTGCACTTCATCAAAAATCTCATTCATGATTGAGTTATTGAGGTGCTCTTATACCCTACCAACGATCAGGTTGCAAACATTTTCACAAAGTCCCTTACAGAAGTGAGGTTTCCCAAACTTTGATCTATGTTAGGAGTTCACGTAGTTGTCAATAAGGGGGGATAAGATCTATTGCCTTCTTGCTTCTCCTATTTGTGTCGCTTTTGTAAATCCTTGAATCCTATCCCAAGTTTTTCTTAAGGGGGGATGTTAGTATATTTAGACACTTAGGAGTTAGTTAAGGTCAACTTGGTCTAACATGTTGTTAGCAAAAGTGTGTTTCTTAGTGTTTTTCTCTAGTATGCAATAGTAGTTAGGTAATCTCATGGTCACGATATGTTCCCAACATAGAGGATCCGATGGATCATATTCTCCTCGATCTTAATAGCTACATTGATCTATGACTTAACACCTTATTGGTCCATGATCTCTATTTAAAGAGTGTTGAGTGTCATTTGTTGATGACCAATTGTGAGAAACTCTCTTGTAAATCTCTCTATGAATTTTCTCTTTGCATTAATAAATTGCTCCAAGTGGCCACACTAGCTGAGGTCATGGATGTTTCCCCGTAGGGCTTTTACCACGTCAAAATATCAGTGTGTTGACCTTTGATCTAGTTGTGTGAGTGGTTACTGAAGGTGTTCATCCTCTGTTGGAATACCTATGTTGTCGAACACTTAGTTTTTGGGTTCCAAAGTTTATAGCCTATTACACCATCTTTATAACTAATAAAGATATGCTTTTCATATTTTATCCACCTTACTCCTATTTTCCTTTGCAACATGTACTTAAGCATCACAACCAAACACTCTAAAATGTTCAAGAGCGGGTTTCTTACCAATCCATGCCTCATGTGTATTTTCCTCCACCAACACTAATGAGGGTGATCTATTTACCAATTAACATGTAGTACTCACTGCCTCTACCCATAATTCTTGTCCTAACCCAACACCATCGAGCATGTTCCTTGATTTATCCATCAGTGTACTATTCATTCTTTATGCAACTACATTCTCTTGAGGTGTTTATGGATTAGCCTTATGCCTTTTTATACTGCACTTCTTACAAAATTCCTCAAGTTCTTTCCCATAGAAATCTCTGCCATTATCTATCCTTGACACCTTTATTTTCTTCTCTGTCTGATTCTCCACAAGAACCTTGAACTCTTGAAGTTTACCAAAGGCCTCAAATTTATTTTGGAGGAAATAAATCCATGTGCTCCTTGATAAACCATCAATGAATGAAACATAGTACACTGATTTACCTAGTGATGGAACAGGAACAGGTCCAAACACATAAATGTGTACTAACTCTAATAACCCCTTTGCTCTTGTAGCACAAAATCAAAAATCAAAATCCATATATGCAATGTTCACAGAAATCAAAATCCACCATGAAATCAGACATGTCTTAAATCATATCTTTACCATATAGTTCTTGAAGACCTTCTCTCTCAGATGTCCCAGTCTTTGATTCCAAAACATTGTCTTATCTCCATATACCATAAGGGTTTTTTCTTCTTCACCATTAGTAACAATAGAACTGTTACACCCATTACTGATTGTGCTTACCAACAACTTGTATAGAGTTCCATTCTGAGCTCCCCTCATCAACACCATTGCTCCTTGAACCGTTTTACAGGCTTCCTTTTTTAACACAATATGTACACCTGCATCACTTGTCTTACTTACAAATATCAAGTTTCTAGCTAGCTCTAGAATGTGCGAAACCCCAGGGAGTGTTCTAATCCTTCCATCCTTGAGCTACAACTTGACCTTTCTGCGCCCTTTCATTATGGTTGTCAAGCCATCTCCTAGGAAAATGTCACCTCCATTATACTTTTCATATTCACATAACCACTCCATATGGGAAGTCATATGAAAAGAAGCACCTGAATTGATTATCCATACATCATGATTTGCATGTGTGCTTGATGAAGCCAAGTACACATCTCCTCCTTCTAAGGAGACTTTCCCTTCTGTGGAAGGAACATCATCATATCCTTTTTCTCTCTCGACACTTTTTTATCTGTAATCCTTCTTGAAATGCCTAGCTTTACCACATTTCCAACATTTCTTTAAGGATTTTCCTGGAGATTTAGATCTACCTCTAGATTTAGATCTCCCATTGAAGGACTTATTTTTATTTTTACCCAGGGCACGTCCTATTATATATAAGGCATCTATGCTCTGACTATCCTTCGTTTTCCTCTTCATTTCTTTTGATAACAAGGATGAAACCACGTCATCAAACTTTAATGTGGTCACATCACTACCAATTGCTACAACCAAACTATCCCATGAATATGGCAATGAACACAGTAAACTAATGCATTTATCTTCATCTAAAATTTTAATATCCACATACAACAACTGACTTACCACAGTATTGAAGGAATTTAAATTCTATGTCACTGAGTCTCCATTGTTCATCCTCGGGAGGTACAACTTCTTTCGAAGGAAAAGTTTATTTACCAGGGAATTATACTGATACAAAGGCCCTAACTTATCCCATAGTGTCTTCGTTGTAACTTCTCTCGATACGTTCAGTAACATTGAATCTAAAAGACACAACCAAAAATTGATCTTTGCCTTCCTATCCAACTTCATCAAATCTTCTGTCGACATACTTGTAGGTGCAGTACTTGGATCCTAGTGACCCACTGATATTTGTCTATCAAAAGATACTCCATATTCAACTTCCATAACTCAATACTTTTCCCATTAAATTTCTTGATCTCAATCTTAGAACTGCTCGTCATTTTCTTTCACCACAATAATCACCACTGCAGAGCTCCCATTGAAACCATATTTAACACAGACCCGAGATAATCAAACCCCTAGCAACAAAGGCATCCCCCTTAAGCCAACAATTGTTGTGATACCAAATGTAGGTTTTAAACCTTTACAATATAGCAATGCACATATAGATTCTTTATAGAATGGAAAGAAAACAACAACAATAACACATAGTACTCAAAAAATTACCCTCGAAACCCTTAACCCGGAAAACCAACAAATGTTTAGAGTCACACCTCTAACTCATTGTATTAAATTCACCATTACAATACAATATATAGGATATTGCGGCATCCAAAAGCCCTAATCCATTGACCTGGATTAGATTACAACATTAATTCCTTAATTGGAAATAAAAAACCATGGGCTAGAAAACAGTGTGCCAAAACCGCCCAAAACAGACAAAACCAAGTGTCAAAACCACCCAAAACGGATGCAAAAAAACCACCATCGTGTAAAGAATGTAACACATGTCGAACATGTATATATCCAAAATTCCTTTGTATTTATTCATTTCCCTCAAAGAGCCATGCCCAAATATCAAGGTGCCATTGATAAGCAACAAATGAGTGATGAAAACAAAACTTGTTGCTTTTATGCCCTGGATGGAACATTCTCTTTTGGCTTCATTAACCGACCTACTAAATCCTTCAGCTACCAAAAGAACTAAAAAAGAGATAGAGGGAACCCTTACTTGATACCTCTTGAAGTATTAAAATCCCCGAGGGTGAACCATTAATTAAAACAACAAAAGTTGTTGAAGTCATTGAGGGGTGCCTAAATTGGAATACTTTCAGCACCCGTCTAATATCTTTTTGCTTACCATTTTCCATTGATCACTTCCTTTTTTATACTCTCCTTATCTAGGTTTGTCGCATTTATCATCAAGGTACAAATCTTTCCCATATGCCAATATTCCACTATTCTTGCATAATTCTTAAAGGAAATTTCTACTTTCATGTACTAACATTGCTACACATGAATAATATAGCAGTTGCAACTCCTCACTGTGGCTGCAATGCCTCTTTGATGCAACTCGACATGCACTTTTTTTGTTGCGATTCCAGTCACAATCCAACTGTTGCAACTCCGAGTGTAGTCTTCGTGCTGCGACTCCAGCTAACCGTTGCGACTCCAAACACGTTTTCAATTGCTACGACTTCAAACATGTTTTCAGTTGTTGTGATTCCAAACACATTTTTTGTTGTTGTGACTCCGAGTACACCATTGTTGTGATTCCAAATATAAAGTCGCTAGCATAGCAGTCAATGTTGCAACTGACAATTAGGAAATAGTCTTCATAGAGGAAAGCAATAGGATGCAAATAGAAGACCAAAAGAAGAATTGATTTTTCCACCAATTCAACACACCTAGCTTTTCTAAAATTTAGCAAAATCATTCTAACTGGATGAACAACCTAATTCTCATAGTTGTCCATATGTTCCCTTGTATAGTTTTAGGCATTAATCATATTGTATAAGAACCTTAAATTCCCCAGAAATGAGGGGCAGAACTCTGGTGATAAGCATTCGGCTATTATTGTATTTTTAGACTTCTGCAATATAATTTATGTTACTGCTTCCATTTGCATGTTGATGTGTTGATGATTGTTGGTTGTGGAGCCTGATTATCTTCCTGACTCAGAGGTCTTGTGTTTTACAGCCGTGTTTATACCCCATGAAGACTTTACACCCCATAAGTATGTACACTCTTCCACGCGGAGGAGTGCAGAGGGGGCCCTCGAAGGAAAAATTGCCTTGTAAATGTATATTGAAATTTCATTGTAAATCTGGACCGTTCATTATAAGGTCGTAGATCTAACGGTAGAAATTATGTTAGGGTTTTTTGGCCTAGAAGGCAACCCTCTGTTATGAGGGAAATATATTGCGGCTATGCATTATGGCGAGTATTGTATTCTGAGAGAGGAGACTGTGAGAGAAAGAAGAGGAAGTTACAGCGGGTTTTGTTGTAGGTTGTATCCCTTCATTTGTTGGATAATAATAAAGGAAGGACCTGAAAATTTCTCTGGTGGACGTAGCCCACAGTGGGTGAACCACATAAATATGTGTCTCTATTGTATTGTGTATCTTCTGTGTTTTTTTTCCGCATTTGTTTTATTTTATTACTCCGCGGTTCTGTTTTTCTAACAACTGTTATCAGAGAGAAAGGTAACTCACAGGAAAAGAGGGTTCTTGGTTCGAGTGGGAGCAATGTCAAAAGATGGAAAGTTTAGGGTTAGGAAATTTAACAGCCAAAACTACCAGTTATGGAAGATGCATATGGAAGATTATTTATATCAGAAGGATCTATTCCTACCATTAGGCGGAGTAGCAAAGAAGCCGACGGCCATGAAGGATGAAGAATGGGAGATTTTTGACAGAAAGTCTCTAAGAACGATACGGTTGAGCTTGGCGGCATCGGTGTCTTTCAATATTTCGAAAGAAAAGACAACGAAGGATCTGATGGACGCGTTGGCTAAACAGTATGAAAAACCCTCGGCGTCTAATAAGGTATTTCTAATGAAGAGATTATTTAATATGAAGATGTCATAAGGTGGGTCTGTTGCAAATCATTTAAATGAATTTAATACGGTTACTAATCAACTAAGTTCCATAAAAGTGGACTTTGATGATGAGGTTAGGGCTCTTCTAATCTTGTGCTCATTGCCAAAAAGTTGGAATGGCTTGGTCATGGCTGTAAGTAACTCTGTCTCTGGTTCAAATACTTTAAAATTTGATGATGTTGTTGGTGTTATCCTTAGTGAGGAAATGTGACGGAAAAGCACAGGTGAGACATCAGGTAATGCGTTGAACATGGAGAACAGGGGAAGACAAAAGGATAGAGGAAAGGGCTCAGGGAATTGTGGGAATTCTAGGAAGGGTAGATCCAAATCCAAACTTGGAAAGATAGAGTGTTGGAATTGTGGGAAGAAAGGACATCTGAAGAAAGACTGCAGAGCTCAAAAGAAACAAAGAGATGGACAACAGGAGAGAAATAAGGAAGCAAATGTAACAGGTGATGTGTTACAAGATGCTTTGATTCTTTCTGTAGATAATATTTATGAGTCTTGGGTGGTAGATTCAGGGGCTTCATTTCGTGCCACACCCCATAGAAAACATTTTCTAGATTATCTTAAAGGTGATTTTGGACAGGTTCATTTGGGTGATGATGCACCATGCAAAATTTTTGGAATGGTAAAGGTAAAAATAAAGCAACGCAATGGAAACCAATGGTTGTTGAAAGAGGTAAGACATGTTCCAGATTTAAGGAAAAAACTAATTTCAACAGGGTAGTTAGCAAGTGAAGGTTGTATATCCATATTTATAGATAAGACATGGAAGGTCATTCATCCAGGTGGATATCGGTGGCCACCCACCTTTTCCAAATGGCTCAAAACGGCTTTTTGGCAATTTTGGCAATTTACTATTTTTAGCAGGTTTTAACTTTCGGGGCCATTTTGAGGGCCCAAATGAAGGTTTTTCAAGATCGAGGTTCTCAATGATATCCAAAGGCATGATTGAGCCCCCAAAATGAATCTCCTCGATGATACCTTTCCAACGAGCTATCACACGCCTAAAACAAAAATCGTATGCAAAAGTTACGACCCCGGGAAGTTGATGTACTCACTTACCCAAACGGGGCCCACATGACTTTTGACGCTTCATCTCCCAGGGTTAGGTTTTTGGATGTCTAGGGTTTTTGGCATTCCTGCTTATTGTAAAAAGGCCTTCAGATCCTCATTGTAATCATCTTCTTGCGAATGCGAGTAGCCGTCACATCTCTTCTCATAGATAAGCTGCCACCATTCTAGTGAGTCTTCCACTCTGTATTTTTACAGTCTCTATACATTTATTTCATTAATAGAAATCGTGTATTACTGTATATCTGTATTTATGGTTGCATCTCTGATACATTTATGTTATATTATTGAATATCTGCGATATCTCTCTGCATTTCTTTATTATATCTCCGATCTCATTTCGTGCCGAATATAATATGGATCAGTGGTATCAGAGCAGGCTGCTCTTGATCGTTTTTTTCACTGCATGTCCCCGATGAGGTCCGAGTATAGCAAGTTGGGTCTCGAGCTTGTCTCTCTTGAATACAATCGCTCTCGCACACCCAAGAAACCCTCAATGGCACAAGAAAAGAAAAACGATGGAGCAGACGATCCTATCAATCTGTTGCTTGAGCAAGCTCTCACGCGACAGAGGGACGAAATGATGGAGAATTTTGCCCACATCCTTCAATGCCTACTGATAGCATCAGGCGCATCTTCATCAAGCGGCCACTTTGGAGGCACCTCGCCTTTCAAGGTACAAGTTAATTATGATATTCCTGTATTTGAAGGACAAATAGATGCAGAAGCCCTAGAAAAATGGTTAACTCTACTGGAAGGTTATTTCTCTGTTCACAATTTTTCCAACAAAGAAAAGATCACCTTTGCACTCCTTAAATCTCTCCTTCATGTCAAACATTGGTGGGAAACTTACTAGGATCAAAGTTCCATAGAGGAGTCTGGAATATATGGGGTCGATCCCACTTGGGATTTTTTTGTGGATGCGGTAAAAGAACAGTATTACCCTGTTGGCAACTATGAGGACCAGTACATGAGATGGACCACACTGCGGAAAGAGAGGGGCCAAGCAGTTCCAAAGTTCACCAATACCTTCCATACCTTGTGCACCAAGCTGGGTATCAAAGACTCCGAGCGACATTTGGTTCTAAAATACCGTGGGGCTCTACACAGATACATCCAAACTAAAATGGATTTTCTGGACATCTCATCACTCGGTGTTGCTTATCGATATGTTGTTAAAATTGAGCAGAAATTTAAGAACCAGAACAAACGGGAATTCAGGTCGGCAAATCCGCAACAACCAAAGTATGACAAAGATGGCCCTAACAAGCAGTCTCCCGAAAACCAGTCCAAGACACAAGAAAAGAAGGGTCACGGGAAGACAAAGAAGGACACCGGAAAATGGTGTGAGTTCCACAAAGCCCCTGGCACAACACCGATGAATGTCGCTCAAAACAGTCATTGGTGGTCGAGATCAAAGACAAAGAGTCGAACCCTGATTTAGAATACGATTCTAGAAATAATGGTAAAGGACAAATCATTGACGCAAACCCCACTGCTATTGTCGCGACTGCAGTAATTCAACCAGAAGAACCAACAGATCATGAAGAGGGGGAGTGCCTTTTTCATTCATAGATGTGGGTGAAGGGGACCCCGCTGCATTTTATTGTTGATAGCGGAAGCCAGAAGAACCTCATCTCAGCAGAGGTCATCAAACAGTTGGGATTGTCGACAACACCACACCCACAGCCATACAACATCGGGTGGCTTCGGCAAGGACGAGATCTCCATGTCAACCAACAGTGTCAATTGTCATACGGCATCCAACCCTTCAAGGATGAGGTATTATGTGATGTTGCCCCACTGGATGTATGTGATGTCCTCTTGGGACAACCATATATGTGGAGACGCCATGTTGTTTATGAGTCTCGACCCCGTAGTGTCATTGTTACTTTGGGGGGTCATCTCTAGAGAATACCAGAGGTAGTTCCGACTACTGTCCCACCTAAAAAGTGTCGCAAGGTAGTATCTCATACTGCAAAATTCATCTTCTTCACAATCTATTCAAATGGAGAACAAAAGGACATTGCAACCACTATAGCCTTGCCCCAAGCACCTTCTATCCAACATAAGCAGGTCGACAAGGCTACAGCAAAGTGCAAAGATTCCTTCTGCACATCGTCCTCTCATGTATCTCAACTTGTTGAGAAGCCTCAACCGCAACAGGTCATGACAGATTTCCACAAACTGAGCAGCGCAACGTCTCCAGCAAGACAAGCAGCTCACCAAGATGCAGATTCAACAAATTCTTTTCCCTCTCCCCCGTGAACTCAACGCAATGGATACCATTGCTTCCTAAGGAGGGAGGATTGGTCCAGGTGGATATCGGTGGCCACCCACCTTTTCCAAATGGCTCAAAACGGCTTTCTAGCAATTTTGGCAATTTACTATTTTTAGCAGGCTTTAACTTCCGGGGCCATTTTGAGGGCCCAAATGAAGGTTTTTCGAGATCGAGGTTCTCAATGATAGCCGAAGGCATGATTGAGCCCCCAAAATGAATCTCCTCAACGATACATTTCCAACGAGCTATCACACGCCTAAAACGGAGATCATATGCAAAAGTTATGACCTCGGGAAAAGTGAAAATGATATGGTAAAAAGAGTTTTACTCCTTTATATTCACTTTTACCATGTTATTTGGTTTTTTATGATTATTTATCTATTAAACCCTAATCCCTAATGTCCTTTTGAGTGTAATTTTTGTAGGCGTAAAGACTTCGATGTTCATATACAGAGATGCGGACATAATTTTTCTTTTTTCATCCATGTTTTGATTGTTTTTTATGTTTTTTGTATAAAACCTCGAGCATGGTCTTTGTCCGTTCTCGCGCTCGAAAATACATGAGAACGCGATCGAGCATACTTTTATCACCTTTTCGGGCTCAACAAGGTTATACGAAAAAGGAACCCCCATGGAGTCCTCTTTAAGCTCTTTTCAGACTCTCTAAACATGAAAAGATAGTTGAGCGACCTTGCTATTTTCACGCTCGATAAAGCATTTGAAGAAAGCGTCTGGTGAGCGATAATGTATCTCTTTTTTGGTCTCATCGGACTATCTTATGAAAAAGGAACTGAGAGAGTTCTATTTTAAGTGTTTTTCCAGACTCTATAATCATGAAAAACCTTTGAGTTTTCTATCTTTGGACTCGTTAAACAAAACATCGACAGACCCGTAATGGGACCGAACCACTCCTTCTTAGGGTTCGTTAAACATACTCCGAAGGACTTATCCGAAGGATAATCTTATATCCATAAGCATATGTTATCATCCTCAAGCTTGCGTAAAAATAAAGAGGTACTCGCCAGAAATGGTGGGGGGAAATTTGGGAAAGGGATATGTTATCATCTTCGTATTGATTGACAGTAACTATTGCTCTTGAACATCACACCCCCCATTCATTATATTTGAAGCCAGTTTGGGAAATCCATTTGTCTCTCAGTCGATTTACTACAAGGTCATTCCACGTGTCGTCTTTGAGTCAATGTTGCCAAATCATTGGTCGTGTCGTTCATATGTTCAAGAGAAGTCCATCTGAAACCTCTATTGAGTCGACCATCTGCAATTGTCCATTCTCTTTGTGTCGGCCTTCCCTGTGTCTAATTCAATTTACGTCATACTCTATTTTACCTTCAAAATCTATTACTCATTTCGTGTCATTGATGGGGGATACATCAAGGCCCTCCCGTGACGAGTTTTGTTCTGTCGACTTCAGCTCATTATCCGGAATCAAGACTTAGAAATTCTTTGGTACCTTGGAGCTTGCATGCCTCAATGGCAGGTTTCCTCGCTTTCGACAGTGGGTTTACATCATTGACCCCTGATCGAAAGGTTCCATCAGATGTTCGACTTCAACTCACTCATTCACACTCGATGGATTGTACTAGAGTACCTTGGGAGTCATTGACATCAATGGTGATTTCCCTCGCACTTGTTAACAGTTTCATCAATGACCAGTAATCAAGTGGTTTATGCCATGTTCGACTTCAACACATGTAATCACATGGTTAGATTCGTACTTTTGGGCGACGAGATTGAAGACCCTGGATATCATATTTTTGTCCAGATTGCGGTGGAGTATGTATAATTTGTGACACATAGATCCATTGTGTATGTCTCGTGGCTATGTCGTCTTCATTTGAAATTTCTCGCATAGATCCATAGTGTATTCCTGGTGTCTATGCTATATTTTGACGGCATGGATCCACAGTGTATGATTGGTGGCCATGACCCATGTCTACAATTGTCATTCGTCTGTGATCTGAGTATGGGAATGCCTACCTCAGAATTGATATATATGATATTCTGCAGATGCTTGGGTGTTTGCAGGTTTCTGATTAGGTGTGCTCCTGGTTCCCGACACACACATGCAGCTTACAAAGTCTTTCAGTTGTCACTAGTTCCAGCCTCATACTTTGGCGGGCATTCTGTTACCCATGATTTTGGTCATCATGATGATGTATTGATGTTGGTGTATTCAGACTCTTCATAAGAACTTTCTCCTGAGAAAAGTTATGTTCATCTCTTCCCAGAAAATTCATTTTTGAAGAGAGTTCGCAGGCTGCTAGTATCCCAGGGTGCGAGAATGCCTGATTCTCGCAGGCTGCCTTAAGCTGGGGTGTGAACTTATCACACTGTGTAACATAGTTATGGTGTGAACCTTCTCTAAAGCATGGAAAAAGATGAATTCTCGATGGTTCTAGAAGGGAATCTTCTAGAAGAATGGGTTGGCATTTGAATGGTTATCCTTGTACTGGAGTCCCTGATATTGTGGGATCATTCTTATCTAAGTAACCATCTCATTCTCTCCTATATATTGAGGAAATTCTCATGGAAAAGGTTAAGCAAGATTAATTGGAGAATTGGTGAAAGAATTGTGTGAAGGAATTAGCTTGAACAGTAGCTTGGAGACTCTAGCAAAGTCTATCAAGAGGTTTTGATCTTCTTCATACAAGGATTGAGCAAGTGTGTGTGTTGGATCCAAGAGCCATCGAAAGGAAGCTTTCAACATCAAGGCAATCAAGTTGTAATCTTTACTTTCAATTAATATGATACAGTGGCATCTCCCTTTCCCATAAATCTATTCTCACTTTATTCTGTAATTCCTTGATCATACACATAAGTTGACAGTTGAATATATTTTGTTATCTTCACTTTGGTTGGTTTGCATTGTCTTGGTCTTGACCTCACGAGAGGACCGGAGCGAAGCGGGAGAAACAGAGACCCTAGGAAGCGATACTAAGGTATGTTACTTGTTCCTTCCTACTAGTTAATTCAATGGTCAAAACTTAGGGAAAGAGTCATGTCCTGTCCTGTTTTGTTCTAGATCTAGGTGGATCTAGGGAGATCTGTTAGTGTCTGCACCTACCCATTAGTCTGATAACAAAATTGGCGACTCCACTGGGGATATAACCCATTTTTTTGTGGCTTTTGGTATTTTTCCATGGCCATTTGCTCTTGTTTTACTTTTCTCCTTTCATATCAATCTCTGAGTCTTCAGGATACCCTGATAGACCCTCTGGGTCCAGAGGCCTCTTCAAATTTTGTGTCATTTTCCAAAAATTTGATTAGTTTCAGACATTCTCCCACTGCACTCCACATTATCCTACGATAATCTATAGAGTTTGTATCCTACCTTTAGGTTCAGTGTGAGGTTCTCGCACTCTGCTCAAAGCTCACCTGCGAGAATCACTAATTCTCGCACTGTGTAATATTGCCAACTTGCGAACTCATTTTTTCAAACTTTTGGATTTGAGTTTTGACATCTTCAACTGCCCAGATCAGTCTAGGTGCCTCATAAGAGTTTCTTGGACCATTGATTGGTGTCTTTCTTGTCTTCATTTTCGTGCATGAACGGTCTTAGGATTTCAAAGGCTCTTCTTGTCACTTCTGTCTCGACTTTCGTTTCTTGACTTTTCTTGGCATAGCTATACTCTCTGATTTTGGTATCTGAGTGTGCTTGATTGGTTAAAAACTGATGATCGGTTGAAATTTGAGTTTATTTGTCTTTATCATTTGCTTATTGTTTGAAAGATCATTTTTCTTATGCAATTGAAAAGACTAGATTGGTTTGCTTCTTATTTTTGTTTCCATTGAAAGAGTGGTTTGGGTTTTTATCATTGCTTGTTCATTGGTTTTTTATTTTCTGTACTCTCACTACCATGGTGTGGGTCCTTTTTGAAAAGTGAACAAACGTTATTCTTTCAAAAACTTTTTCGTCTTCGAAATTATTGAAAATCAATTGTTGAAATTATTGAAAAATGAACAATAGAGAATTGTTATTGATGCGTGATTTGTTGCATTTGTTTTTTAAAGGAAATTGTGTTTTGTAGTTCAAAGTTTGATCCGGAAAACTTCTCTCTCCCTCCCATACATAGGATTCATTGAACAAAAATCGATATATATTTCATTCTCATCCATGCATCATTGGGTTCGAGTCATACAACATAAGTTTCATCTCCGTTTCCTTTGAGTAAACAACAGCTCTTAATAACATTGCGCAATTGTAAAATTTATCTAGTAACTCTTTTCTAGGGCTCTATTACACCAACATTTAGCTAGGCTAGCGCTTTGGAATAGGAAGAGAGATACACTCTCCAAAGCACAAAACACACAATTGCATCTTGTGTTAGGGAGTGTTAAATTTCATTTGCAACATCTTGTCCTGGGAAGCCCTTCTCACACAAGGGTCAAACACGAGGTCGCATTGATATTGACAGAGTTACTCACCCTGCTTTGTTGCTATCAGTGTAGAGATTGCACGTATTACGGGGATCACTCGGAGGTATACCCACAATGATGAGTGGAAGCCTTTTGAGTTGATTTCGAGCTAGATACCCTGCCCTTGGGTGTGGATCGGACTGTCGACTGTCCCCCCAGGATTTATTATTGTTGGTGGTAACCTTAGTGACCTGTCTTTCTAAGTTCTTACACGAGGTGACTGTGAAGGGGAAAGTCTTCACGGTACCTGGAATTGACGTTGACCAAACTCACTCGGGCTCCTTGGAGGGTATACCCACGATTATGTGTGGGAGCTTGCACCAGGGTGTAAGTCCGTTAAGCAGGTCGTCAGCGTAACTTTTCCACCCTAGCCCAGCCCCTTCTCGTCTCGTTGTTGCGACATTGCATTTCATCACCAACTAGTCACTTCGGAATTAGAAGGTCTTGTTTGCTTGGTGTTGCTTCCTAGATTTTGTTTACTAGCGCGTGTTGTTAGTTTACCAAAGTTGACCATACGATTTTCTTCGTGAAGTTTGTCACTCGTTTACAATAGCTCCTCCACGTCGTTCACGTAGAATGTAGGGTTTATCTCCAGAGAATCTAGAAGGTTCTCAACCCTTGCCTACAAGTACACCTGAGGGCTCTCCTCGGCAAAGTGAAGTCACAGTCGTTACCACACCACAAGTAGAACGAACTGACTCTCTAGAGCATTTCCGAATTACTAATACTCGAGAGGACTTTCGACTTCACCCTGATTCTGAGCGACCATTTATGCGACTGAATTCTTCCGAAGAATTAGTTGTTACGTCTTCTGGATCACCAGTTGGACCCTTTCCAGGCATAGAAGGCCAAGATCTTTTTTGGTCTACAGGTGTTTTCCGACGGGACCGTTTTGGTCCCAGTTCACCTGTGATTTCTGAAATCAATCCACCTGTGATTTCCGAAATCTCTAGTATAGAGACAGTACCGTTAACTACTGCTTATCACTTTACCGTCCCTGCCGAAATGGCCCATCTTACAGATACTACGAGTGTTCCAACCAGGTTTACAGCGGTTAGTCTTGCTCCCATCAACACACCATGAACGCCCAACATCACTCTGACACTACCACCCGGATACCGTGCGTTGAATGCTTCCATTCACACTCCTACGCAAACCCCATCCGGCTCTCCTGGTGGTCCTTTTTCTTCTAGGCACTCTCTTCCTGGTTTTATTCCAACACTCCCTCAATCTCCTTTTGGAGGACCTTCTTCGTCTTCTACTGGCAGTCTTAATCCTAGTGGCGCTATTCCGTCATTCACTCCAAATTACCAGATTCTGGTTGGTGGACAATTTCACCAAGGTGGTATGACTCAACCCCCTTTCAGCGGGCAAATTCCTTTTGGCGCACAAATCCCAATTGGAACACAACCCCCGATTGGAACACTACCTCCAATTGGAACACCGCCTTCGATGGGAGGACCGACCCCACCTTATGGGAAAAACATCCCTCCGTCCTTCGCCCAGTATTGGAATTAGTTGATACAACATCCTCCTCAATCGACTGGGGGGAAGCAGTTTCCAGATGCGTCTGTTATACCCCCTAGTGTGGGCCAACCATATCCAAGTTCGTTCAATCCCATTTGGGGGACGAATGCTCAAACTCAAGCCCCTATTCCAGGGTACAATCCTATGAGCTACTATCATCTTCAACCACCACCGAATCTGCCTGGGTCTTCACATTATATGTAGACTGCTTATGGTCCTACTGGTTTGTCGACACTGCTTCCTCCCCAAAGCCACTAGTACCCGTAGGTGAATCGACAGTTACCCTTCATAGCCACTTTGGATTTTCCGGATTTGTCAAGGATTTTAAATGATCTAATTCGTCACTCTCCCCACTGGCCTGCTATCCCAGCCAAGTTACCATCGTACATTCTCAAATTCGACGGCAAAGCGGGAGAGGACCTAAACAATCACGTTATGACTTTTCACCTATGGTGTTCATCCAACTCGTTGATGGTTGACTCTATTCGTTTACGTTTTTTTCAACGAACTCTCACGGGTTCTGCTGCGAAGTGGTATATTGAATTGCCACGAGGTTTCTTCTCTGACTTTAACACCCTAGCTATGGCTTTCCTCACACACTACCAGTTACCAATTCATTATGACACGGGGACCAAGATTTTGACTTCTTTCGAACAGAATAAGGCCACTCATATATCTGATCACATTCATGAATGGCGACGGCGACGACGTCTTATTAAACTCGAACTCCCCGATCAGTTACTGGCAGAATGGTTCACCAAATTGTTTGTGAACGACATCGGTCGTGACATTGCCATGGGTGGAGTGGTCACAGAAGAGCAGGATATAAGTCGTGCTCAATATGTTGACCTCGTTTACTCGCAAATGGGTACCCTTTACGATTTACTATCTGACTTACCTCGTCCTTCCACTTCCACAACTTCAACTACTCCAGTTGCCTCGCATGCAACTGACAGTGTGATTGGCACTTTCCAGGCCGAACCACACTCCACCTCAAGCATAAACCCCAAACTTGCTTCTTCTAATGTTCAAAATGCTCCATCTCCTGCCCCTCCTGTCGGCAAGACTTCTGAGGTAAATGCAGTCCAATCTACCCCAGTCGGTAAAAACAAATCTAAAAAGGGGAGAGGTAAGAATAAGGAGGGAAAAAATAATTCTCAAGCAGAGAAAACCAAAACTACCCATGTTGATGATCGGGATAAGCGCAAACCTCGATACCCTTGTCTTATCTGTGGTGATGATCACTACACGAAGGATTGTCTATGACGCGCCGAGGTCACTAAGTTCCTTCAAGGAGCTCTAAAACTACCTTCTCCGGTCATTTTGTCCCAACCCTTCCTGTCTCAACAACAGGCTCAGTTGGTCATTCATGACCAACCCTCCTCTTCCACTACATCTTATGTTTTGATGTCTACTGGCGATTCTAAGTAGAGCAACATTACAATCACTACTCGTGCCAAAGATCATTCTCCCTCTAAAGAGAAGGTTGATGATCCACCTCCTTCCTTGGTACAACCCTCTCCTGCGACTACACCTACTAATGGTCCTCTTCATCTCGAACGACCAAGCCTAGACACAGTTCTGCAACCCCCCCCAAAGGGCGTCATTCAAAAATCAGCTTTCAATCCTCATGCTCGTGCGGCCCAGAACTACAGCATTGTTGAAGATCTTGCCCAAGCACCTTCTGCGATGTCAGCCCTTGAAGTCCTTCAAACTTGTCCCACACAACAGAAGGCACTATTGAAATCTATCGGTGGAATCGATCCGACGGATACGAATTTGATAATCTTTGACTTGGAAGATCACATTCCAAGGTTACCCCCTCAACTTGAGTTTCAGATCCAAGTGATTGTCTTTGACAAAAACATTTTCCAAACCGTTATCGATGAGGGTGCCTCGACATGTGTTATGTCTCTTGCTTGCTGGAGAGCCATTGGCTCTCCTTCTTTGAATGAATCCCAGAACACTCTTAAAGCCTTCAACGGCTCCGGTTTTAAGCCCTACGGTGTTCTTCCTTCATTGCCCATCACGTTAGAAGGCAAAATGGTCCAAGTCGAAGTGGAAGTCTTTGACGCTCCCCTTGATTACAATCTTCTGCTTGGCCGCAGCTGGATCGATTCCATGCGCGCAGTTGTGTCGACCCTTTTCCATGTGGTACGTTTCCCACATCAAGGTAAGGTTGTCTCCGTCGACCAACTAGCCTTCTTCAATTCTGATACCCGTACTGGCAATGTATCGTTTATCGCTAAAACCCCACCGGGTTATGAGAACATTGGTGTAGGCCTTCTCAAGGACTCTTTGTTAATGGGTACTTTCCCCATTCCACCGCCTAATGTTCCACGCTCGTTTGTTGCTTCCATCAACATGATCTCCACCTTGCCTCACGAACTTCCTACGTCTCACGACCCCTGGATAGTACCTGACCCTGGAGATCATCTTCATTACGGTGACAAAATGTCGTTAAGTCTGGTTGAATCCGCCTATCAGGCCATTCAATCGGCAACACCTTTTTCCCCCTCTCTTGGTGAGTTGTCCCCTGATCATTTTCGTGTCATTTTTCCCACTGACGAACTGATCATGTCTGTCATGGAAGACACCCCTTGGGACGATGGTCATCATCGTTCCATCCTCTTTCTGTAGCAACATACCCTTGAGAACTATCAATGGATATTGACCCCGTCGACCGTTGTTGTCATTTCCACCGTTCCCGAGTCTGCACACGATGTGTTTTCTGAAGGGAACTTGAGGAATATCTCCCCCACTATTCCCCTTGACATATCCGTCAAACCTGGGATTGTCGAAAATGTCCATATCGGAGCTTCGTGTTCTTCTGACGAATTCATCACCTACACGTCCCTTTTCAAAGAGTTTTGTGATATCTTTGCATGGAGCTACGAAGAAATGTCGGGTATCGACCCTGAGATTGTGATACATGAGATAAAGACATACCCCGACGCTAAACCCGTCCGGCAACGCCTTTGTCCAGTTCACCCACGTAAAGCGGTTGCTATCAAGCTCGAAGTCGAGAAACTTCTTAAAGTCAGCTTTATTTATCTGGTGGCTCTCACAGACTGGGTTTCCAATCTTGTCCCGATTGACAAGAAACAAGGCACAATTCGTGTATGCGTTGATTATAGGGATATCAACAAAGCTTGTCCCAAAGACAACTTTCCTACCCCCTTCGTCGATCAGATTGTCGATGATTGCGCCGAAAGTGAAATCTTCTCTCTCATGGATGGTTTCTCTGGGTATAATCAAATAAACATTGTTCCCGAGGATCAACATAAGACCGCTTTTATTTGTCCTTGGGGTACTTTTGCCTATCGGAAACTTCCTTTCGGTCTCAAGAACGCTGGCACAACTTTTCAACGCGCTATGTTTTATGCTTTCCATGATATCAAGCATATCGTTCAACCATATTTGGACGATTTACCCCCTCACTCAAAGAGTCGAGTCGATCACCCAACCCATCTCCGAGCCATTTTCGTTTGCTGTCGGTTCTACCATATACGTTTGAATCCTCATAAGTGTGATTTCTGCGTGGAATCCGGCCTCCTTCTAGGTTTTATCGTTTCACGTCAAGGGATCAGGGTGGATCCTTTAAAGGTTGAGGCGATCCTTAATCTCCCTCCTCCTTCTACTCTTCACCAGTTGCAAAGTTTGCAGGGGAAAGCAAACTTTCTTCATCGTTTTATCCCAAATTATGCCGAGATAACTCGTGGATTTACGTGGCTCCTAAAAAAGGATTCAAAGTTCGTCTGGGATACCATCGCCAACAATGCTTTTGAAGCTTTGAAATTGTCCCTAACGCGTGCTCCGCTTCTCTTTCCCCCCGATTATAGTCGCGATTATTTCCTTTATCTTGTTGCCTCGGAGTACACTATTGGTATGGTTCTCGTCCAAGAGGATGATTCTAACGACGAACATGTTATCTACTACTTGAGTCGAAGTCTAAAGCCTACTAAAATCAAGTATTTACATGTCGAAAAATTGGCCTTGGCTGTCGTTCAAGTTGTCCAACACATCCAGCACTATATCCTCTCGCGCAAGACTACGATGATTTCTCATTGTAACCCTATGCAACACATTTTGACACGTCAATTGCTAGGGGGGAAATACTCCAAATGGATTGTGATTCTCCAGGAGTTTGACTTGGAATTCAAACGCGCCAAGTCCAAGAAGTCCTTAGTTTTTGCAGAGTTGATATGCGACTTTCCCCATTCTGCAATGGAAATAGTAGCAGCAGATTCATTACCCGATGAATCTCTTTTCCTTATCAGCATTGATGATATTTGGTATGGGGATATCATTATATATCTCCAAACCCAGAATTTCTGGCCAACTTTGTCTAGTACTGACCGACGTCGCATACGCTATCAAGCTCGTCAATACATTATCCTCGGAGATACTCTTTATCGTCGGGGGATTGACTCTGTTTTTTCGACGTTGCCTAACGTTCGACGAAGCCGAGAAAGATCTAAATGACTGCCATTCTGGAGCATGTGGTGGTCATATGTCTGGGTATGCTACTGCCCAGAAGATCTTACGAGCAAGGTATTTTTGGCCTTTTATTTAATGACTGCATAATCACCGTTCAAAAATGCCATGCTTGTCAGACCTATAATCAGAAAATACAGTCACATCCTACTCTTCTTCAGCCTGTGGTCTCAGTTGGTCCCTTTGCGAAATGGGGCATCGATTTCATGACATGTCACCCTCACTCGACCGGGGGGCATGGTTACATAATTGTAGTCGTCGATTACTTTACGAAATGGGCCAAGGCGATGCTGACATTTGACAACACTAGAAAGACCGCAGCATTATTCATTTTTAATCACGTCATAGCTCGTTTTGGTGTTCCCCAAGCTATCGTCACTGATCATGGTAGCCACTTCAGAAACTTCATGATGTCTGAACTTACTGAAAAGTTGGGTCTTCGCCATGATAATTCAACGCCCTATTATCCACAAGCCAACGGCCAGGTCGAAGCAATTAACAAAGTTCTCATAACTATGCTCCGACGAATGATAGGGATTCACAAAACAAGTTGGCACACAATGTTGTTTTCAGCATTGTGGGCTTATCGGACATCCGTCAAGTCTACTACTGGGTTTACACCTTTCCGGTTAGTCTATGGTGTGGAATCCATTCTCCCGATTGAATGCGAGATACCCTCTTTAAAACTAGTTGTTGAACTCCTACCAAACACTTCTGTTGAGGAAGAACGTCTATTATATCTTATGCGATTAGAAGAAACTCGACGTGATGCTGCCCTAGTTATAGAAGCTCAGAAGAAACATGTCAAGGCCCAATATGACAAACATATCAAGCCTTGCATTTTCTCCGAAGGAGATCTTGTTCTCCTCTATGATCAAGATTGAGATATGCTAGGAGCTGGAAAATTTGTAACCATGTGGCGAGGTCCTTATATCGTTCGACGAATTTTGGAAAAAGGAGCTTATGAGTTAGTAGATTACGATGGTATCCCTTTGAGTGAACCCAGGAATGGGTTGTACTTGAAGAAGTACTATGCATAAAATCATCTGTGCATGAGTACTTGTATTTTTTATTGTATCATACTTCTTGTGTGTTACTGTAGCTTGCTTTTGTCATTATTTGGTCTCTGCCCTTATGTGACATTGTGTTTGATTTCCAGATGTCGGAGTCTTCACTACCCTATATTGGCTTCGTTGATGGCGCTAGTCGTAGTACTCATAACCTTGTTTCCGCTGCATGGGCAATTTACGCCCCTACAAACGAACTTGTCTCCTTACGAGGTGTGTGTCTCGGTCGTGTGACCAACAACATTGCAGAGTATAGCGTCGTTATTGAATTATTGGTTGATTCTATCTCGCTCGGAATCCGTCATTTGGTTGTGCGACTCGATTTGCAGCTTGTAGTACTATAGTTGAGTAATGTCTATACTATTTGAAGTCCTACTTTGTTACGGGTGTATTTGCGAATTCGCCTCTTGGAGTGTTATTTTGATTACATTAAATATCAACATATTCCTAGATGTCTAAATACATTAACTGATGCATTGGCTAACTATGTATTAGACAGACATTTGTATCATTTATAAATCAATCACATCAATTCACACAATACATGATAAACCGGTAGAAGTCATATGTATATATAATGATCAAAAGAGTTTTTTACAAAAAGTTTTGTCTGAAGACCAAAATGTCAAAATCTGAAGCTCATAGCTTCTACAAAGTGACGTCATGGATGACGCTCACGGTAACACACGACTGCTCGGGAAACTCTACAGAGCAGTCGACTCATGGCCTCTGACACTCCTACTGTATGACGTTGATCGCGTCATGGAGATCTGTTAGTGTCTGCACCTACCAATTAGTTCGATAACAGCAGGAGGAGCACCAGAGGGTATGTTTTAACTATAGGTGGAACAACAGTAAGTTGGATTTCGAAACTGCAAAAGGTTGTTTCACTTTCAACAACAGAGGCAGAGTATGTTGTTGTTACAGAGGCTAGTAAAGAGATGATTTGGTTACAAAGGTTTATGGAGGAATTGGGAAAGAAGCAGGAGAATAGCAGGTTGTACTGTGACAGTGAGAGTGCAATTCATCTTGCAAAGAACTTAGCCTTCCATTCGAAGACTAAGCATATACAGTTGAGGTACCACTTCATATGATCTGCCTTGGAAGATGGACATTTGAAGTTGGAAAAGATACACACTAGCCAGAATACTGTAGATATGTTAACAAAGGGAGTAACCAGAGAGAAACTGAGTTCCTGCTCAGTTTCAGTTGGCCTTCAAGAATGAAGATGAAGATGAGAAATTTGCCAGGTCCAAGAAGGTTCAGAGTCCAGCATATACAGCAGCGGTGGAGTTGTTGAGATCAGTCTCCAAGTGGGAGATTGTTGGTTGTGGGGCCTGATTATATTCCTGACTCGGAGGTCTTGTGTTTTTCGGCCGTGTTTATACCCCATGAAGACTTTACACCCCATAAGTATGTACACTCTTCCACGCGGGGGAGTGCAGAGGGGGGGTACCCCCTCTGCGAGGTCCGGGGGGCCTATCCCCTCGGCTGGGGGGTTCGGGGGCAGCATCCCCCGATGGGGGTTCAAGGAAAAATTGCCTTATAAATGTATATTGTAATTTCATTGTAAATTTGGACTGTTCATTATAAGGTGGCAGATCTAACAATAGAAATTATGTTAGGGTTTTTTGCCCTAGAAGGCAACCCTCTGTTATGAGAGAAATATATTGCGGCTATGCATTATGGCGAGTATTGTATTCTGAGAGAGGAGACTATGAGAGAAAGAAGAGGAAGTTATAGCGGGTTTTGTTGTAGGTTGTATCCCTTCATTTGCTGGATAATAATAAAGGAAGGACTTGGAAATTTCTCTGGTGGACGTAGCCCACACTGGGTGAACCACGTAAATCTATGTCTCTATTGTATTGTGTATATTCTTTGTTTTGTTTCTGAATTTGTTTTATTTTATTGCTTCGCGGTCCTGTTTTTCTAATAGTGATCACATGGTTCTAATCTCGTAGCTCGGTGCCTTGTCTATGGGGGTAGGCCCCCCTCCTTAGTCAAGTATTGTCTATATATTATCATAGGATTTCATCTTTCAATTATGTTCATTTGTTTCAACAATCATTTCATTTCTTAGTCTGCTTTAATTCCAATTTTCATAGAAACAATGCCTGTAATTCATGTGTTGTTGATATTCAATTAGTGTTAAACGTCTTCATAACTGTAAACTGCAATTCAACATTGTTTATATTTCTATGAGTGCATGATCGCAAACACTGTTACAGCTCTAGATACTGCAATTCACCTTGATTTAAATTCTGTCTTGTTGGAATTTTCGTTGTTGCAACTTGCGTCACTGTGATTTCTTTTGTGTTGCAACTCTGCCTGCAGCGGCACTTTATTTTGTTTGCTTTCTTATTCATGATAGCTTTAACAGTTTGGGGTTGGCATTACATTGGATTGTTATCAAATGTGTGAATGTGTAATTGTTACAATAGAACAAGACCTTCATTCTACTTGGGCAAGTCACCAATAGAACATAGTCTAGATTTAATTTCTGCAAGTGTGATTTCAATTTCCGCAAGGTGTGATTTCAAGTTCCAGAAGTGTGATTTCAATTTCTGCAAGTGTGATTTTAAATTTCACAAGTGTGATTTATTTTCGCAAGTGTGATATTTACTTTCATGTACTAGTATAACTTGGTGACTTAATTAAGTAACTTGAAGCCTTGATTTGTGATATCAACAAGTACTACAACTCTTTATCTAAAACAACACTAATCTTTGCATATATGGTGCACGATAGCTCATAAGTAAGATACAACCTTAGATTAATAATTAAATGTGCAACTCTTCAGTTCCTCACTAAGTTAATTAGGAAGTAATTGAAAATTTTGTTGGTCATACAACCCAGGATCCAATTGATCATTTGAAGGTTCATACCCATTTGCATGATCACTAACCTGATGTACAACTAACTTACTTTATCAAATGCCTTAGAAAGATTAATCTTTAGGACCACTATCGATAATTTATCAATTTTTATTATATGCAATATCTTATGAGATGTACACACTGCATCATGAATCTATCTATTAAAAAGAAATCCAAATTGTTCTTTAGAAATATAATTCGATAACATCCCTTTCAATTGGTAGTGATCACTTTTGCAATTGTTTTGCATATGAGATTGTACAATTAAATAGGTTTGAAGTCCTTGAAGGAATCTAAATCTTTATTCTTTGGAATGAGTGCTACAAATGTTGAGGCGCCTAAGTGACTATTGAATTAATAAAGTCACTTTAACTTATTAAAAGGGAAAAAAGGTTGCAAAAGGTCAATGAGAGATTAAAAGGAGAATGAGGGGCACCCTCTCTCATTATGCATATTATTATTTTATAAACGAAATTGAGAGAGCTCTTGTGGCTTTGGCTCTTGAGATGAAAAAACCTAGAGAGATTTGAGATTGGATTCGGTGGTGAGACTATCCACCCTAGTTGGTCATAGGAAAGAGATCATTCAAATTTCTTCAGCGTGTTTCATTTTGACATAGTTCATCTTCTTGTAGCTAAGATTTCTTTCATTGTGGCCGAGTTTATATTGTGATGGTTGAGTTCTAGTTTGTGGTTGCGTTTTGGTGCCAATGGCAGCGATCTCTTGGCTTGGAGTCCGAGTTTATCAGTTGGGGGGTGAGCCACTTCTTTGTTGGGTCGAGTTGGGGGTTGTAGGGGCCAATTCTCTACAGTAGAGGGCTGAACTCTCCTGACTGGTCATTTTCCTTGCGATTGGGTACATTCTCTTTGAAGTTGAGCACATTTCTCCAAGTAAAAATACAGTTGGGTCGTAATAATTGTTGTTGGGCACATTCTTCATTGTAGGGGCCAAGCATACTATTGTTTAGGAGGTGATATTCACACCATAGAGGACTTGATTCATTGCTTTGTCATTTCATTTGTGTTGGCAACATTCATTTGCTAGAAAAAAGGGTCGATTTCTCTTACTTAACAACCATATCGTTATGGGTATTAGCTGTTGAGTTTGCAAGCTTATCTAACAGCCAAACACAGGCCCATCCATCCCAGAAAAGGAAAAGATAGCCAACAGAAATTGTAAAAGGTTCCTCTTCATTCATTGTTGTACTATTTGTTGAGTTTTAAATGTATTGCAGTTGTCACAAATAAGTGATGCAATAAATTTTAGTTGCTGCAATTGGTGTTTTTTATTTACATTATGTCTGAGTTTAAATTACCTACAAATTGTAGGATAGAATGCTTAGTCTGCAAATTGTTTGAAAAAAAATTACACCGCTAAATTAGAAAAAAAATCAAAACATTTTGTAGGGAACATTACAGTGGTATCAAAGCCTCAATCCTGCCAGCCTAAGGGGGTTTTTGGTTTCATGAGGCAAGGAGACATGGAATAAATCACTTGCAGAAGTAGAAGACAACATGAGGAATATTCATAATACTCTTGCATGGGGGCGACAATAGTTGATGCAAGCTATGACAAGCCATCAAAAAAATGCAGGGAATAATGGAGCTAGTGGTTCAAAGAGGCAGTAAACATGATAGAAAGGAGATGATGAGGAGTTTATAGATTGTTTGAGGGAATACATGGAGCTTAGTGAGGCATTTCAAGCAGCCATTCCATTCAAGGATTTTTGCACCATCAAACATCCTGAGTGGTATGAACCCCAATTATCAGTGGAGAAGAAGGTGAAGGTTCCAAGGAAAAGGTACTAGTTTCTGAAGATTTTGATGCTTCTAAAATTGAGGATGATGGCACAATAGCATCTAGTACACCCTTAACATTGTCTTATGAGGCCCATAGCACTAATGCACACAATGGACAGGTTGATGGCGCATATGGTGAAGTGTCCCGATCAACCGATGTTGAGGATTCAACATCATACCTTAGTAGTGATGCTCATAATGATGAGGGTGTGCTAGAACCTAAGTATGATGAGGATTCAACGTCTTATCCCATCTATGATACTTATGACGATGCAGGCACAATTGTACCTAAATATGACAAGCACTGGGTATTTGAAAAATTGTCATGGGATATGGATCCATCTTCTCAGGAGCCATGCATGGAGGATGACTAAGGAGAGGTTGATTTTAGCAGTGACAGTGCACATGAGTCCCATCATTAGACAGGTCTATGTATGGTAAGTAAAGATTGCATGGCATCATCTAGTGATTCAGTTGTGGTTGATGGGGATAGTATTCTTATAGATGAAAACAAATCAGACAATTTATTGTGTTACAACCCTTTCCACTTGGATGAAATTGAAAAAAGTCCCTTAGTATTGCATGATTTGGAGGATAAATTATTGGTCACAGAGGAGAATATTTTACATGTGTTGACAAGTGCAGATGGTGCTCATAGATTCATTGAAACTCTTATTTAGAAAACCTAGATGGAGGAGAGACAAAAAGGAGTTGCAAGGGGAGTCATTAGTGCGCAATTGGGCATAATCAAAGAAGCAATAGAACAAATGAAATTAGATTACTTGCAGTTGTTCATGGATAAGGATCATGCTCTCAAGTTCATTGAAGATAAGGGAAGGGAGGTTGAGGAGCTATGTTATCAATTGATTTTGGCACCTTCTTCATCACCTACAACATAAACTCAATCATCTTTGGCAACAATTACACATGAGGGTGTGAGTGGCACTCATGGTTTGAGGGAGGAGCCTCTTATGACGATCCCATATGAGGAGAATTCAGAGTTGCAGGTGCTCGAGGAGAGGTATGACGCAGAGGGTTTTGACTATGCTCTTGTTTTGCATTGTGGGGATCATGAACCATTTCTTTTGGAGAGCCCACTAAAGGTTCAAGGCTTAGCTATGAAGGAGATAGTTGAGCATGTTCCTTGTGGACCAACCCGCAAGGAAGTATATGCATCCATGAATTGGGTATACATGTATCTGACATATATGGACACACTCTGGGATATAGGTTCAGGTGACACCAATAGAGTGATGGATTCAATAGCACCTACAAGATAAAGGATGGTACAGGACGATTCAGGGATCGACAACAACGTACAGGGGTATTCATTGGCACTTGGTAGTGTGTAGTGCATTTGTGGGGTGTCTTCTTCAAGGAGACCTCCTGACAGAGTCCACGAGCATACCATTGAGTTGAGGTTACCCGTGATCGGTGAGTGGGTGGGTGAGCCTCAAGAAGTAGCATATCCCTTGATGATCAGTCTACATCTGGGATATCATCATATGAGGGCCAGGGAGAAGAACACTCACAGGTCTACTTCTACACTTCATTATGATTTCTTGGTCATGACCTTGGGGTTGACCAACGTACTAGTCACTTTCTAGTCTTATAGAAAGTGGCAGAGGAATTTATTGTTGTTATTCGATGCCCTCATGGTAGACAGCATGGAAGGAGAGGATCATTGGAGCCAATTGGATGAGATAGGGGGCATTGTAGCCATGACAAGGGTATTTCATTTGGATCATGTGATCTTTGCCCAGGGTGCACATGAGGAGATCCGGACTCTGTTGGAACGGTTCACATATTTTTCAGCAAAAAATGGGAGTGGTGGACTTCCAATTTGGTGGTGGGATCCTGGCATTCATCAGAGTGATAGAATGCTTCATATGATGAGGATGATTGACATGGTCGTATCAATTATTAGGTTGCATCCTTGTGAGGATATTGTGAGAGGAGATGTTGAGCTTTGTCATATAGGACGAGGTATATTTTCCCCCACGTTACCTAGGATCGAGGTTATATGTGGGTTGGTAGACTTGGAATTGACTAAGATGCCTGAGAAAGACATGATCCGAGATAGTGAGTTTGGTCCTTTCAGGGATTTCAACTTGGGGGGTCAAGGAGAGGAGAGTGTAGTATGAGCATGGTGATTAGATGATTATGACCAGAGGGATGCATCGCCGGTGTTATCGCACAATTTGTAGGTTGGTAAAAGCCCGACCCAACCACTAAATGGCAACAACTAAAAGGTCACCTACCCACTGTCACCTAAGGCATGTGTCCCCATCACTTTAGAGGTGAGGTAGTCACCTCAAGGGGGGAATCACGGTGACCCTAGAGGGAATGAGATGAAGATGGAGGAAGATGGAGGTGAAGTCCCTAGAGGTCAAATCTAAATGATGTGAAAGGATTGGAATGAATTCTTGGGAAGGTACAAGGGTTTCCAAGTATGTTGAGTAACCTGCAAATGGTGAAATACCTACCCGAGACACAAGAAAAACAAGCATGTATTGCAGTATAATCACTTGGACAAGAAAGTTAATCTTGTTTTCCCTAAAAGAATTTGTTAGTAATAATATATATCAGCATTAAAATGGAATCACAAGCTGCAAAATAAACGCTAAAGATATAGTAGATGATACAAGAGAAAGACTAGTTAATAACTAGCTAAACTCAAGATGAAAGACCAATATTCTAGCGTGAAAAGATAAGGTTGTTGTAAACACTTGTCTACAACAAAACATATCAGTCTTATGGCTGTAACATTCAATGTATTACAACAAGAAAATCAGCCACTGAAAACCCTCCAAACTTTGCCAATAAATGTGTTAGACCAAGAAGAGTAAGTGTGCAAACTTTGGGTAAATTCCAATGGTTGATTAGGGAGTTATTCAAGTAAATGAGTTGGGGTTTTTGCAGCCCTAATGGCTGAAGATGCAATTTTATAACAACAGCAAGAAGTACCCCTTTGATGGGGAAGCCCTAGTAGATGTGAGGTGCCCAAGGCACAAGCAACATAATCCAAGTTGCAATAAGTAAAAATGACAAGAAATCATGTTTCCCAATGCAATAATTTATTTCTCCAATGCAAGACTAGTGCCTTTAGTTATGGGTTAATGGGGTCAAAAAGAAATATCTAGGGTAATTAAATCCTTGAAGATGAGGGGTGTAAATCCTCTTACTTCCTCAACTAAACCCTGGCAAAATAAATTTAAAAGCTTAACAATTATGGTGGAAACTATGATAGGGGCATATATCCTTATACTCCCTATCTAGCCTTGGTCAAAACAACCTTATCTTGGATTACAAATGATAATAACAAAGTAAAGAGACCATACCATTCAAGAAAAAGCATTTACATGCCAAATTAAACCTCCACAAAAGCAAGAGAATGACCTCCTAGAGATAGTGCACCATTATCATCATCAACCATAACCATCAAAGCATTATTCCATAGCAAAAAAGGCAAAATACTACAAGTGTAGCGAAAATTTCAGACCAAGTACTTCTCACAAGAGGGAGAGTTATGTTAAAATGAGATCTTATGATCTCTTATTTATACAAAATGTCACTAAGGTGACTTGTCCACATAATTAGGGGTAAACCACAAGACTAGGGGTCATCAATCCT
>ML785445.1:543701-556758 GCA_009831015.1 Picea engelmannii
TCGAAAGCAATCATCTCATCTGCAGTGGGTGATCCCCCCTAGGCCGGGCTATGCTATGATGTCCTGGTGGAACGTCCTTCCGTCTTCTTTGTGCAAATGCTCATTGCCACGTTGTCTTGCTTCTGCCATCCCAACAACCATCTGATGGGCTCTTCAGCCCCATGGAGGTCCGAACTAATCATATCCCCATGTGTACCGGTCCACTGGTACTTGTCTGCCGGGTATGGTCCTGCACATCAAAGACTACGCCCTCCATGGGCTCATCAGTCCTCGGGATCATAACAATGCAAATCATATTTCATCATTAAGGTTATCAAATACATGCATGAAATCCCTAACATATCATCTAAGAGCTCAAAGACATCACACAGATCTACTATACAAAGCCGAAGAAACTGACAAAATAACCTATTGGGCTAATACCCACAAGATAAGGAAAGTTTCCTCAGAAGATCATTCAAGCCATGTATACGAAGTGGTATGGCCTTAGGGATGTCCAGTCATAGTAAGACCAGGGGTAGGTGTTGTCTGTGGGTGCCTCTGTAGGAGGTGAGTTGTACCCGTCATGGATGCACTTTTTCCAAGCCCTTTTATTTGCCTTTATTTTTCATTTATTGCTTTTCTTTCTTTTTTACTTCAAGGTCTGACCAGAGGACACTGCCTTGGCGTGGTGACCAGAGCTGACAGTGTTACCCACTGGTATCTTCACATAAATGATAAGGCTGGCTCGTGATGAGACCTCCTTTCCCTTGGCCATGCAACCAAAGGTCACTACCCTGGCGTGGTGACCAGATAATGGCAATGTCATATTGTTGGATACCTATGAACATAATGGGCCGGCTCGTGATGAGACCTCCCATCCTCTTGGTTAGGTCTTGTTTTTTCATTTTTCTTAGGGTCCCTTTAGTTTCTTATTGAGAGGCCTTTTATTGCCTTCTCGGGGATCCCTGGGCGAAGCATCTCTAGGTTTCATTTCTTATGGATTTTATCTTTTACCAGCTGCTTTTACCCCCTGGGCCTTTATCCCCTTCTTCCCATAGGACAAAGTGTAACCCCCAAAAGGTCATCCTAGTGGCCGGACTAGGGGAATGGGATGGATGTGTTGGAGATAAGATGTAAAATGGTAGAATGGTGGGAGCGGACAATGGCTCTGCAAATCCCCCTTGGTGGCTAACCCAAACCCATGGATACAAGCTTGCCAAGTCACCCCATCAATCACCCCAACAATGGTCAAGTGGATTAGTGTAAGATCCAAGCAGTTATCAGAAATGAAAGGAACCTAATGCATATACGAGAAGGTTATAATGATCAAACATGACACATACCATGATACCTCAGACCAACTACCTCATGGAGCAAGAGTCCTCTCTGATACAAGTCCAAGTCGATGGTGATGGAAGCTGCTGCTGCTGACAGGACAAGTCTGGTGAAGAAGAGGAAGGATGGGCCCTCCAGGGCCATGCTTAGGTCAATCCTTCTCTCGGTACTCCATGTCTAGGACCTGTGGGCCTCGAGACATGATCTCCTAGTTATCCCTAGATATCGGGGATAACAGGGATAATATTCGTTTCTCTCCCGAACGTGACCTCGTGCATAACCCCCGTGTGAGAGGGGGATCCCAGCTATGCTTATACGAACAATTGGATTTACCGCTCCCTAGCACAAGATTCTATGTTTGTTTACAGCTTTGGAAAGTTATCTTTCACACCTATTCCAAAGCCTTACACCTTGAGTTAATGTAGGTTTGCTACCAGAAAATATAAAAATTTCTAATCATTTTTTATAAGCACTTTATTTTAAGTTTGTTGTTACTCAAGAGGAAAATGGCATGGACTAAATGATGTTTTGACCGACTCTAAACAATGCAAAGAAATGGGAATGCAAATATTTCAAATCGATGAAAGCTATATTACGAGAAGGAGAAAACGTTTATCATTCCCAGATGCACAATGTCCCAAAATTTTATTAAACTCATCATTATGAATATCTTCAAGAAATGAGCCAAACACCAAAAACCATGCAATTTCCTACTTCAAATGCAAGGATGCCCCCAATCTAATGCAAAGCAAGAAATCATTTTTTTTTTGTTTTCAAAGATACACTAAAAGCAAGGAGAACTGAAAGAAAACAAGTAGGATATAAATTGTTCTAACAAGAACTCAATCAAGGATTCGACAATGAACAAACATTCAAGGAACACAAGAAAGTTCAGAGAAGAATCCAAGAAAAGACAGGGAGAAAGAGAAATCACTCTAACTGTCTCGACAAAAAAAAGCAACAAGAAAGAGCAACTTCACAATTCTGAAAAAGTTTCAAGCTCAAGTAAAGATAATAGGAAGTGATAAGTACCATATCTCAACCCAAACACCTCTACAAACCAAAATATAGAGTCTGGGCAAAGACCTCTGGAAAATAGACTACAAAAATATGAGTAGAAAAAGGCAGAAAACCTCCAAGAAAGAGACTAGTGCTCCTTGACTCAAGGGCAAAAAGCACTATAGCACTCTCTAAATCAATACAGGGGGGCGCTGATTATATATCAACGCTTTGATATGCACTCCATGGGAGCACTACTCTTCCCATAAACTCAAAACAGAGACCAAAAACTCAGAAAAACTCACCCATAATTCACATAAATTGCTGAAAATGCTAGTGAAGATGGGAGAAAGGTAATGGATCATGAACAAACAATGAAAATGATCTAAAAGTTGGGAAAAAGGTAAGGACGATCCAAGGAAAGATAAGTCAATGTCCTTCTCCAATGGAGTCGCCAATTTCTGTTGTAGGAAAATTCCCCTGCGGACAGGTGAATATCCTCTTGGATCTTAGATGCCTATTACCAAGACAAAAAGATGCTAACATTGGACACTAACATTCCTTTGAATCTAACTAACTAATCAGAAAGAGAAGGATAAGGAAGAAAGTGTGATGCACCTTATTCTGATGTTTGTCTCCACTGCTCCAACTTGAACTTGATCTCTGAGCTCCTTAGTACTGTTCGACACCTGCAATGCAATGGACAACAAGGCAAAGAACTCCTACTCTAATCTATAAGATTAGTCCAATCAAATCCATCTATAAGATAAACATATGTAAAGAGACATAGGTTAGAAGGAAATAGGTCGAGCAATATATTAATATGAGAACTCAAGAATATTACTTATAGACTGTAGATGCAGTTGCAACAGCTTCCCTAAGTCCTTCTCGTCCAACCCTTGCACAAAGCTTCCAAAATCATAGGTTTGATATCCTAAATCTTTCTCCCAATACCATAGGTTTGATACCTCAAATATCCACTATTCCTTCTCCATGGAAATCCTTCGTTATATAGGATTTGGAGGCTTAACCACAATGGAGAGGACCACTCATCAGATCCACTAAAAAGGGATTTGAAAGACATTTAGGGAGAAAATATCTCTTAAGGATTTTAGGGAGGAAATATCGCTCAAGGATTTTAAGGAGGAAATATTTCAACCATCCATGAGATCATCCACATTCCCTAAAAAATAGGAAACCAAATGTGAGGTGGATTCTCACACTTAATTAATTTCTTTTTCATGAATATTAATAATAATTCATGTGCACTTGGTATTTTGGCCTTCATGTAATATATCCCTCCTCCACATTGACTAGGGATTGTGACATAGGTTATTCCATGGTGTCAAGGTGTATGAGACACTTATATGAGACTTACGACACTTAGGGAGAGGTACCTAGGTGTGCAAATTTCATGTGTAACAGTATGCTACAACCATAAGGCTGATAATTATCTCTGCAGTACTTGTTTATAACAACCTTGCTTTCATGCTAAAGTCTTGCTCTTTCAGTCTTGAGTTGTACCATTCATATCTATCTTAGCTCTTGTATCATTAACTAGAGTTTTAGCTACTCTATTTGCAGCTCTTATTATCTTTTGTTGTTGATATATATCATTGTTTATTGCTTCAACTAGGGACAAAAAGCTTAACGTGCTTGTCCAATACATTATTGGGCTTGTATCTTTGTTTTTCTTGTGTCTCAGGAAGACACATCCACTTCTTGGTAGGTATTTTATACTATTGTACATCTTCCACCGTCTACGAGACTCTTTTCAAGCCCTTTTTACCTTCCATAATTGACCTGTAGGGGGACCCTTGATCATCTTTTCATCCTCCATCTCATTTCCCCTAGGGTCACCTGAGATTCCCCCCTTGAGGTGATTACTTCATCTCTAAAGTGATGGGAATACCTATCTAAGGTGACAGTGGGTAGGTGTTCTTTTAGTTTTTTCCATATTGTGGTTTGGGTCGGGCTTTTCCCAACCTACAACTTGTGCGATAGCAAGAACAATATCTTCTAGAAGTGGATAACATCATTGTTTGGGGAGACCTTAATGTAACCCTAGGATCTAGTGAATTGTGGAGAGAGGTGGCTAGACCTGACCCACTCACTAACTACTTTAATTTGGCTAATGTTGAGCAACTGAAGTTAGTCCACACCTAGAGAAATTATAGAAGAGGAAGAGCTGGCATCTCCAAAAGGTTGGCTAGATTCCTTGAGGCTACAAAAATTTTGGAAGAAGATGCAAAATACAAATCCTGGTTTATGATAGGTGGTTCCTTTGACCACTATCCTATCCTACTTCATTTAGAAAAAGTGAACAAGAAACCCCTTGACCCTTTCATGTTTAACCATGCTTAGCTATGTGATGAAGATTCCATATTATTAGTCACTAATAATTGGAATATGTTTGAGGCTACTTCAAGGGACTCAACCATTGCAACATTTTTCAGTAACCTAAAGAATATAAAGAAAACTGTGGCATCTCGGGCAAGGATGGAGAAAGACCAAGACACTCAGGATTCATAGGAAGTTGAAGAAATTATTACTTCTCTATTGAATCAAACTTCTTTAGGAGTCTTCTTTGATGAATAACTTGACTCTTTAAAATTACTTGAAGCTAATAAAAAATTATTGTTGGTTGAGGAAGAACATGAATGGAGGCTTAAAAGTGGAGCTACTTAGTTGGCTAAAGGTGGTAGCAACACCGAGTTTTTTTTATAATTATGATAATCATCGAAAACATGTTAATACCATATGGGGTATTGGATTAACTGATGGATCCATGGCAAAGTCATTCAAGGAAATTGCAAAAGCGGGCAAGAACCACTTTAAAAATATCTCGAAAGAGCCTTAAAATACAAATATTGGACATTTATTAAAGGTTGTAAGATTATTTCCTAGACTCTTCAATCAAATAATCAATGGACATTTAGAGGCATTAGTTACTCAAGAAGAACTAAAGATTGTTTTGCACTCCTCCAAGAAAGAAAAGTGTCCATGTCTCAATGGTTGGACAAAGGAGTTTTACCTAGGCTTTTATGACTTTTTTGGAATAAGAGATCCTAGTCAAGGAATCTAGGAATTTAGGGACGGTCCATGGTTATGTAATGTTCCCAACTAAATTTTTGTATTTTTTCTAATTTAGTGTTGTAAACATTTTTCAAACAGTTTGTAGACTAAGCATTCTATCCTACAATTTATAGGTAATTTTTAAATCAGATGTAATGTAAATAAAACACACTAATTTCAACAACTAAGATTTATTGTATTGTTTATTTGTGATAGTTGCAATACATTTAAAACTCAACAAATAATACAACAATGAATGAAGAGGAACTTGTTACAATTTTTGTTGGTTGTCTTTGCCTTTTCTGGGATGGATGGGCCTGTGGTTGGCTGTCAAATAAGCTTGCAAACTCAAGCTTTAATACCCACAACGATATGGTTGTTCAGTAAGAGAAATCAACGCCTTTTTCTAGCAAATGAATGTTGCCAACACAGAGGAAATGACACAACAATGAATGAGGTTCTCTCTGGTGTGAATATCACCTCCCAAACAACAATATGCTCGGCCCCTACATTTAAGAATGTGCCAAACTGTTGAAATTTGGTAGCTTGGAGGTACTTCTGTATTTCCAGCGCTCAGCATGCGGAAGTGACCAAGCAAATTTTTCTCCTAGTGAATTTATAATATGTTTTTATAAAGTGATTTTATAAAGTTGGGTCTTTTAATTTTTTAATGTAAAAGTGACTTTATGATGTTATGGGTCACTTTAATGACTTAAATGACCTCAACGAATGATTAAGTCGTGACTGTTGATCTCAAGGGAAAGTGAAGAGTCACTCAAGGGGGATCAAGGGTTAGGAGAGTTACATTTCGAAATTAATAAAAGGCATCTCATTAGGAGAAGGAGGGCACACTTTTGAGGAGAGGTTGATGGAAGGTGAAGGGGCACACATCCCAAGAGTGTTTCTTTGCTTTGAGGGAAAGCATTTCAACAACCAGAAGTTGGAACACATTCCTAAGAGGATTGGCATGCACTTCTAGACAATTTCAACATTAGTGGAGGTCATACAATACGGATTGGAGGAGGTTGTACAACATTTTTATGCTGGCTTTGCAGCTACAAGTAGCACATAAATTTTTGCTGTGTATGGATCTATACTTTTTCTGGGCACAAAAACCAAGTTTATTTCTACTGTTAGTGTCTGTACAGTCCATACAGTTTGTACTAGAAGTCAATGGTTGATTTTAGACTGTGCTGCTAAGGAAATGTAAGCTGTTTTTGCTCAATAGGGTGACTGTACATGGTTTTAATGTTGAATATAGATTGCTAATGTACTCAAATTTTTTCCTTGAGATGAATAAAGAAAGCATTATTTCTCCTCAAATCTATCCATTTTCCTGTGTTTTTTCTTCAAGTGTTTATGCACAGATTTTTGTGCCAAATGAGGGTTACTGTCTGTTGTTCATAAATTATTTCCGTTGTTATTTTATTTCACAACTTGTCTATGAGTATTTATGTCCATAAAGAACAATTGTATGGTTGTTGTATCTTTATAGGAGGTTGAAATCTAATTTATTCTAATTGGTATACTGAAATAAGATGTATTTCAACATGGTATCAGAGCAGATGCTCTGAAGTTCAGTGGGAAGCTTTGGCACTTGGGACAACAAGTGATTTGCTGAAGCATTTGCTTGAAGAAAGGCAGAAAAGGTTCTTTGTCAGGGGGACTAAGATGACGTCCAGCATCAGGTTTGATGATAGGTTGGATGGGATATCCAACTACCTACAATGGAAGGTTAGAATCAACAATGTTCTCAAGGAGAAAAAAATATAGTTGTTTGCGAACACCATTGTGCCTGTACTTGCTTCAGATCCCATAGCTCTTGATGTCCATGAGGTGAAGGAAGCCAAGACTGATAGAATCATCTTGGACGGGGTGAAAGACCACTTTATTCCACACTTGGCTAAGGAGAAGACAACCAAAGAAATGTGGGAGGCACTGAAAATTTTGTATGAGGCAAAGAATGAGAACCAGAAAATGGCTCTCTGGGACAAGATCCATGGTGTTAGGATGGCCAAAGGAGAGAGTGTGGCCACCTACCTCACCTGGGTTGCACAGGTGAAGGACAAGTTGGCAGCTGTTGGAGAATTCATTTCTGACTCAGAGTTGTAGTGGATAGCCCTCAAAGGCTTCACCAAGGAGTGGGAGGTTTTCGGCAAGTGTGTGGTGGGGAGAGAGAAGCTCCCTGACTGGAGTAGATTGTGGGATGATTTTATGCAGGAGGAGATCCATGAGGGGACTCAGGAAAAGGCTTTGGATGGTGCAGACGACAAGAACGTTGCTCTTGTGGTAAAAGGCAATGAGAAGAAGAAGGGCATGAGCAAGGTCAAATGCTTTGCATGTCACAAGACTGGACACTATGTTAGTCAATGTCTGAACAAGAAGAAGAAGAAACTGGAACCAGAGGTATCAGTTTCAACAAAGGTTGTAGAGTTTGCTGAGTGATATGAGAAGGAGTTCTCTCTCATGACTGGTCCCGTGGGCAGTGTGTGCGTAGTGTTTGAGGACATTGAATCTTGGTTTGTGGACAGTGGAGCTTCTCTGCACATGACTGGGTTGAGGTCAGCTTTCCTCGATCTTACAGAGATAGACTCAGATTGCAGAGTGAATTGTGTAGCAGTCCGACAACTTGCAGTAAAGGGGGTTGTAAGGGTGAGATTCCAACTAGAGTCAGGAGGTCTTTTGGAGGTTGTTGAGGTGTTATATATTTGAGAGTTGACTGTTAATTTGCTCTCAGTGTCAGCTTTGGATGAGAGTGGATTTGGAGTTGTCTTCTACGGTGGACATGTGTTTTTATATCTTGCATGAGCAACTGCTGACACAACAACGATGCTTGGTGTTAGGTATGAGAGCCTGTACAGGTTGTTGGGTCGACCTGTGTTGGGGTCCAGTGGATTTCTGGACTCAGATTCTGTGTCGGAGAGTTGGCAGGTAGCACGTGAGAGAGAGTTGATATCGGGGACTCAGTCTTCTTCCGAGACTCTCAAAGGACTCAGCATGCATGAGTCGACAAGATGGATGCTCATGAGAGTGTGCAGTCTCCTAGGAGCATGTATTCAGTTCGTGGAATAGTAGAGGTAGTAGCAGAGGCATCCAGTGTAGTGGGAGTAGTGGCTTCCTTTTCAGAGGGAGCAGAGACTTCTAGTACAAAGGGAGCAGCTATGGCAGTTGATGAGATGGAGACAGATTCTGGTGGTGATACTAGAAGTACCTTTCTCGCTAAGAGGGAGTGTTGAAATTTGGTAGCTTGGAGGTACTTTTGCAATGGCAACGTTGAGCATCCAGAAGTGACCAAGAATTTTTTTCTCCTAGTGACTTTATAATATGTTTTTATAAAGTGACGATATAAAGTGATTTTATAAAGTTGGTCTTTTAATTTTTTAATATAAAAGTGACTTTATGATGTTATGGGTCACTTTAATGACTTAAGTGACCTCAACGAATGATTAAGTCATGACCGTTGATCTCAATGGAAAGTGAAGAGTTACTCAAGGGAGATCAAGGGTTAGGAGAGTTACATTTCGAAATTAATAAAAGGCAGCTCATTAGGAGAAGAAGGGCACACTTTTGAGGAGAGGTTGAGGGAAGGTGAAGGGGCATGCATCACAAAGAGTTTCAACAACCAAAAGTTGGCACACATCCCTAAGAGAATTGGCACGCACTTCTAGATAGTTTCAACATTAGTGGAGACCGTACAACATTTTTATGCTAGCTTGGCATGAATTTCTAGGTGTTTTACTGCTGCTGATAAATCCATACAGTGAGGTACGGATCTGTACTTTTTCTGGGCACGAAAACCAAGTTTATTTTTATTGTTAGTGACTGTACAGTCCATACTGGAAGTCAATGGTTGATTTCAGACTATGTTGCTAAGGAAATGTAAGTTGTTTTTTCTCAGATAGGGTGACTGTATAGGGTTGTAATGTTGAATATAGACTGCTGATGTACTCATAATTTTTCCTTAAGCTGAATAAATAAAGCATTCTTTCTCCTCAAATCTGTCAATTTTCCTGTGTTTTTTCTTCAAGTGTTTATGAACTAATTTTGTGCCAAATGAGGGTTATTGTCTGTTGTTCATAAATTATTTCTGCTGCTATTTTATTTCAGAACTTGTTTATGAGTATTTATGTCCATAAAGAACAATTGTATGGTTGTTGTATCTTTATAGGAGGCTGAAATCTAATTTAGTCTAAGTGGTATACTGAAATAAGATGTCAAAGTAATTTAAGGAAATTGTAAAAGTGGACAAAAACCACTTTAAAAATATCTCGAAAGAGCCTAAAAATACAAATATTGGACATTTATTAAAGGTTGTAAGACTATTTCCTAGACTCTTCAATCAAAGAATCAATGGAAATTTAGAGGCATTAGTTACTCAAGAAGAACTAAATATTGTTTTGCACTCCTCCAGGAAATAAAAGAGTCCATGCCTCAATGGTTGGACAAAGGAGTTTTACTCGGGCTTTAACGAATTTTTGGAATAAAAGATCCCAGTCAAGGGATCTAGGAATTTAGGGACAATCCATGGTGTTGTAATGTTCCCAACTATTTTTTTTTTCTCTCTAATTTAGTGTTGTAAACATTTTTCAAACAGTTTGCAGACTAAGCATTCTATCCTACAATTTGTAGGTAATTTTTAAATCAGATGTAATGTAAATAAAATACACTAATTTCAACAACTAAGATTTATTGTATTACTTATTTGTGATAGTTGCAATACATTTAAAGCTCAACAAGTAATACAACAATGAATGATAAGGAACCTGTTACAATTTTTGTTGGTTGTCTTTGCCTTTTCTGGGATGGATGGGCATGTGTTTGGCTGTCAAATAAGCTTGCAAACTCAACATTTAATACTCACAATGATATGGTTGTTCAATAAGAGAAATCAACGCCTTTTTCTAGCAAATGAATGTTGCCAACAAACAGGAAATGACACAACAATGAACGAGGTCCTCTCTGGTGTGAATATCACCTCCCAAACAATAATATGCTTGGTCCCTACACTGAAGAATGTGCCCAACAAAAATTATTACGACCCCGTTGTATTTTTCCTTGGAGAAATGTGCCTAACTTCAAAGAGAATGTGCCGAGCCTCGAAGGAAATGCCCAACAGAGAGAGTTCGGCCCTCTAATGTAGAGAATCGGCCCCTAGAATCCCCATATCGGTACAACAAAGAAGTGGCTCGCCCCTCAACTAATAAACTCAAACTCAAAGCTAAGAGATCGTTGTCATTGGCATCAAAATGTAGCCACAAACTAGAGTTTAGTCGCGATAATATAATCTCAGCCACAATGAAAGAAATCTCAGCTACGAGAAGATGAACTCCATCAAAATGAAGCACGTTGAAGAAATTTGAATGATCTCTTCCCTATGACCAACTATGGTGGATAGTATCACCACCGAAACTAATCTCAAATTTCTCTAGGGTTTTTCGTCCCAAGAGCCAAAGCCACAAGAGCTCTCTCGATTTCGTTTAGAATATAAAAAAATGCATAATTAGAGAGGGCGACCCTGATTCTCCTTGTATTCTCTCGTTGACCCTTTTGTGACCTTTTTATCCTTTTAACAAGTTAAAGTGACTTTATTAATTCAATAGTCACTTAGGTGCCTTTTTTCCAATTACTCAATCTCACCTTTAAAAAAAAAGATTAATTTCTCACTCCAATGACATTAAATAATGAATTAATTAATTCCCTTTTTAATGCCCTAATGTAATTAATTGGATTTAAGACATTTATAGATGTTGGAAGCCCCTTTCTCATCATCCCAACCTTTATATATTTTCATCCCGTTTCCAACGAGCTATTACACTAAGGTATTCCCTTAGATAATATGATCTGAATAACACCATTAGTGTATTTAATTAAATTATGCTCAATAATAACCCAAATTATGGGAATAATCAGAATGCCACAGAACCAAGAATGAACTGTGTGGAAATGATCTCAATGATGAAATATGGTAAATGGTCTAGGTTGGGCCTCATACAATTCTCTCAAACCCTCTGAGCACACTGTTAACCTCCATTTAGCCCTATGGTCAAGCTAACATAAACCCCCAAGGTCACCTCCTACTACAAGGCAGGGAAATCCAAAAATGGGGGCATCACAGTCCTCCATTCCCAAATATTGCTTATCCTCACGCAATACCATCACAACCAGACGCCCCATCGACTGAGTTAGACTGAAACTGAAAATGATACTAGGGTTCCATACCACCGTGGGAGATTCGAAGCATCTTCTGCTCGACGTGTGGTCCAACAAGGTATTAACATAAGAAACCTCTTGAATACTGTTGATAAGTAGAGAAACTAGATACTGTAACAACTCGATCAACCCATAAAATCACTGCTCTACTAGGGATCCAATCTCATGAAGGAAAATATTGGCTCCTGCCTCTGTGTAAGTTGTTGAACTAACTAATATTGAGATTCCTAGGGTCCTAAGTTAATCTCATAAAGCACCCACCATGTTGATGCTACGCCACTCTGATCATAATCGTCCAATCATCATGCCCCTTCGATATCCTTATTTCCTAAATCCCTGTAAGGGCTGGACCTACTACCATGAATAGTAGTTTGCATGAGCCTCTAGTTGAAGTCACGACCTGCAAATACACTACCTTACTTGATCATGAATGTCAAAAAAGGAAGTTTTTCCTGATCACTAGCAATAACCTCAGGATGGTCATGGAGTCTAAACATCTCTCCACTAGATGGCTTTGTCACTTGTGTTGCCCCATGCTTCGAAATTATCATCGCGAAATGTGTGAACTACGCTAACTAAAGAATTATTGCACACCCACTATATGCCCACTGTGCCCTTGATATACCTGTGATGAAGTCTATAAACATGCTCTCCCACTCTTTTTTCATAGCACTAATTTGCACAGTACTAACACAAAAATCCCCTTGATTGCCTCTGATAAGCTAGACAATAATAGGTTGCACAAATTCGGTTAGCTCCTCCGAAGACCACTCCTCTACGCATCCAATCCTAAGCATCTCAAGAGTAAATTCTGGAAAGCGAAAACTCGCCATCTCATCTGTATCGGATGCCAAGTTGTCAAACTTTGCAGTCCCAGGGTCCCAAACTAACCTCCGAGATGAACCATCATGTTGATTGTTATCCCCATTTTGTGGATAACTAAGGAGATTTTGTCTCGAGGCCCTTAGGTTGCAGATATGGAGTGTCAAGATACTACATGACCAACAATACCCTTTTGCATAGTTGGAGACCATTCTCACCACCATAGAGGTCGTAGATTTCCATATGGCATCCACCACATCAGCTGGCTTCCGGAAGGCAATAGGCCTTGCTCCATAAGGTGCAAGTCAATATTATGGTGAGCATCATTTCAATATTTAAGCCATTTGAGTATGTCGTATTTTGTATTGCTCTAGATTTCATGATATATGCTTGGACATTATGCCTTTTGCCCTGCTTCACCTTGGTGGTTGACATTGTGCCCTAGTAAGTGGTCTTCCTTGGGGATGGGTTTGCTACTAGGAACTCCCTTGAAGATCCATCGTACCATTCCCGACCATACTTACCACTTTCCATCACTATTTCCCCCCATTTACTTATCTCTTGGGATTTTAGGGTGTATTGACCAAAGAAGGGGTTTTCCATCATTCTATGGGAACAAGGGGCTGAAGGCCCA
>ML785446.1:7689-18313 GCA_009831015.1 Picea engelmannii
CCCTTGAAGCTTGACTTGCGGAAATCTGGACTGGTACTTCTGGTACTAGTTCCGGTTTCCTTGTTTTCTGGTACCTCTGGTTTTCTAGTTTTCTGGTACCAGTGAAAACTAGGGTTTCACTTTCCGGGAGTTCTATCCACTGAAAAAGTGTGTTGAGGTTGCCAAAGAGTTCGCTAGGCTAGGGTGCACTTCCTTGATGAGTTTTACGCTGGAATTCTTCTTCAATAGAAAACCCTAATTTTCTATAGTGACGTTTTTCTTATCTAGTGAAAGATGCTCTCTTCAGCTTAGCTCTAATACCATGTTAAGTTTTAAGCTATTATTAGGTGTCTTTTCAATTTACTAGATAACAATAGCATAGGTAGGATCACTGAGAGAAACACAATCACAAGATACACAACATTTATCCTGGGAAACCCTCGTGGGGGAGAAAACCCAGCAAAAACTTCCTTAATATAGATAGCCAATACAATGCCAAGACAATAAACCAAAACACTAGAGAATATCCAACACTAAGCAATGCGCCTCTCTCTTCCTTCTTCTCCCAACTGCAGCTACCAAACTTGCGCACTGGATGAGTGAATGAGTGAGTGAGATAATGAGACGTTGACTTCCTTTATTTATACAAACTGGCAGGCATTGGAAAGGTGTCTCTTCAATAGGCAGGGCCGACTTGTCTTCTTAGTGGTTAAAACCACTTTAATTAGCCTAGGGGGCGATTTCTCAATTTTCACAATATATTTAGGGTTTGACCAATCCATAAAAAGGGATTTGGTCAATTACAATGCCCGACATATCAATCCACAAAAGGGGATTGATCTAATGAATAATAACTCAATAATAAATAGAATACTCTTTGCAGTTACAATATTTCAACATCATGGCATGATCTACAAGACAGGGCTACATCCGCATCTGAGAGAAGTGACTTTCAGGAGGTGGAGGACAAAGTTCTTGATGGCCATTTTTGGCAACAGGTTTGGTATATTTTCCAGTTCACCAAACCCATTTACAACATGATTCGGTTTGCAGATACAGATCAGCAAGTGATTGGAGAGGTGTATGAGCAGATGGACAACATGCTAGGCCAAATCAAAGACATTGTTCAGTCGAGGGATGTGATCTTGTATGATCATATCCATAAACTTGTGGTCAAAAGGTGGGATAATTTGAATGTTCCACTCCATGCCCTGGAATATGTCCTGACCCCAAAATATTATTCTTCATCTTGGTTGGCCCAACCAACACCTAGGGATGGGATTAGGAGAAGCCACACACAGATCCAAAGATGAAAAATGGATATATGCTTGCAATGGACAAGTTGGTACCTGATGAAGAGGAGTGTGCTCAAGTACGAAGTGAATTGAGCAAATACATTAGTGAGCATGGAGTCTTTTGTAACTTGCATGCAACCAAAGATCGAGACAGGTTGGGTTCTATCGAATGGTGGAACATGTATGGCTCCTCTACCACACATTTGCATAAATTGGCAGTGAAGGTGCTTTCTCGGGAGGTTAACACCTCTTCTGCAGAGAGGTGTTGGAGCACCTATAGCTTCATCCATAGTGTGAGAAACAACTTGAATGCATACCAGGCAAAAAGTTTGTTTTATGTGCATTACAACATGAGGTTGTTGTCCCATTATTGTGAAGCAGGGGGGAATGTTTTTTGTAAAAGAGATGTGACTTGGGACAACAATCCAGAGGAGACTAATTGGGAGGATGGAGCCATGGTTTTAGAGCGCTTAGAAGCTAAACTTTTGGGTGATCATGATGGTGATCATATTCCTGGAGGAGACATGCCACCCCCATCCACTAGCAGCGTTCCAGAAGCATCAATTTTGCCTTTATCTTCACAGCGTCCATTGTCACCTGGGGGCCACTCAGCTGCTAGTCATGTTCCAGGATCACTTCCACCTTACTCTTGTTCGAACTCAAAGAGCACAAGAAAAGAAACTAGAAATTTCTCGTGGTAAGAGGAAAACTTAAAGCATAGTACTTAGTACTTGCTAGCATATACTAGATCTCTTTTTTTGTTTCTTGCTTAGAAGTAGTCTGTAGAACTTAGTACTTTGTCTTGACTCTTTATTATGGCTTATTCTAAAAACAATGAACTTATGAACAATATATGACAGTTTTGTTGAATTTTCACTATGCTAGGCTCAAGCATGAGGTTTATTTCATTTAGCATGTACTTGAACCATAAACAAATGCAGCTACACCATACACAAGTGTTGCAATAACCAAGATCACAAGAATAATTACCATGCACAAGAACACAAGAAATATCCTGGGAAACCCTTATACTCAAGGGAAGAAAACCTAGCAATCCTTTGCTATATTCTCAAGAAAAGATCCCCCAACCATAAACCCTAATGCACATAAGAGGGTGATTCTACAACCTTGAAACTAGTGCCCAAGAGAGGTGCGCACTTCATCCTTACAAGTGTTGCTGAAATTTCCAAATGACAAGTGACAAGTGAGTGTGTTTCCTCAATGGAGAAATCACCTCTATTTATACTAGACCAGACACAGCTATAGGTGTGTCTATTGGCACAACAGGGCCGACCTCAATAAATCAGAAATATAATTAATTATTACAATAAACACTAATTATCTTTCACATATGGTGGGGCCGACGTGTACCCTTTACATCACAATTAGGGTTACAAGTAAATCTTACACTTAGACTATATAGCAAGGGATCCACACGTCCACTAGTGCTCAGCCACTAGGGACACGTCCACCTGTGCTCAGCCACAAGGACGTCATACTTAACAGATCTCTATCTCAACTGAGTCCACAGGAGAATCATCTGGAGTACCATCTCAAGCCTAACTCAACTGAGTCCACAGGAGTACAAAGGCAGGAGACCACATCGACTCAACTCTCACAGAGGAGAACGATACACCCATCACATGGGCACACCCAACACTGCGGCACGACTCAACTCAGTCCAGAGGAGAACAATACACCCATCACATGGGCACACCCAACACTAGGCTCTCTCACAGGTCGACTCAACTCAGTCACAGAGGAGAACGTATCCTGGAGAATGTCACACGACGCTGCAATCATCAACAAGTTTACCTTTGAAGTTTGAAGTTTGAAATTTGAATTTGGTAATGAATATGATGCTCTAGAGTTTATTTCATTTTGTAGTTGATGTTGTCTGTTACAATCTATTGATGACAAATGTTTATGATTGATGTTATATGTGTACTAAATGGTTGATGCTTTAATGATACAAGTATAATCCAATAGTTAAATGATCTTCCCTCTATGTTTTCATGTTTTCTGCAATTGACTCGACATTCTACATGTTTTTTTTATATATATGCATCAAAATACATATTTTTTATGTATTATATAAAAAACGCTCCTGACACACTCCCGCTCCCTGATATTTTTGAAAATTGCACCTCATGCCCCCGCTTCCGCTCCTCGCTCCCAACAACCTTGGGATAGACAATGACAATCATTCCAAGATACATGGGCTGAAACAAGGGTGTCCATTTTTTATTAATGGAGAGACCAAAAAAAGTGCCCCTCCATTAATGTCATTGTATTATGCCCCCAAGGGGCAATTTTTTTAAATTTTTTCACTACAATGGAGTGGAGAAAGATGCAACATTCATCTTCAATAGAGTGTGAGTCCCTAGACAATTACAAAGTCCAAGATCACCTTCTTATGAGTTGTCATCTTATCTACTAATGAGGTGTTGTCATTATTCACTGATGAGTTTTCAATGAGATCTAGATCTAGAGGTGGTCAAATACATTATTGATATCATTGGATGAATACATGTGTTGAATATGGATTAAAGCCTTTTCCACCAAGTTCTTGTCTTGTGTTCTATTTCCTAACATGGTATCAGAGCCATGGTGAAGAGAAGTTGATGATAACAAAGCTCCTTTGGTCTTAAGGGCTTCGTAGATCCATGGTATTGATCCACGGAATTAAGGGCATGAGATAACAATGGTAGTTTTTCCATGGGAGGTTTGATATTGTAATCCATGCTAAGATGATGGTGCTAAGTTGAGCATGAAGTAAAAGAAGAGGCAGCCTACACGAATGCGTGAATGCAAATCTACATCAATTTGGATGCACAATGGCAAAGATGAGGTCATCGTTCTTCAATTCCCCATTTATTTAAATTGCAATTTTCATAGTATATATTTTTTGGAGAATCTTTAATTGCATATCCTATTGGCTCTATTCTTTCAATAATCTGTAGGAGAGTGCAAGGTGGTTGTGCTCCATGATATTGAAGTTCTTTGTGAAAATGCTGTAAGAATTAAAAGCCAAATTGAGAGGTTATGTGTGTAAAAGTTGAAGAAGAGCATGTGATGCAAAGTTCAAACAGATTGGTATATATATGTTGTGTGTATTCATCTACATTTCTTATGCTATGATTGTAGATCTGTCGATCTACCTATAGCATAACTGTTATTGTAAAACATTTTAGATCTGCAGATTATTAAAAGATTATGTGCAGAAATTTTATTTGTGGAATGGAGCATCCATCGAGAAGATAGCAGTGATGAGAAACAAGGAACATTTTTTGCTTTTCGGAGCCTAATGCAATGGTTGAATGCCAAATCTCATAACCAATGGAACCCATATACAAAGATTTGGCACAGCATTCAAATCTAACAATTGCTCTACTTACTCTGCATCCCTTCTGCACATTTAAAACACACCACTCACACATTTAATATGCACCAATCAGCGATCCAAAAGCACTTGTCCAGCGATTTGATCTGCACTTCAATGAGCTACCCATCAATCCATAGTTGATCATTGTTTTATTTTTTAACTTGGTATCCAATTTGAAGCAGCAGAAAAACCAACTGTCTTCCCACAATTTGATAACCCTGATTTTGCAGCACCACATAACCCTAAAGAAGTAAACAACCATGAAGGGAAGTGGGATGTATTGGCCCCTCCCTCAATAGTAACTGGATCTGCGAGAGAGTAAGATGGCATCAGCACTGTGAGAGCCCGAACTAGTGTCGGGGATCGAACTGTTTCTGACACTAACGCCTTGAAGCCTGATACATTTTCATTTCTCAGCCAAAGAAAACAAAATAATATCCGTTAAATTATGCACACTGAATGAAACCTAGAGCCTCTGATGCCTCTTCGAGCTCTACAGAAAGAATGAATTGATGATTAAGGTAGGGTAGATGAGGGCCAGTGTCCCATCAACTGTCGGGTGAGCATAGTTGATTAAGCCTAGCACACAGGGGATATAGAACATCAACTGTTAGCCAAAAGACCAAAACACAATACAGATCTGCTGAGTACAGCACAAAAAGTAGGGAAAATCAGCCCAAGTCAACCAAGAGAGACCAATTTGTTCAAGCTCACATCACTTTCATGGAGACATCGAAGGCTGGAAAGAAAGGTACATATTTTTTTCTATCCCACATGAATGAAATCAAAATTCGTTATTTTGTTTATAATGAAAAACGTTGAGTACATGAAGTAAGATGTTAAGGGAGATGTGTGATGATAGGAGCTTGACATAGGAACCTTGTTGCCATGATTTTTAATGGACTTGCAAAACCTTTTGCTCAAAAGAACTCTACTTCATATAGTTGAAGCATTGAGAACAAGTATAGTTGATGCCTTTAAGTCTTGAACTGGTGAGAAATAACTTTGTAAAAGGGTTTAAATTCCCCATTCACCCTTCAAAAGAACTCTACTTTGTAAAAGAATCACTTGTCGCATGGTGCGCTCTTAAGTACTAAGAGCTAATATAAAAAAAAAGATCATTTTGTCGTGGTTGTGTCCTTGACCTGTCCCAAAATCAGAATAAAGGGGTCTAAGGTGCACTTTGTGCTTGTGCAATGGTGGACGATTTTGTTTTGAACTATTCTATGTTTAGTTTTTTACACATTTTTAATTTGGAAAACAATACACACATGGTGTAACAAGGCACAAGAAAACTTGATCAAATTAAGACATCAATCATCCATAAAGCAATGTGTAATCGCATGTAACAAGAGGACTAAGAGTTGGTTATTCTTCTACATTGGATGAAGCATGGTTAAAAAATATATTTAAAGGTCATAACCATTAATGGTACATGTAAAATTTGTTTCATTTGATCTAAATGCTTGAGTTCAAGTGTCTTTTTGGGTCCCTAAATTTGAGAGACGTTGAATTGAAACAAATTGGATCCATATTTGAAGAGTACAAAGAGTGGAGTTGCAAACCCTTTCAAAATCAAAAAATCAATTGTCAAAATTGTCAAAAACACCTGCCTGAAATTGAATTAGGAGGTCATCAAAGTCTAATCATTGTAAAAATCACACTTTGGGGTGTGTAGTACCTGACAACCTAAGATAGCAACAAGCAAGCAAGAGTGATCCAAGCGAACGCGACACAATTGAAAATCAAAAATGGGTAAAGGAGGAAATTGTTTAGAAAACACCAATCAAAAAGTTAAAGAACTACAGGACTCCTTACATGAATTGGAAAATTGGGTTATTGATCTTCACAAGCAAATTGATCTAAAAGATAAATTGATTGAAGCACTTCAACTAAAATTAATTGAAAAGGAGAAGCAAATTGAGAACATGGTTGAAGCAACTTGTGATACAATTGACCTAATGCAAATGGTTGATGTTACTTGTGATACACATGACCTAATGGTTGATACAGATACATGAAATGATATGATTCCTTAGCTAGTCATGAAATGGAATCATACAGTAAATTGATGAAGATAAGTTTTGTTGAAGATGACTCACAAGAAAAAGCAAGAAGTGATACTAGAAGTGGTATCAATGAAAGTAAACTTGAATTTTCTTTTAAAGTTACAAAAGAAAACTGTCATGAATGCATAGAAGAACATAAAGTACAGAACGATTTTTCCAAGTGTTGGACACACCTACCACACTTAGAGGGGGGGTGAGTGAATGTGGGGCTCTTTTTCCCAAAACTTCCCTCTTACACAAAACTCCTTAGTTAGCATTCAACTTTTACTCATTACTCGTTGTTGTCATTTATAACCAATTAGATGTGAGCATATGTCAGCAACATATATCATCAATATATCATCAACAAGTCATCACCACAAGGAACACAAAGAACACAAGATGTATGTACAATTTTCTTTTTATTACGGACTACAATCCTTGGAGTTTTTTAGCAACAACTGAATAGAGTACAACTCTACAAGAGCACCAGCTCTATATGCAAGACTCAGCTTACATCCTCAGCACCAACTGAGATGAGGCAACAATCCTCCACAGATATCAATCTGTCACAGGTACGCAACATGTCAGTAGTTCAGCACGCATATCTACGCGCCCTACCAGTAGTACAGCTCGCGTATGTACGCTGCCAGTCTATACTACAGCTTGCATATACCTCTGAGCAACTAGGGTTTATCCTTTTCATCACATGCTCAGATCCTCTGCAACCTGCAAACACATTCTCTTCTGTCTTCCACTGTCTAGTCTGACCCACAGTCAGTCACAACACATCCAAGCTCTCCAATAGCTTGCTCATCCATCTCAACCATACACTATGAATGTTATTCAATCATGTATAAACAACAAGTATATTGTAGCCATCATATCAGTACTGAGTCACAAAAGCATTGATCACTCCATCAACCAACACATACCACATCTCAACAACCATACCAAGAATGCCTCAAGCATTCACCTCACAACAAACAAGAACTTCCATCAAGACAAATAATGCAACCATACCAAAGTTTCTATGGCAAATCTGAGCCCATAGAATGCAAATCTGGAACCTGCTTCATCATCCAAGACCCTGTCATCAGCTCAAAACACAGATCTTCAAGACCTCATCAACTGTACGCGCCATGTCCTCATTCAGCCCGCGTATGTATGCGCTCTGGATCAAAGCAGCCCGCGTATACCTCAGAAACTAGGGTTTCTGAACTTCCGAGACTTCTGTCGTCATGACCTCAGACTTGTCGAGATTTTAATGCGCTCATGAGATCGTCCAGACTATCTCTCTCTGAGAATAGATCTTCAATCATGCTCAAGAGATCTTCTACAAGTGTATGTTCACAAGAGACCCTAGCCTCTTATTTATACTCTTCATCTTCTAGGTCACTTAACCCATATCTAGGTCACTTCCTTATTTTAGGGTTAACCACTTTCTATAAATAGAAAGTTCTCCATTATTTTATTAAAATAATCCTTCTTGATTTTGTCACTTTACTTTATCATTAAAATAATGATTTTTTCTTTTCAAGCACTTTGACTTATTTGACCATTTGGGGCTTCAAGCCATCATATGAGAGTCCTCCAACTTCATAAGGTCATAACTCTCAAACCATGAGGAGTTATGTGACATTCCACATACCACCAGAAATGGCATGACAAGCACTATCCATCTAGGATAGTTTCACCAACAAAGTCACTGACTTCATCTCATTATTCTACATACAAGCATGGGTTCTCTCAACCACAACTCAACCACAAAGCATCTTCCCGTGAGGGCTTTCACCATAAGGGGACCACTTTGGAGTTCATCCTTTTGTACTTCTTATTAATCATGACAAGACAATAATGAATCATCAAACTATGCATAATATATCAAAGAATCCATCTTCATCATGTATCAATGACAACTCATTGATCCATCTTCATCTATGCATCTTGATCCATCTTCATCGATTGGTTTCCACTTGACATCTATCATTCTCATCATATACATTGTTCATCAATTATCAATCAATCAAGCTTATAAATCAATCAATCCATTGACATCAATCAATCACTTGACATCAATCAATCACTTGACATCAATTAATCACTCAATCACTTGACATCAATCCTTTGACATCAAAATAATCAAACCATTGGCCTCAATGACAACATGATCCAACACCAAGCCTATCATCAGACCATGGGAAGAAATCTATGACAACAAACACAAAACAGGACTAGAATATGATAAGGACGTCACATTTCATATTCCTGACTATTCCAAGCCAATCCACTTCTATAGTGCAGAATTCCTTGAAGGAGATTCCACTTCACCTGTTTTAGTTCAACATCAGAATGCTAAGTGCCAACATTGTCATCGAGTTGGTCACATGGAGAATTAGTGTTTTGATCTCCATCCTTGTCTTCATTGCAGGAAGACAAATCATCAGTCAGATAATTGTCAAACGAATAAGGCTAAAAAGAAAATAATTCATTATGGTTGGATTAGTTCTTGGTGATGGAATCAACAAATCAAGAAGTTGCATAAGTCTTATTATCTAATTCAAACACAGTTAAAGACACATTTGCATGGAGAAATCACAAAAGAAGAAGGCTTTCAAACAGTTGTTCCAGATGAAGATTTTGCGCATGATTGGGGCACAATTCTACATTTCTTTTAAATTTAAACATGAGTCAAAGAGAATGGCACTCTCTCACACTCAAGGGCAGGAATACACTGATGAAAACAAAATTGAACTCTCTTTCACCTTCAAAGGGGGAGTATATTGTGAAAATGGTTAGAACTTAGTGGTCAAACAAAACCACCACAAACATTGAAGAAATTGTATTATTCGATTGCTACAAACCCCTTTGGATTGTTGTAAAAGGATCTCTTAGCCCTCTCAACTCCAAATAAAGGCAATAGGCCCTCTCATCTCTTATGGAACTTTAGGGGATTAACCTCCTTCCTTTGACAATTAGAGCTCATTTGTCATTGTGTTTGTAAGAGAAACTCTTTCACTCTCTCAAATGTTCTTTCTTCCTCTTGTGTTTGTTGAGAAATGTAGCTCGAGCAGAAACTTCTTGCATAGGTTTAGTGTGAACTTGCAGGAAGTGGTTCGAGACATTTCTTTGGTGACCACCTTAGAAAGATGGTCACCAATTCTATCTCATAATTTAATCAACTAGTCTTAGGAATCTATAGGAAATGTTCTAGAAGTTTTAGAACATTAGTGACTTGGATTAGGATTTAATCTTAGTTGTACATCCCATGATTGAGATAAGTGGCAGCTAGGATTGAGATCTCACACACATAAGAAGAGATCAAGAGAACTGGAGGAAGGAAGAGTGCATCCAGAAGAGAAGACAAGCAAATATGCTCAAGAGACCAACAAGTACAATAGGTCGTATAGTCCATACCATCGTTATAGCTATCTTTTATTCATGCACATGCCATATATCTTCAAATCTGTCCACACTGTAATAAACATAAATATATATAAATATCAAAATAAATAATATAATAATAATAATAATTAATAACTAATGAAAAGACACATGATCCAGGTGGATATCGGTGGCCACCCACCTTTTCCGACTGGCTCAAAATTGTTTTCTGGCAAATTTGGCAATTTACTATTTTTAGCAGGTTTTAACTTCCGGGGCCATTTTGAGGGCCTAAATGAAGGTTTTTCGAGATCGAGGTTCTCAATGATAGCCGAAGGCATCATTGAGCCCCCAAAATGAATCTCCTCGACGATACCTTTCCAACGAGCTATCACACGCCTAAAACGAAGATCGTATGCAAAAGTTACGACCCCGAGAAGTTGATGTACTCACTTACCCAAACAGGGCCCACATGACTTTTGGCGCTTCATCTCCTAGGGTTAGGTTTTTGGATGTCTAGGACTTTTGGCATT
>ML785446.1:46623-64208 GCA_009831015.1 Picea engelmannii
GTATCATAGCAAGCTATCTCTCATTTTCCTGGGCCCTCCGTGAGGGAGTCGAGCCCAGTCCTGCTCCGATACCATGTTGTTTTTCTTCATATGAGATATGAGAGATATTCGATATATTATTACAATGATGAATGTTTCATATATAGGGAACATAAGGTGACCATCCATGAAAGGATGCGTCCCTTGAATAATCAATAACTATCTGTTATTATCATTTACCTATTATATAATATATATAATAATCAATAATAATTATATTATTAATTATTATCTTTAGAGAATGTCTTCCCGATGTTGTCCAAACATCAACAGTATCTACACAAATTTGTATTCCATTAATTACAAATGATGTCTACTCCATTTCATATTTGTTTTCTGAATTTCATATGGAATATATATTGCATGCATCCCAGGAGCAACATGCATGCATCTCGGGAGACAAAAAGGGAGCCACGCACATCATATTCAATTCTGATATTTTCTGAGCAAAATTTGCAAACACAAATTGGATTATTTGAATTCCTCTCGAAAAAATATCCAATTTCAAACCAAAAAAAACATCTGAAACGGAGTTCGGAAAGTGAAGTTATGATCATTTTAAAATCAACAAAATTTCAGCGTTTTTCCGGAAACAGTCACACGGTTTTCAAAATTTCATCCAAACTTTATTTAGATCCTCTTCATTAGAAGAAGAGAAAGTGAATATGTGTGGACGTCTCAATGGTGCATCTACTTCATCATATCCATGCAGACATCTACATATTCAACAAAATCTTCAACGAGCACAAACTTGTATAGTTGCGAGGTCTTTTTGGAGTGAAGGACAGGGTTGTTTAGCAACTGTTTTTTGTTTCTTCTCATTTTTTTTATGCATTGTAATTTGACGGGGGGGTTTCCCATGAGGGTTTCCCTCTTTCCTCGTTTTTTCAGTGTCTCATTCTTATATGCATTGTACAATGGGCACCTAACATGGCCTTGGTTGCCGGGACCCATTCATCATGTACACCCTAGTAGTGTTGGGGGGGTGTTGGAGATATTACACACTCACCTATAATTATTTTCTTAAGTTTTACAGTCCAATGTTGAAAACTCTTCCTTAGATGAAAATATTCTCTCTAGAGAATATTCCTCTACAAAATAGGATGTTCCTCTTCAGTTTAGAATCAATTACACTCAGTTACACTTAGTTAGACTAGTGGATGTCGTGACTCGATTAACTGATGATTGCATGAATCAGTTAACTAGGACTAGGTGGCAATTCACTCCAATGTCTGTCAGTGAGTGTCTAGATCTCTCTAGATCACTACTATGGCGCATTAGTTACTCATGTAGCCTATATCTATTGTAAATTATTCACTCTTTGAGTGTGGAATACAGTTAATAGAATTATTCCATTCTTGCTCTCTCGTTTTCGTCTTTTCTCATTTTTCTGCAAACTGTGTATGTCCTTTGCTAGCCAGATCTTATCTGTGCAGGTTCATCCACATTTACACAAACTTCAATATTTTTCAATCTCGCTCCATGTTTAATAGATCCAAGGTAAGAAAGATAAATACAACATGCACTCTTTCTTTCTTAAGAAAAATAAATACAATGTGCACTCATTATTCTTTCCTTGTTTATGTTATGTAATTTCTGTTTTCAAGTCTTTTATTTTTTTACGTCGTGGTAGTATTTTTTCTTTTGTTTTAAAAGGCACACACGCAGCCAGCAGCCAGTGTTGAAGATCATCTCCTTCACCTGAGCTGTAGAGCAGCTCGCTTCTCTCAGCAAATTAAAAACCTTTTGACAAGGGCCTAGACCAACAATCCCACATAATGAAAGCATATGCAAGCTATGTTATGAGAACAAGCCTGATGACAAGGACCATTACATTACAACGCAAAGCTTACTACGTCTACACCAAATGCAAGAACAGGCCATAACAGCTCGTCAAAATAGATAACAGCATTGAATTTGAAAAACTATATGGAGAAACATCATATTAGGATAAAGGATAAAGTATATCATATTAACGTCAAGTTAGACCAATTTGGCCTGTCCAGCATGTGTTAGGCCCCGTTGATGATAAAGGGAAACCAACTCCGATAGATAAAACAACTTCCCTCACGGACACAAAGGCTCTACACACGCCAGGTTTTGAACCCAGGCAGTTTGCAGCCTGTCCCAACCACTAAGCCACAAAGCATCTTCAAGTGCTTGTATGCTTCACGGATTCCCTTCTTTGTGATGGTTATCTTTGTGGTACCTTCTTGATTGCAAGCTAACTAAAGAAGGTTATCTTTGTGGTACCTTCTTGATTGCAAGCTAACTAAAAACAATAGTGGCATATATCCCTTGGTTCCGGCGTTCTCTGTTTATATGTCTACAACTATCTTGAGTGCAACTTTATATTAAACCCTCCATGTGACCACATTCATTAGTTTCAATCAATTCCTTTGAGCTTTGCAACCCGCAACAAAGCGAAGCCTACTCCCACTTTCTAACCCCTTCTCTCTCCAAGATATAGAAATTTCTTAAAACCGAAACTTAAAAAATAAAAATAAATTTAAACGGAACTGAAAAAACCACCCAAAATTTTAACAAAAACCAGCAAAATTACCTGCAAAGTCCGGGGCTCCTGTGCCTCGCGGATAGCTTGAACGAGCGCCGCAGTAGCGAGGGCCTCAATATTTCGGTTTCGGAGATAAATAGCAGACGAACAGTCCCTGAAGAGCTGTATTGCATGATCGGAGATATCTCTGTCCAAGCCCAATATAGAGGACACGTCCACAATCTGTAAATAGGCCCTCAAATTATCCACCAGGCTCAGACTATTACTATTATTATTATTGCTGCTATTGGTCCCGTCGGGCGGAGAATAAGAGTCGAGCAAAACCCGCTCGAGCTCCGCCAAGTGGCCGCAGAAGCTGGTGGTGGTGGCAGCGAAGACGGGGGCCAGCTCAAGCGACCAGGTGCTGAAGGCCGTGATGAATCCAATGCTCTCGAAGGGGTCGTCCTCCATGGGCGGCGGGCGGTCACATTGGCCATCACTGAAGTCCGGGGTTACAATGCACAGCGGCGAATCCTGCGCCCGCTCCACGAACAATTCTTGAATTTGTGTCAGACGCTCCTCCACAACGCGCCCGCACGACACGCACTCCGTCACCGAACGGCCCCCTGAAGAGGAAGAGGAGGAGCTGCTGTTGCACCGGGCCCCCTCTGTGCCCACGCAGTAGGGGCAACGCACTCCCCCGGACATGGGAGAAGGGGCTTAACCTTAACTGCTGTAGCCCCGGTTATATGGCAGCCCCGAACAAGAAGCCTGAGCCTACTCTACTTCTGCTGGTTCTTCTGGTTTTGTTCTTCGCTCATTTGGAGGCATGGAACTGTTAACTTGATTTTGTATTGACTGTTCACCCCCACTCCACGTCACGGGTCCACGTCACGGGTGTCGTGCTCGCGATTGACTTCACCTATTCTTTGTTGTCATTGTGGTCTTGAGCTCTCTATTCTTCTTCCCGTGCTTCCCGTGCTGTTGGTGAAGAGTGTCCGGCAAAATAACATGATTCCGGTTTTATTGAAATGATGGTTAATTGATTGTGGGTGAGACTTTGTTTGTAGGTTAAGTGTAAGAAGTGGTGCATTTTTACTAACATAATATTGATTCATTATTCTTGGGTTAGTTTTTCTTTTTCTCGGAGGAGAAAGCAAATATTGCGAGAAAATATCAAGGAGTTCAAGCCAACTTGTGATCATGGTGAGAAAACATATTTAGGAACAGTTATTAAAGAAAAAGCAAGGTGATTAGTCGCACAATTGAGGATGGGTTCACATCACCTTACATGTGAGACTGGTAGGTGGACGGTATCCAAGGAAAGTTTGGGAGGAGAGAACTTGCATATTCTGCAATAAGGGTGTGGTGGACACAGAGTGGCACTTTGTCACGGAATGTGCAGCCTACGAGATATCGGCAGTCAGTATGAAAACAACTTAAAGGTCGACAACATGCACCGGCTATTTGACGAGGATAAGACCAACCAAATTGCTAGTCTTCTAGTCAAGATTCACAGCAGAGTATCTGACATTGAAAAGAGTGTGAAGATGAGTTAGGGTTGTTGTTCTCTTGGTCATTAAAAATCAATCAATCATCCTCGTGGACGTCATTAAAATCAATCAATCTTCCTCCACTAAAAATAAGTGGTATTTTCTATTAACATAATGAATGATTTACTCCAAAGTGACATAATTCATTTTTTGCATTTTTTCATAAAATACTCATTAAATTAAAATAAATTGTAAATATTAAACATTTACAAATTTAAAGATTGTTTTTACAACATAAATATTTATGTCTTCTCATTATTGTAAAGTAGGAGACGAGAAGGAATTTTAAATTTCTAAACATTACAAGATAATTGTCTCTCGTTATTAATTTTATTTTATTACCAACGTTGTAGGGAATACTATTTCTATAAACATTTTTATTGGCATATAGATCATGATTATAAACATTTTTATTGGCATATAGATCACGATTATAAACATTCTTGTTGGGATATAGATCATGATTGCACAAAGAGAAGTGAGATGCATTTTATATGAGGGAGATATGTAACATTTATACCTAATATTAACATGACACATGGTATAAGTACGTCCAATATAATATAAAAAAAAATTGATTGGGAGATGTGTAACATATATATTTATAAATCAAAATATTTTAAAATTTTAAAAAGAAAAAGAAAAGAAAACTCAACATTAATTAATATGTAACATTCCCACTATAATCCATCGTTTAATTAATGTATAATGTAGATAAGAATATGGTTATGGCCAAGCGATGTAATATGCGAAATGTATTTTTTGAATTTGAATAAATATAATGCGATGTCAGTGGCTCAGAATATTGACAGAGATAGGGGTTGATTAATCCACAAGAGATGGGAAATGTCTAGGAAGTGTCTAAGAGAGACCCAAAGGGGAAATGGTTTATAGGTATTAATCCAAACCCAGTTTTCTGAATTTATTATCATTTTGGGAAACCTTCTATTTATGTTTAAGTATATGAGAGTCCACTCGTTAAACTCATGTAAGAGGGTGGGTGTGAGAGTCACATCCCATAGTTATTGAAAGCATGAGGTTGTGGTACAATCAGCATTGGACAAAGTGAGCAGTCAACTATCTTGGGAAAATAGAGGAAATTTGTATGGGGGAATTAGATAGATTTTTACATTCAGTTATGGAAAAACAGCAAGCAGAGAGCAGGGAAAAAGAGCATTGGAGCTAGAACAAGAAGGCTAGGTGAATTCTTGAGCATGCTAGAGCGTTTTTTTGAGTGTTTTTGGAGCATTATGGAACTGAAGATTGAAGGATTAGGTTGTCAGGCCTCAGGAGTGAACTCTCATGTGAGTTGCACTGTAACAACGAGTGTTGTTGTTGTTTTCATGGTAGTTTTTCCTGGTAGTGAGTTCCCTTGAGTTCCCAGCAAAGAGATTGTCGATTACCTAGGCCAGAGAGACCCTGCTAAATGAATGGGACACATGATGGACTAAGAGCAGTGAAGGGGTACATTCCTTGGGTTTGGGCAAATCAAGAGGAAGAGAGTTGGAGGAAATTCAAGATAATTGTAGGAGAATACCAGTGGGTTATGGGATATTGAGTTGTGACTGGATTGTGAAAGGAACCCTTCTTTTGTGGATTCCTAGCCCCAACTCGGGTGTGACTTGTTGTTGAGATCTGGAACAACAAGTCTATGGTTGAGTGGAACGTCAATCCCAAGCAATTGCACAAGTGTTTATCTATTTTCTGAGTTATTTCAGGAGTTAAATTGTTGTGCTTAACTCTATCTATGTGAATGGTTTATTTGTTGTTGTGAATGGCTTTATTAGCTGCATTCATGTTCAATTAGAATATTGTAGATGCATTTCATTATAGGTATTAGAATCTGGTTAAATATGTGTATAAATTGTAGCTAGTAAGATACAAGAAATGATTTAGCAGAAAATTTTATTTTTATTTGTACTTTTTGCAAGTAATGTTCTTCGGGTAAGCTGAGGGATGTTACAGATTGGTATCAGGGCTAGAGGTTACAGCATTGGGCCTGCAAGGGCCTAATACATGATAGCAAGAAGTTGTTTCGATGAGATTTTCTTTTGGGTGAAAATTATTTTCTACGGGACAGTGTCAGAGGGGAGATTTTTTGTAGTTTAACATTGTCATGGTCGCCATAGAAACCGTGTTCAAGTGATTCCTTGTGGCCCTAAATTTCCATCGAGCTCTCATTTGCTCGATTTGGGCATTGGGAACGGGAGTTATGCCTCTAAGAAGACGATGTTTAGCAACCGTTGATCGAGCCTCTACATGGATTTCTAGTCATCGATCTGTAATATGAGTTATTTATCCCACATGCATGGGGAAGGGTTCAGGTAACCTATTTATAATTAATGTTGAGTCCTTTGTTACTTGTGCATGAAGCACGGAGAGCCATGGAACCGTGCGGAGCATGCGCATGATGTAACTTTTAGCTACCACCTCAACACCCCGACATTGTGCCCAGTCAGTGCCTAGTAATCCTCCATACATGTCAAATGTCACCCTGTGATAGGTTTGTCTTGTCACCACGTGTCACTGGAATAGTGGTGCAGAGATTAAGACCACACCTGAAAGTCATTGGACCAAACCAAAAATCACTTGGGAAGAAGGGAGCATGAAGGTGTTCTCACTGGTGGACCAGTGGTCGTAGGAGGGATTGAAGGCATTCTCACCAGTGGCCTGTTGGATCAGTCGATGGTGTCCTCCCCGATGGACCGAACCAAAGTCGAATGGAAGATCCGCATAGTGAAGCAAGAGAGGGGGAAGCATTTCCCCGATGGTCGAAGTCCGATGACCATGCCATACCGGAAGCACATAGAAACCAAAGAAGGGGAAGCATTTCCCCAAAGACCGGTGGTCGAAGTCGGCCGACTGGACCAAACTAGAAGCACATAGAAACGAGAGAAGGGGAAGCATTTCCCCACTCACCGGTGGTCGAAGTTTGTCGACCGAACCAAAAGCACATAGAAGCGAAAGGAGGGGAAGAATTTCCCCGATGACCAAAGTATGTCGACCAAATCGAACTCAGAATAAAATCCAACAGAATAACCTCAATGCCATGTCAATGCCATGTCGACAAGGATGCCACATAGGCAAAATTGTTCTATAGTCTCAAAAGAAAAAAGGAAAAAAGAAAAAAACAAAGTTTGGAGTCATTTTCTTCTTTTGTCCCTAATTGGAGCATATTAAGTCAGATTGGGATGAAACTTATGAGTTTTTCTCGCGATGAGGAGATCTACAAAAGTGCCAGAGAGGGCCACTACCCATTTTTGCTTGAATTTGTCAGAAATTGCAAAATAGTGGGTTTTAAAGATCTGAGTCCAGGTCATTGGAAGATATCCAAATTTAGATGAAATTCTTGGAGGGAGTCCAGAAAGCATACATGTAAATAAACCATGAAGGAATTAAATAAATTCTAAGGGTGTTTGGAATGGAGATGCTAAAATAAGGTAAAATCCATTATTCTGTGCCACTTTTGGGAGAATTTTGGGATTTTCAAAGGAGGAAAAGGGCCACCAGATGGAAAAATTGGAAAAAAATATTTACTCAACATTTTGTATACTCATCAATATAGATAACTTTGGTTTATTGAAAATTTTCCAAAAGTGCACAGTTTGGGAGATAGCGAGTTTGGCTAAAAATTCCAAGTCTGGAAAAAGGGGTGAAAAATGACAAAGTTGTCATTTTCAGATTGTTGCATTTTTTTATTGGAGCATCAATTTGATAATATGAGAGTTGTTATGAATTTTTTGTTGTCATTATTATCTATGTCTCATACAAAAGTTTATCTGGTTCCTGACATATTTACTTCCACAAGTGATAGAAGTTGGTATATGGGATTAATTACACCAGAATGAGAAGTGTACAAAAAGGGGTAAATTAGTAATATTCAAATGACTATAAATTTCTTCTTAGATATCATAATTGAGTAAGAGAGTGGTTGATGGAAAGGTCTTATTAAGGAGAAGAATCCATCTATAAACCCAAAAAATTGATCTAAGTAGTATAAGTTACAGTCAACTCAAACAAAGATGATTTGTGGCATTAAAGAGTAAAAAAATTATGCATTTCTTTCCAAAATTGTGTATATATATTTTTGTCTAACAAAAAAATGTTTGTATGCACATTTTTTGCATAAATTAAAGGTACAAGAAGGCAGTTTGGTTCATGTATGAGAACCACGACCATGGAAGATGCCCAAGGGTCCTACAATGATGAAGAGGAATTCAGTGGGTTACATGTCACCATGGGAAATGTTGAGACAGAGTCTAATGGAAGAAGAGGCGGTGATCCAAATTGGATCATTATATTATTTGTCATCTATCTTGATGCTTTTCAAAGTGCAAAAAATTGGAGGAATTGACTTGCAGGGTCATTTTAGTGGCAGGTCCCAGATTGGAAAATTGGGGTCTAAAACACCCTGGAGCCATTTTGAGGCATAAAACGATGTTTTTTTGGAGTTTTTGGATCTAAAACTTAAGCACACCCCCTTGACGGTGTTCTACTCTCCGAGATCTTTCCAACGGTGCAAATCGTGTGTTAATCAAAGTTCGTATGCAAAAATTATGTCTCCTGCAAGTTGACCTGTCGTGTTAACCACCATGGTACGAGAGGATGCCACGTCAACCCCCATTACTCATGCATATGGGGCTAGCCACATGAGGAATTTCAAGAATATTCTAGAAGGTTCAAAACCCTACCACAATTGAGGGTTGAGGAAGTCAAAAACCTACCCCTAGATGGATATCAGGCTTTGTTAAATGCTGGGCCACTAGGAGGACAAGGGGTTTCATTCTATGTTATTGTATTTTGTTTCATAGCATAGTAGAAAAAATGGGAGTGGGAAATTAGAGATCATAACAAAGGGGGTTAATGTTCTGTAGCAGCCTAACATGCCACGGGTCTCATGCAACTCCATATAGAGTGTCTTCTCCTTTGTATTTGCATTATTTCCATACCAAATAAAAAAGAGCAAAGCAACCTCACCTTCTACCTGGGTTTTATCCCATAAGGGTTTCCTACAGAAAAACTTTGTGTTATTTGTGGATGGTGTGTGAATTTGTTTTATTGTTCTTTATTTTCCGCATTTTATCTATTTCATGCATAAGCAGAAAATCGATAACTAAATATTATGGAATCTAAAGGAATTTAACCTTCATAGTGTAGATTTCAGTTTCACTGATTAGATATGTTGTGATGAATTCTTCCAATGGAATATCCATGTCAATTTACAAATTAGACAGGAAGGAGCTTGTAACTATGAGAAGCCTAGAGAAAGAAGTGCATAGTTATAGGGCAGATAATGAGAAGATTATGAAGGCTCAGGAAGAGATACTTCGGAGTCTAAATATGTTGCAGAGGCAAGCCAATAAAGACTTTGGCACAAGGCAAGAAGCTAGTGTTAGAAAAGTGACAGCATCCAAATCCCATATCATAAGGAATGAGCATGGGAATGACAAGTTGTCAAGGAGCATGAGTAGGTGTCATCATTCTCAAGGGCAATCATGTTGGGTATGTGTTATATTCTTTGCAAAATTGATCTCATGTATTGTACACTAATATGGCAGCAAAGGGGGTCTAGGGGGTGCTTAGAACCCCCCAACTAAGAGGGTTGTGGGGGTTCGGGGGCAGAAACCCTTGAGAATTTTTTTTAGGGTTTTTTTGGTGGTTTTTCGGCACATGGTTTTTTCCAATGGTTTGTCTAATTTTGATTAAGGAATTAGGATTGTTGACTAATCTGAGTCAATGGATTAGGGGTTTGGATGTCACAGGATCCTATATGAATATTGTATTGTAAAAAATGAATAGAATATTAGAGGTGCAACTCTAAATAGGTTGTTAATTTTCCCAGCTTGGGTTTCCAGGGTAAAAATCTATGGGTAATGTGTGTGTGTTCCATTGTATCTTTTATGTTTTATTAAGAATTTGTTTGCAGTAATTAATTATATGATGTTAAAATCAACATTTGATATAAAAATAGTTATTGGCTTCAGGGGGACGCATTTGTGGCTAAGGGTTTGGATCGGGTCTGTGATAAGCCTTGTTATAGTGGGAGATCTGCAGTATTGATTCTTCAGGTGAAAAGAAATGGTGAACAGTTAGAAAATAGAGATTAAGAAATTTAATGGGCAAAGTTTTGAGTTTTGGAAGCTCAAGATGGAAGATTTATTGGTATACAAAGATTAGTGGATCCCAGTGGATCCAGGTACTGCACCTACAAGAATGTCAGCAAAATACTAGAAAAATTTGGATCGGAAGGCGAAGAGCACAATCTGTTTGTGTCTCTCAGATTCAGTATTGTTGAATGTGTTAGGGGAAACTACAATTAAGGAATTGTGGGATAAGTTGGGGACTTTGTATCAGTCCAAGTCCCGGGTAAACAAATTGTTCCTACAGAAGAAGTTGTATAACTTGAGGATGAAAGATGGAGACTCGGTGACAAAGCATATGAACGCCTTCAATATTGTGGTAATTTAGTTATTATCTGTTGATATTAAAATTTCAGATGAAGATAAGTGTATCAGTTTATTGTGCTCTTTACTAGACTGGGATAGTCTGGTTGTCGCCATAGGTAGCAATACAACTACTTCAAGTTTCGATGATGTGCTCTCATCCTTGTTGTCATAGGAGATGGAATAGAAGAACATAGAAAGACAAAGCACAAATGCATTATTTGCAAGAGGACTCTCCCATAAAAGAAATAGATCTAAGTCCTCAAGTGGGATATTTGAATCTAAGGGTAGATCTAAATCTCTCGGAAAGTTTGTAAATGTATGTTGGAGATGTGGAAAAGAAGGGCACTACAAGAAGCAATGTAGATCCAAAAGCGTTGTGATCTGAACACGGGAGTGATTAGTTTCCAATAATTGATTAATTCTTTCACTCCTTCAAAGGGCTAGCTATAGATTGTTTTACTTGAGCGATTTGCAATTAAAGGTAAAGTTGAAGTCTTATAGGTTTGAATCCAAAGTGAATGAAAACCCCTTTTGTTTCCTTATGTGTTATATTTCATGCTTGAATTTAATATGCTATGTGCGGAAATTTCATGGAAAAGCAACATAATAACACAATACACAGAATGGATATGACACTTCCCTTGATAACGGAGTTCACCCAATGTGGGCTACGTCTTTGGGTCATGCTCCAAAGTTTGACTGCTTTATTCTCCTCACTGTAATGATATCTCTCATTTACAAGTTGTAAGTCCAAAGTCCTTTTCGGTGACGACAACAAGAGATCGGAATGTGATCAAGAATGTATACAAGCTTCACAAGTTATCATGCTCATAAGGCATCCATGATGCTGACATGGACATCATTACCACATACTCAATTCATAAAAAGAGGAAGAATAAAAGATGATCCCCATCACCATGGAGTCATAGAGTTCCTTAGATATGTTGCTCAGATCCAAGCATATATGCAGCCCATACAAAGATATTGAAACCACGAGATTTAGAACTGCTTCGTTGGCCACTTATTATGCAAGTGCTATAATTTCTCTGTCACATGTAACTGATTGGTTTTATGTGGAAGAAGAGAAGAAAGGAAGAAATAGAAGGAATAAGTTGAACATGTTGCCTTGCTGCAACCTCTCCATGCTCCTTCAGACCTGTAACACGCATGGTATACTGCAACATTTAATGACAAAACAACATAATGAAAAGCATGCTTACATTGGCTTCTATAGAACTTAGCTTGCTGATATAAAGCTCTGCTGCAAAAACAGACCTTGATATTGGATTCGCGTCACCGAATTACCTAAAAATGACTGTCAAATCGTTTCCATTGGACACATGCACCTTCAGGCCTCCTCTGGGCTTCTGTCTCGATTTACGTGCAACTCAACAATTAATGCATCGGACTGCATCGTAATTTGTGTCGTTGTACGTCCTCATACAGACTGGGCGCGCGCTTCTTCCTCCTTCGAAACTCTGCAACAACTGGTTTATATGTTAACCAGCCGACGGACTAACCAAGTCCGGCTGGTTAGCGGAGTTGGTTGGCGGTCTAAGTTTGGGCGCTTTGGTTTGGGGAGGTCCCGGGGTCAAGCCCATGGGCCTCCCCCTTTTGGATTTTCCGTTATTACATATACCATATATGGCGCTAACAAAAGACATATATTTTGGCGGACGAAATAGGGGATCACGCTAAAAATGGAGGATACATCAGTTTTTGGTGGATATACTTTAGCCCGGATATAGTGGAGTAGCTTTCCAAGTTTGGCGGAGGAGTTGGTTGCCCGCCAGATATGGTGGAAGCCTGCCAAATTTTGCAGGCAGGCAGCCACCCCTTTTTAAATTTGAATTTTCAGCTTCTGGCCCTCCCTGGGCATTTCCCCGTTGCCACGTGGTAGCCCATGATTGGGCCACATGGCGGCCATCCATTGGCCCACCTGTTTGCCAAGTCACCTACCTACGTGTCAGTTGTTGATTGGATGCCTGTACCTGCCACGTCACTGTACAGACTGCCAGGTCAACATGTACATATTGTACGGACTTCCACATTAGCATGTACAAACTGTACGGACTACCACGAATTGGCCCATAAATGCCAAATATGGGTGACACGTGGCAGCCTCTGATGCTACCACATCATCATGATGACATTAGCATGCCATGTGACACCTTCCTGCTCCTTCCACGTGTGTTGTACAGATGTTGACGTCATCCATACGGATGATGACTCATCCCCTGCTAACTGGGGTGGGTTGACCAAACTTTGACTGTGAATATCTTTCAATCTGTAACTCTGTTTGATGAGCCATTTGCGCCTTTGGAAAGCTTGAGAAGCGCTCTTCGCGATCATGCCATTTTCACTGAGTTTTGGGAATTTTGAATTTTTGCCCTTTCTCTGCCTGTTGAGGCCATTCTGAGCCTCCAGGGACACTTCTGAAACTTTCGTGATGTTCCCTAGATCCATATGGATCACGTTGAGAGAGGGAAGGGATATGAAGATGCTCCTTAGATGCTCCTTCTACAAAAGAAAAAACCTCCTTGAAAGAAGAAGGGGATGTGTACTTGGCTTCATCAAGCACACATGCAGATCATGAGGCATAGTTGGTTGACTTAGGCATATCCTTTCATATGACTCCCCACAAGGAGTGATTTTGTGAATATGAAAGGTATGATGGAGGTGATATTTTCCTAGGTGATGACACGACGTCCAAAATTGTAAGATGAGGAAAATTCAAGTTGAAGGTCATGGATGGAAGGATTAGAACATTGCCTGGTGTTCTGCACATCCAAGGATTGGCCAAAAATTTGATTTATGTAAGAAAAATGGATGATGCAGGGGTAAAAACAATGTTTGAGAAAGAAAACTACACGATGGTTTGAGGAAGAATGGTGTTGTTGAAGGGAGTTCAGATTGGAGCTTTGTAAGCTGCAGGGATCCACTATTAGTGATGGGTGTAATAGTTCCATTGTTCTCGAGTTTGGAGCCGAAGAAGAAAAAACTCCTATAGTCTATGGAGAAAAGGTTATGTTGTGGCATCAAAGAACCGGGCATATTGGAGAAAAGGGATTTCGACTACTACCTGGTAAAGGTATAGTTGAAGGTATGTCTAAGTGCTCTTTGGATTTTGATTTTTGTGAACATTATGTATATGGGAAGCAAAATCAGGTAAGATTTTATTCTGGTGCAACGAGGGTAGAGGGAATTTTACAGTTGGTGCCTAGTGATGTGTTTGGACCTGTGTCAGTTTCATCACTAGGAAAATATGTGTACTATGTCTCATTTATAGATGACTTCTCGAGGAATACATGGATATATTTCCTCAAGAAGAAATCTAAAGTCTTTGACAGGTTTAAAGAATTTAAGGCTCTTATGAAAAATCAAACAGAGAAAAAAATTAAGGCATTGAAGATGGATAATGGTGGAGATTTTTGTTGAAATAAATCAAAGATTTCTGTAATAAGTGTGATATAACAAGGTAGAAGACTACTCCATACAGACCTTATTAGAATGGAGTTGCAGAAAGGATGAACATGACATTAATGGAAAAAGAAAGGTGCATGCTCAGTGATGTCGGGTTAGGACAAGAATTATGGGTAGAGGCAGTTGGTATTGCATGTTACCTAGTCACTCAATCACCCTCATCGGCACTAGATGACAAGACTCCACATGAGGTATGGACTGGAAAGAAACTCTCTCTCACACATCTCAGGGTATTTTGGTTGTGAGGCCTATGTTCACATTCCAAAGAAAAACAAGAATAAGCTAGATAAAAAGGATGAAAAGTGTATCTTTATTGGGTATAAAGATGGTTTGAAAGGTTATAAGCTTTGGAAACCGTAAACTAAGAAGGTAGTGTATGGACGAGATGTGGTATTTAGAGAAATCAAATATGTTGTTAAACAGGAAGTCATACTAGGGAAGGAAGAACCAAAGAAAATAGAGTTTGAGTTAAAGGATGATGAATCAAACTCTATAGAAGAACATGAATCGGAAGAAGAATATCCTCATACTCTAGTATTGAGGATATCAGTTCGGGAAAGAAGGAAACCAGAAAGGTATACTCCACCTGATTTCCGTTCAAATTTTTCTTTGTCTATTAGTGATGATGATCCTAGAACTGTTAGGGATTTAGTGGATGGAAAAACTCTAGAAAAAGGCCATGGTTGAAGAAATGGCAATCTTGGATAAGAATGAGCTTTGGGATCTGTTGGAGTTGTCAACTGGAAGAAATCCCATTGGCAACGAATGGGTGTTTAAAAAGAAGATGAATGTAGAAGGCAAAGTGGATAAATACAAAGTTCAGTTAGTAGCAAAAGGTTATTCCGAGGTTGAAGGAATTGGCTTTAGTGAGTTTTGTTCTCATGTTCCCAAGTTAACTTTTATTTTCTTTTATCTATTGTTGTTGTGTTTGATTTTGAAGTAGAACAAATGGATGTGAATACAACATTCCTACATGGGGAGTTGGAAGAAGAAATCTACGTGAAGCAGCCATAAGTCTTTGTTGTGAAGGGAAAGAAAAAGCCAGTATGCAAGCTGAAAAAGTCCATGTATGGGTTAAAGTAATCACAAAGGATGTGGTATCAAAAATTTGATACTTATATGTTGGGACTTGGATTCACAAGGAGCAAAGCGGATCGCTTTGTTTATTTCAAATTAATCGGTGATCATATTATTTATTTGTTCTTGTACGTGGATGATATGTTGTTGATAGGAAACAACAAGGAGATTATCCATGATATGAAAACTCAATTGTCCTCTAAGTTTTACATGAAGGATCTTGGTGCTGCAAATTTCATTTTGGGCATGGAAAGTAAAAGAGATCGGGAAAAACATGAAACTCTAGTTAAATCATAGGAAATATGTTGAGACAATATTGCAGAGGTTTAATATGCAAGAATGTAAATTGATCAAGGTTCCTATTCATGTAGGTGTAAAGTTGTTTGTGGATTAGTGTCCCAAGACACAGGAAGAGGAAGAGGACATGTCTCGTGTTCCATATGCAAGTGTGATTGACAGTTTGATTTACGCAATGGTATGTACTAGACCGAACATTGCACATGTAGTGGGATTTTTGAGCAGGTGTATGTCAAAACCAGGGAAGGAGCATTGGACAACAATAAAGAGGGTTTTCAGGTAATTGCATGGCACTACTAATTATCGATTGTGCTACCAAGGAAGACCAGGATTGGACAAAGTGTTGGACATACATGGCCTTGTTGATGCATACTAGTATGGAGATCTGGATCACATAAGATCTACATGTGGGTATGTGTTTAATCTGTTTGGAGGAGCAATTAGTCGGATGAGCAAAAGATAGTTTGTAGTGGCACTCTCAACTACATAAGTTGAATATATGGTAGCCACTCATGAAAGCAAGGAAGTAACATGGTTACAAATATTTTGCTAAGGTATTGGGTTTGTACAACAAGTTATAAGGATATATTGTGACAATCAGAGTGCAATCTTCCTGGCGAAGAACCCAACTTATCATTCAAAGACAAAGCATATTGATGTTCAATATCAATTTATGAGAGACATGGTTGAAGACAAGAAGGTGGAAACTTTGGAGAATGTTGCAGATTCATTAACAAAATTTGTGAGCACTAAGAAGTTTTCTTGGTGTAGAGGATCTATGGGCATTATTGCCCTAGATTGTTGACTATGTAATCTTTTAACCCCATGTATGTAAAAAAAACAACAAGTGGGATAATGTTGGGTATGTGTTGTATTATTTCAAAAATTGATCCCATGTAGTGTACATTGATATGGGAGCAAAGGGGGTCTGGGGGATGCTTAGCACCCCTCAACCAGGAGGGTTGCGGGGGTTTGGGGGTGGGAGCCCCCAAGAAAAATATTTTGGTCTATTTTTAGCGGTTTTTTGGCACATGGTTTTTGTCAATGGTTTTTATAATTCTGGTTAAGGAGTTAGGGTTGTTGACTAATTTGGGTCAATGGATTACGTGTTTGGATGCCACAAGATCCTATATGTATATTGTATTGTAAACAATGAATATGATGAATATAACATTAGAGGTGTGTCTCTAAATAGGTTGTTGGTTTTCCCGGTTTGGGTTTCTACAGTAAAAATATCTATGTAATGTAAGGTCGTGGGTGCGGCGTAGTGGTAAGGTCGGTCATGTAATGATGGTCAGGTCTCGGGTTCAAACCCGAACATGGGTGTTGCTCGCTGCCTAATTAACCGTTCTGAGCCAAGCTCACCACCTTTACAAGGTCGTGGGTGCAGCGTAGTGGTAAGGTCGGTCATGTAATGACGGTCAGGTCTTGGGTTCAAACCCGAACATGGGCGTTGCTCGCTGCCTAATTAACCGTTCTGAGCCAAGCTCACCACCTTTTAAGGTTGTGGGTGCGGCGTAGTGGTAAGGTCGGTCATGTAATGACGGTCAGGTCTCGGGTTCAAATCCGAACATGGGCGTTGCTCGCTACCTAATTAACCATTCTGAGCCAAGCTCACCACCTTTAAAGGTCGTGGGTGCGGCGTAGTGGTAAGGTCGGTCATGTAATGACGGTCAGGTCTCGGGTTCAAACCCGAACATGGGCGTTGCTTGCTGCCTAATTAACCGTTCTGAGCCAAGCTCACCACAAAGTAAACTTAGTTCACGAACATTCTAGGTCGGGATAGACAAAGAAAAATCGCGACCTAACACGCAGGGGCGTGAGGACGCAACCCAGCTAGGGTTCTCTGCAACGATTAGGGCCTCCCCAGCCATGGACGCTGGCGGGGGTGCCATCCCTACCCCTCCCCCATTGCCAGAACTGGAAGCATTCAGGAAGCTGGTCACTGCAGCCTCCAAGAGACCGCCGTCAGCAGTGCAGCAAAAATTCGTGAAGAAATTGGACAACATTCCCAGTGTCGAACTGCCATTGGAAGAAACTTGCAGAACGACAGTCAACTTAGCAGACAGAGGACTTATCGAACAATCCACTGGTCTCTGGCCCTCTCCCAAATCCGTAGACGCCTGGGTGCAGAGGAACTGGAACCCGCTCATATCAGAAGGAATAAAGAGCCACTTTGTAGGGAAAGGATATTTT
>ML785446.1:69319-79752 GCA_009831015.1 Picea engelmannii
GAAACACCGCTGGAACAGATGCTGAAACACAGTGCTAGAACAGATGCTGAAACACAGTGCTGGAACACAGATGCTGAAACACAGATGTTGAAACACAGTGCTGGAACAGATGTTGAAACACAGTGCTGGAACATATGCTGAAACAGTGTTGGAACACATGCTGAAACACCGCTGTGACAAATGCTGAAATAATGCTGAGAAATATGTTGAAACAGTGCTGAGTCTTATGCTGAAACAGTGACTGGAGTTTCGACACTTAAATTAAATTTAATCCAGTTCTCTTAGAAGTCGTTCAGTTCACTAGTCTATAGCTATAGAAGTAGAATGGCTCAGGAAGTCAGACCCGAAGAAATTCGAAGCCATTTTGTAATCAGATCTGTGGTTAGTCCACCCCATTAATATAATCTATAACCGTTTCTGTTAATATATATATATATATATATATATATATATATATATATCTTTGTAATGTGTGTGTGTCATTGTATCTTTTCTATTTTATTAAGAATCTGTTTGCAATAATTAATTGTACAAGGTTAAAATATACAAATCCACTATGAGGCATCATGCAAGTTTAGGTCCAGGGAGTAGCCCAAGTGTATCTCCTGTCAAGAGATAGAGAAGAAGGCCCGAGGGAAACATATTGCAAGGTGAAATCAGGAAAATCAAGCCACAAAATTTCAATGGTGAGCATAGGAAGGAATAATAGGTCAAGGCCTGACTATTGAAAATGAAGAAAAAATTCTAACTACATGATTATCCCTCCAGGGTAGTAACAAGAATTGCAACCTACCACTTGTAAGGAAAGGCAACCATGTGGTGGGATCGGCTTAAGCAAGTCAAACACCTTGATGAGAAGAAGATATCATGGAGGTGGTTCAAAGGATATTTCCAGGAGAAATATTTTTTTTGAGCATTACTATGAAAGAAAGATGAAAGATTTCTTTGAACTCAAGCTGGGAAGCATAACAATGGATGAATACGAGAAAATATTCTTTTAATTGTTGAAGTATGTGGACTTCATAAGGGATGAGAAGGTAAAAATCCAATGGTTTATGAGTGGGCTACCCTCCTTCTACAGTGACAAGATATAATATGATAACTCCAAAACTTTGGAGGAAACCATAAGGAGGGAAAAACATCTTTGTGAAAAAAGAAGAGGGAAGCCAGTCTTCCAAAAGACTTGGAATGACAAGATGAAAGGAAATAGGCATCAAAGGCGAAAAGGTATCAAGCCACACTTTTTCAAGAACAATTCCCAAGCAAATCAACAAGGATAGTGAACCCAAAATGAGCACAAGACAACATATTCATTTGGGAAAAGGCCAAGGCAACAACATGTACAATGTTGGGGATGCGAGGGAAATCACTTATACAGAAAATGCCCTCACAAAAGGTGAAAGAATGAGGATTGTCCACAACATTCAGGAGGTTGAAAGAGTTGAAGACATGGAGGAATCATGCCAAGGGTTTATGAAACCTTGGACAATAAGCAAGCAGAATATCGATCCCCCATGATTGAAGTGGAAGGTAAGATTGATAACCATCCCATAACAAATTTAATTCATTCTGGAGCTAGTTGTACCTACATAAACTCTAACATTGTTGAAATATTTCACTTGCAAAGAAGCAAGCATAATAAATCTTGGTTATTTCAGTTAGCCACTAGGGATAAGAGAAAGGTCAATGAGTTGGTTAAAGATTGTCCAATAGACATGAATGGACTCAACAAAAAGGTGGATGTGAACATCATACCATTGGGTTCATATGATTGTCTAATTGGCATGGATTGGTTGGAAAAACACCATGTTATCCTAGACTATTACAACAAGACCATAACTTGTCTTAATGAGGATGGAAAACAAGGAAACATCCAAGGAATTATGAGAGCTGTAGTTGTTAGAGAAATTTCATCCATGCACCTGAAAAAGAGTTTCAGGAAGGGATGTCAAATTTTTGCATCCCATATGGAAGAGGCAGCTAGAGATAAAGTGGCAAGTATCAAATACCATCTAGTCTTGAAATATTTTGAAGGTGTTTATGGGGAAATCATAGGATTTCCACCGAAGAGAGACATTGAATTCTCTATATTTGGTGCCAGAAGCTACCCTAGTGTCCAAGACACCTTACAGAATAGGCACACCAGAATTGAAAGAGTTACATATACAACTTGAAGAACTTTTGAAGAATGGTTATATATGCCCAAGTGTGTCACCTTGGGGAGCCCTTCTTCTTTTTGTAAAGAAGAAGGATGGGACCTTAAGGCTATGTATTGATTTCAGACAGTTGAATAAGGTCACTATAAAGAACAAATATCATTTTCCAAGGATTGATGATTTATTTGATCAGTTGAAAGGTGCAAAAATATTTTCCAAGGTTGACTTGAGATTAGGTTATCATCATGTGAGGATAAAGGAAGAAGATATCAACAAGACAACATCCAGAACAAGATATGGGCATTACGAATTTATAGTGGTACCATTTGGGATATCAAATGCCCCAACAATTTTCATATGCCTGATGAATGGGGTGTTTAGGGATTACTCGGAAAAGTTTGTGATTTTTTTTCTTAGATGATATTCTCATCTACTCAAGGATAGAAGAAGAGAATGATTAGCATTTGAGAATGGTGCTACAAGTTTTGAGAGAGCATAAATTGTATGTCAAATTAAGTAAGTGCATCTTTTATCAAAAGAAGATTCACTACTTGGGGCATATTATTTCAGCAAATGGGATAGAAGTTGATCCCGAGAAGATAGAGGCTATTGGAGTATGGTCAACACCAAGAAATGTGATAGAGGTCCGATCATTCATCGGTCTCGTGGGTTATTGTCGAAGATTCATAAAGGGGTTTTCAAAGATTACAAGCCCAATCACTTCTTTGCAAAAGAAGTGAGTGAAGTTTGAATGGACTCTCAAATGTGAAGAAAGTTTCCAACAGTTGAAAGATATTTTAACAAGTGCACCAATCTTAAAGATTGCAGATCAATATGAAGATTTTGTAGTGTGCACAGATGCATGCAAGGAAGGGCTCGGTGGAGTCCTCAGTCAAAAAGATCATGTGGTCTGCTATGATTCTAGAAAACTAAAAGAACATGAGAGAAATTATGCTACAAATGACTTGGAATTAGAAATCATTGTACATGCATTAAAAAAGTGGAGACATTACCTCACGGGAAGAATATTTGAGCTTAGGACAGACCATTGTGGTTTGAAGCATTTGTTTGGAAAGCTAACATTAAATGCCAGACAAACTAGATGGCTGGAATTTATGAGTGAATATGACTTTGAAATTAAGTATATCAAAGGAAAAGAAAATCAGGTGGCTCATGCACTCAGCAGAAGAGCTCATGAAAAACATATTTCAACCATCAACATGTTTAACATAGATTTAAAAGACTAAATTTTATAGGTAGAAAATTCAAATCACCAATATTTAAAAATAAAAGAAAACTTACATCAAAGTAATTTTCAGCAGAAAACTAATTATTATGAGTTGAAAGAGGATGAAATCTTTAGGTACAAAGGAAAAATATATGTGCCAAATTCAGGAGAGCTGAAAATATAGTGTTGAGGGAAATGTACAATGTGCCATATGTTGGGCACCCATGATATCGAAAATAATTGCAGTTGTGAGAAGCTAATACTTTTGGCCAGGAATGAAGAAAGAAGTGGCTAATTACATAACCAAGTATCTAGAGTGCTATAAAGTGAAGACAAAGCATAGACATCTAGTGGGGCTGCTACAACCCTTGTCGGTTCCTGAGTGGGAATGGGAAGTGGTTGCAATTGATTTCATTACAAAGCTTCCCAAGACAGTGAAGCAACATGATTCCATCATGGTGGTGGTGGATAAATTAACAAAGGCTACACATTTTATTCCTACGAAGACTACACACAAGGCAACAAACATTACATAGATTTACATGAAGGAAGTTTCTAGGTTACATGGAGTGCCTAAGGCAATCGTTTCATATAGAGATCCAAATTTTACATCAAATTTTTGGAAAGGGTTATTCAAAGGCTTTGGGACAAAATTAAATCTCAGTACAATGTATCACCTAGAGTCAGATGGGCAAACAGAGAGGACTAATAGAATCATTGAAGACATGCTCAAAATGTATGTGATGGACCAACCATCGAAATAGAAGACTACATCCACTTGGTAGAGTTTGCTTAAAATAATGGGTATCAAGCCTCATTAAAAATGAGCGCATTTGAAGCATTGTATGGTAGGAAGTGTAACACACCAGTGAGCTGGGATAACCCAACAAATAGAGTTTTCATTGGGCAAGCATTTGTTGAGAGAAATGGAAGAGTAGATGACAAAGATCAAGCATAATTTAAAGGCTGCCCAGGATAGGCAGAAAATTATGCAGACAAGAACTAAATTTTTAGGGATTTTAAAGAGGGCGAACATGTATTTCTTAAAGTGAAAGCGGAAAGAAGTTCAATAAGGTTGGGTTGCTACCCAACGATGGCAACAATATATTGTGGGTCTTTTGAAATATCAAAGAATATAGGGCCAATTGCATACATGATAACATTGTTTGCATCCACGAGAGTGAATAATGTATTACATGTATCATTGTTAAAGAAATATTGTCTGACTCTAACCACATAATTGATTGGACTATGATCCATGTCGAAAACGAAGGGCATTTTTGGGTGGAACCAATACGCATCCTGGACCAAAAAGTCAAAGTGCTCCAGAACAAAGCCATAGGGATGGTAAAGGTTCAATGATCCTGCTACAATTGTGAAGATGAAGCCTGGGAGCATGAAGAAACTATGCGAGAGGAATACCTGCAATTTTTTGACAATTTGGAAGAAAATATAAATTGAAAATGCGAGACTCCATTTTTTGGGTAGCTAGAGTTTAGGAGCCATATCTCATAATTCTTGGTCACTTGTGCTGATAGCCTTGATAAAAGAATGGTGCAGCCCGATGGACTGAAGGTAGTGAAGGGGGGCACACTCCTTGGGTCATCAGGTTGAGAAGAACGAGAGATTATGGTTGGAACTACTATTGGAGAGTAAACAGATTCCATATTTTTTTTTTTCTAAATATTATGATGTAAATTTTTACACATATGTATATTGACATAGTGTGCGCGATATAATATGTGAAAGGTATTTTTCGAATTTTAATAAATATAATGTGATACCAGTTTTTGGGAACATGGATAGAGATGGGGGATGATTAATCCACAAGAGAGGGGGGAATGCCTAGGGAGTGTCTAAGAGGAACCCAAGGGGGGAAATGGTTTATAGGTATTAATCCAAACCCAATTTTCTGAATTTATTATCATTTTGGGAAACCTTCTATTTTTGTTCAAGTGTATGAGAGCCTAATCATTAAACTCATGTAAGAGGGTGGGTGTGAGAGTCACATCCCATAGCTGTTGGAAGCATGGAGTTGCAGTACAATAAACATTGGACAAAGTGAGCATTCAAGTGTCTTAGGAAAATATAGGAAATTTGTATGTGGGAATTGGGCCAATTTTCACTTTCAGTTTTGGAAAAATAACAGGCCGAGAGCAGGCAAAAAGAGCACTGGAGCTAGACCAATAAGGTTGGGTGAATTCTAGAGCATGTTGGAACATTTTTTTAGCATTCTAGAGCTGAAGATTGAAGGACCGGGTACCAGGATTAAGGAGTGAACTCTTGTGTGACGTTCATTGTAACAACAAGTGTTGTTATTGTTTTCCTGGCAGTGAGTTCCCAACAGAGAGATTCCTGGTTACCTGATCCAGAGAGACCCTGATAAACAAATGGGATTCTCGATGGACTGAGAATATGAAGGGGTACATTCCTTGGGTTGGGAAGGTCAAGAGAAAGAGAGCTGGAGGAAATTTAGGATAGTTGTAGGAGAATACCAGTGGGTTGTGGGATATTGCGTTGTAAGTGGATTGTGAGAGGAACCCTTCTTTTGTGGATTCCTTGCCCTAGCTTAGAGGTGACTTGTTGTTGAGATCTGGAACAACAAATCTATGGTTGGGTGGAATGCCCTTCCCAAGCAGCTAGTTGCACAAGCATTTTAAAAGATAAGTGTTTATCTATTTTTTGAGTTATTTCATGAGTTTAATTGTTGTGCTTAACTATGTGTATGTAAATGATTTATTTGTTGTTGTGAATGAGTTTATAGTTGCATTCATGTTCATTTAGAATGTTGTAGATGCATTTCATTATGGGTATCAAAATCTGGTTAAATATGTGTATAAATCGTAGTTGGTAAGCTACAGGAAATGAGTTAGCAAATTTTTTTCTTTTATGTGTACTTTCCGCAAGTAATGTTCTTCTGATAAGCTAGAGGATGTTACATGCACACACACACACACACAAATGTAAATCCATATTAACTCAAGATCTTTTAATCATTAAGAGATTTGCATCTCTATTTCTTTTTTATCCCTCTTGATGTGTAATAGATGTAAAGTTAAGATGGATCTACATTGGTATATTAGGGTTTACATCCTGTGGTAAACCAATCTTAACAACTTGTTACCACATATATTGCAAGGGGGATTTTGCAGCAAGACCCCATGGTAACTTAAAAATGTCAAAACAATGTGCATGAGCATATCCCAAAGCACGTGCCTAAGTGATCTTGCACCTGGTGAAATTTTTCATCACTTTCTTCAGCAAATTGATGACTCCCTTGGTGGTTTACTTAGTTAGGTGGGCATATTACATCACCCCTTTCTCACCCCTCTTGAGCATGATGGTCATATTTTGATCTCCAACAACTTCATCATGCTTGACATTCACATTGGAGGCATTTTTCATGTATTTGGGTACTTCCTAGTGGGGATTACACACATTTTTGGCTAATTGTGACTAATTGGAAGGTTTCATAAGTTTGGATTAATGTTTCCAATGTTAATTACTTTTAAAATGATTGATCTCACTTTACCTTGGGTGCCTAAATCATTTTGGCTATTATTTTACTAGGAAAGTGATTTTAAGTGTTGACCATGATGAATGAAGTGGGGCACACCACTTTGGGGCCACATGTAGATGGGGGAATGCATCATTTCAACCATTTTGGAGCTAAGGAAAGGGGCGCACCCCTCAAATATATATAACAAATTATTTCATGGTCATTTTGGCAAATAAAGTGGGGCCCACATGGAAAGAGCTAGTGTTTTTTATCGTTTAACCTTAGAGGTGAAAAAAGGGGGGCACACCCCTCTAATGCTCACTTCAACTATTTGTCATGTAAAAAGGTAGTCAGTCGACTAAGCTTCTAAAAGAGATATTAGGCCTCGCTAGAAGCCATGCGCCCCCCTTCCCCTTTAGCTATCTGCTCGAAATTTCTATTTTTGATATTTTTAGGTCTCAAGAAATTATTATTTGTCTAAAGAGAATATTTTGCTCATTTCTTAAAAATAGAGCCATTGTCTCACTTGTAAAGCATGGTTGGTGGAGTGATGAATAGATTGTTGTTGTTTTGTTTCACTTTGTGTCTAATGGATGGTTGACTAAGGTACATTTCTAGAGTTTTATGCTCCTATTTCGTGTTAAGCACCAACCATTGAGATGCACTACCATGGGAAAGTTTTAATCTAGTAACATTACACACATTTCTTGTGTTATTTCATTAGAAATGATCTCCAATGATTTGTTTCTCAAAGTTTAGCAACATGTTTGAAGAAGAATGTCCTGGATGAATGCAAGATATCATCACTGAGGGTTATCTACTTATGTAATCTTATGTACCATTTCCAGAACCACAGGGAAACAAGAGTCGTATGATATTAAGCCTACACTTTATGGTTTTAGATATGAAAAGAGCCATGGTAGTGCCCCAAATCGAATCATGAGCCCAGTGGATCATGTAAACACTAGAATTTCCCTGACAACCATCCTTAATTTTAATTTCAATTTATGCTTTTGTGGGGAACAAATCTAGAAATCATCATTGGTACACATGCTCAAGATTTGTCCCCCTTAAGCCATCACATATTTTGTCATTATAAACAAATTGAAGGTGTTTGCATTGTTCCTCTCATACATAATCTGCTGGCGCGACCTAGGTATTTGATAATGTAGATGCAGACTTGGGTATGAGGGATTACTTAATGCATTACATGCCAAAAAAAACATTGTTAATATCCTTTTATTTACCAATTGTAATGCATTCACAATGTTGGTTGATAACACCACCTTTACACTAAAATTGGTATTTCATATTAAGTTCAACCACATGTAAATAAGAGTTTCTATGAAATCTTGTAGGGGGGTTATGTACAAGTGAATTTGAGCCTGTGAATGTTTAAGATAAATATTTCCTACAGATAAACAAGACCTCCCTTGGATCTACCCTTGATCCAAGACAAACAACAGGATAGACCACTGCATAATTCTCCCTAGATCTACTAGATAAGTTCTTATTTAAGCAAGAAGATATAATGGCATACCTTTTAATCAGCGTTTGTCCTTACATATCCTGTTTGTTGCATCTCTGTAGATCCAACTCCTGCAACCTACTTCTTGCACACAAGTGACAACAAATACCAATCCTCAAACCTTTTTTATCTTTAGGAAATCTCAGATCTAACCTAGATCTAATATGATCTACTCAAGGCAAAATTAGATCTAATGCAAGCAAGTATTGAACATTGAATACATAAGAATTGGAAGGGGAAAAAATATATATCTCTATGTCAATAAAAAAGAGAATGGATACATCAACATGTCTTACCTTGAGTCTTTATGCATTCCTTGAAGGCTACTTACTCTTGCTCCTCCTTATCCCTCACACAAGCAAGGATAACCTGAGATGAAGACTGATTTCTTGTGGAAGATCTCTTCATGTACCTGTAAATGATTCGTCCTCTCTTGCCCATGGAATACCTTCCTTATATAGATTGGCGGAGGAGACTAGGAGGGGCTTCTAGATCTATATTACTTAGTGAACTCGACTAGATTAAGAGTTACCAAGGTCATATCATGAGATAACCAACTCACCCAGTGTTGGTCTCCTTGTAAATCACCAAATCTAGAAGGTCATAGAGGCAGTTGCAAGCTGGAAATAGTGCAACCAATGACCAGTTGCGGGTTGAAAGTCAGTTGGGTAGTGACCAATTACACTCTATCAAATAGTTCAGGTGTGAACGTCATAAAAATAGGGAAAATCCATGGCATAAGAGTGTGTCTCAACATGAAGCATCAATGGGTCCTCCATGAGTCCCTAGGGTGGAAAATAAAGTTGTAATAGTGAAACATCCTAAATACTATATCTTTCACATTGATCTTAAAACATGGAAGGATCATGTTAGAAACACTAAACCAAATAGGAGAGAGAAGACATAATTAAACATAAAGTAATCAATGGAAAACACACACAAAACACAAATATTTACCTTGGAAACCCTTAACTAGGAAAACCAACAATCCTTGAGCAACTCTCGGTCCTTTTTTATTTTATTCAGTGAATAAAGAGTTACATGATTAACCTTGGTCCACACCTAAGACACGGTCATCATCCTACTCTCTTTCTTTACCATAAGAACAACACTAAAACCATTTGGATTACATCTTTATGACCATTATATACTCACGACTCTCTCTACCAATACATAATCTTATCGAGATCAATCTTTATAGTATTACATAATGCACTATTTATAGGCATCTACAACATGTAAAACCCTAATTCATGGCCCCCAACAACAATTACAGACCCATGAAGATGATTGGTTGCGATCCTGTGAATCTCAAGATTCTGTTATAAGTTTTGACCACAAGTCAAACACTAGTCGACTATCCAGTCGAGTCATCCTATCAACCATTGACTTGACTTAACCATCGATCGATTCATCTCTTAGTTGATCAACCTCAACTAGCTAGTCGATTGATTGAATCTCCATTGCAAAGAATATAACATTCCCAACATTCTCCCACTTGTTGTCTTCTTTGCAGAAACATGAGAACCTGAACTGTTGTTCACTGAACTAGGGTCACAATGCCCATTGCTTCTCTACACTTAGAGAACTTCACAACACTCACAGACTTAGTTAAAGAGTCATTTATTTTTTCCAAAGTGTATACCTTCTCGAGCAACACCTTTTTTCTTTCCACCATGTCTCTCACAAGATGGTATTGTACATCAATATGCTTCATCTTAGAATGGTAAGTTGGATTCTTTGCCAAGAAATTTCACTTTGACTGTCACAATTTATCCTCGTAGCTTGTTTCTTAAACCTAATATCTAAATATAATATATGCAACCATACTACTTCTCTTCTTGTATGGGTGGCTGCCATGTATTATACTTCTATTGTCGACAAGGCTATTACCATTTATCTCTTACTTATCCAACTGATTGCTCCACTGAACATTCTAAACACATATCCATTAGTCGACCTCTTTTTATCAAGATCTCCAACCTAGTCGACGTTGACAAAGCCATGTACATTTGCTTCCTT
>ML785446.1:84781-104008 GCA_009831015.1 Picea engelmannii
AGATTATCTCATTAAGTGGAGGAAACTACCTGCAGAAGATTCCACTTGGAAAGATGATTCTTTTATACAGAAGCATCCATAATTACTCAAGCGTTGCAGACAATACTTGTCTCAAGGGGAGCGGCATGTTAAGCCCTAAATAGTGGCACATTAACCCTTAATTGGGGCATATTGCATTAGTAATGTTATTTTAATTATGTTGGCTTGGGTCCATTAGTTGTAATTGTACCTCCTAGTCTCCTATATATACCAAGGAGACCTTTTCATTTGGAATAATCTTGTATTTGAAAATTTATGTGGTGTATAAGGAGGTTGCCTCCTCGAAGAGGCTTATTATCTAAAATTCTCTCTTTTTCAAGGCATTGAGTACTTATTCTGAGGTTTTTCTATGCTATCTTGACATTTGGTTCTTAACATACCCCTATATGAATAATTACCTCAATCGATTTACACTCATGCATGTTGAAACGTTTTAAAACTATTTCAATGTACTTCCTATGATTTAACCAAAGTTTTCTAACTACCTTATCTCTCTTAATCTCCATTCCCAAAATGAAGTTAGCAGCACCGATGTCCCTCATGTCGAATTTTGAGGATAGTTGCATCTTCACCTCCTTTATAACATCCATGTTGTTTCTGACCAACAACATGTCATTGCCATACAATGCTACATATAGCGGAGGGGGGTCCCTTGTCCCACAAACAAGGGGGTCTCATACACCAATTTGGTGTGATGGCTTGGCTGTGACCTTAAAAATAGATTATTATTATTATTATTATTATATGAAACGACCACCTTCTTTCTTGGAATACACGTAATGATCAGCCTTGCTTCTCACAAATCCTAAATTGAGGATGTATGTGTCAAACTTTCGCTACCACATTCTTAGTAATTGCTTTAGACCATAAATGGATATCTTTAACTTGCACACCACCTCTTTCTTGTCCTTTACTGCAAATCCTTCAGGTTGTTTCATGTAGATTTCTTCTTCCAAGTCCCCATGTGGGAATGTTGTCTTCACATCCATTTTATCTATCTCAAGATTAAATGTTGCATCCAGAGACATTAGTACTCTAATGGAAGTTATTTTTGCAATAGAGGAGAAAATATCACCAAAATCAACTCCCTTGACTTGGGAATGCCCTTTCACTACTACCCAAGCTTTGAACTTCTCGACTTGTCCTGTCGCCTTCAACTTCTTCTTGAACAACCACTTTCTATCAATGGGTTTTCTTCCATTGGGTACTTTGACCAAATCACATAGCTCATTCTTGTGCAAGGATTCTATTTCTTCAACCATGGCTTTCTTCCAGAGTTTACCCTTTGTCAACTCGACTACCTATCTAACCAACCTGGGCTCATCATCATTGGAAAATAATATAGATGTAGAGTATAAATCAAGTGCACTATACCTTTCAACTATTTTCCTTACTTGTTCAAACCTCCTTACAATCAGAGTTGGTGTTTCCACCACTTCATCTGATTTAGTTGACTTGTCTGAATCATGTTCTTCATTCTTCATCTCAAACACCAATTTCGTTGGTTCTTTCTCCATTTCATCCCCTTCGGTCCTACAAGTTCCTCCGACTTCCCAAAATATCACATCTCGACTATAGACCATTTTCTTTAATACCGGATCCCAAAACTCATATCCTTCCATTCCATCCTTGTAACCGATGAAAATATATTTGACTACCTTATTGTCCAACTTGTTTCTCTTTTCCTTGGGAACATGCACAAATGCATCACAACCAAAAAATATGAGATGTGTAAGCGAAGGATTCTTACCAAACCATACCTCATGTAGAGTCAAGTCGACTAGCGCTCATGAAGGAGACATATTTAGCAAATATCATGGAGTGTCTACTGCTTATGCCCATAATTATTGTGCTAGCTCTGCACTACTGAGCATGTTCCTTGCTTTTTCCATCTTGTTCATTCTTTTAACAACTCCATTCTATTGAGGGGTGTATGGAGTGGTATTTTGGTGTGCTATACCACATTTCTTGCATAACTGCTCAAACTCCTTACCACAAAATTCACCTATGTTGTTAGTTCTCAACACATTGATCTTCTTATCTGTTTGGTTTTCTACAAGAGATTTAAACTCTTTGAACTTAGCAAAAACCTCTAATTTCTTCCTCAAGAAATATAGCCATGTATTCTTGGAGAAATCATCTATTAAGGAGACATAATATAGAGATCCTCCTAGTTATGGGATAAGTATAGGCCCAAACAAATCACTATTTATCAATTCCATAATCCCTTTTTCCCTTGTAGCTCCAGATGTGAACCTCACATGATTTTGTTTTCCATAGATGCAATGTTCATAGAAATCGATTTCTAAAGTACAATTACGGAAACCTTCGACCATACCTTTGTTGTGCATATCTCAAAGTCCTTTTTCTCCAATATGTCCCATCCTCTGATGCCATAACATGGTCGGGTCGACTATACGAGGAAAATTTGAGTTGGTTGCAGTTGAGTTGACCTTAGTCAAGTTGACATAAGGAACAACTGTATTTTTTCTCTAGTCGAGTCGACACTCCCCAACAACTTGTATAGGGTTCCAATTCGAACTCCTCTCATCAATACCATTTCTCCTCTAACCATTTTGCATGAATCCTTCTCAAATATAGTGTGCACACTTGCATCACTCATTTTACTAACAAATATTAGATTTCTTGCCAAACCTGGAATATGTAGCACACCTAGAAGGGTTATACTCTTCCCATCCTTTAACATCATTCAAACTCTACCTCATCCAACAATTTTGGTTGTCGAATCGTCTTCCAAGAATACATCTCCTCTTTCATACTTCTCATATCCATAGAACCATTCCCTATGAGGTGTCATATGGAAAGATGCACCCGAGTCAATCAAACAAACATCATGATATGACTATGTACTGGTCGATGCAGAATACACATCCCGTCCTTTGTTTGCAGAAGTCTTTCCTTCAGTCGACTAATTCTCATTTGATCCCTGAATTTTATTAGTAGCCTTCAACTTGCAGTATCTTTTGTAATTCCCAACTTAGCCACATTTCCATCATCTTCTCGTCAACTAAATTGAGGATTTAGATCGACCCCTCAACTTAAACTTTCTACTGGAGAATTTACCTTTTCCTCTGTCGACTGATCAACCTATCACCTCCAAGGCATATTTGGTCGACCCTTCCATGTTCTTCCGCCTAATTTCCTCTAACGACATAGATTCAACCACATCTTCAAGTGTTAACGTGGTTGAATTACTCCCAATAGCCATGACTAAGCAACCCCATGAATTTGGCCAGGACCACAACAAATTGATACATTTATCCTCCTCAATGATTTTCATATCCATAGACAATAACTAACTTAACACAACATTGAATGCATTTAGGGGCTATGTTATTGAGATAACATCACTCACCCTCAAAAGGTACAATTTCTTATGAAGAAACAACTTGTTTATCAGGGATTTCAACTGGTACAAGTTCCCCAACTTATCCCACAATTTATTTGGAGCGCCTTCATCTGAGATCTTCAACAAATATTGAATCTGCGAGATAAAGTTGAATCAAACTCCTTGCCTTCCTGTCGATTTTATCCCAATTTTCCTTGAACATTCCCATCCGAATTGTTCTGGGATCCACAATGAACCATTGTTCTCGATCTACAAGGAGATTTTTATTTTAAGCTTACCCATATCAAAGTTCCTGCCATTAAAATTCTTAATCTCAATCTTAGAACTGCCTGCCATTCTTTCAAGAACAAATCACTGCCTTACAACTCCCACTAGACCTAGGTTTAGCTCAGATCCAATATTTGCTTGAACTTGCTCTTATATGACTTATTAGAAACACTAAATCAAACATGAGAGAGAAGGCATAATTAAACAGAAAGTAATCAATGGAAAACACATACATAACACAAAGATTTACCCCGGAAACCCTTAACCAGGAAAACCAACAATCCTTGAGTGATTCATGCTCCTTTGTTGAATTATTCATTCAACGAATAAAGAGTTACATGATTAACCTTTGTGCACACCTAAGACACAATCATCATCCTACTCTCTTGCTTTACCACAAGAACAACACTACAACCATTTGGCTTACATATTTATGACCATTATAGACTCACGACTCTCTCCATCGAGTCATAGGCTTATCAAGATCAATCTTTACAGTATCACATAATGCACTATTTATAGGCATCTACAGCATGTAAAACCCTAATTCACAGTGCCTAAAAATGGTTACATATCCATGAAGACGATTGACTGTGATCTTGCGAATATTGGGATTCTATTATAGGTTTCAACCACCAATTGATTACGAACCAATTGACTACCAATAAGATACTAATTGACCATCTAGTCGATCTCCAATCGGTTTCCCTTTCGACCTCCTGTCAGATGCCAGTTGACCTCCAGTTGGGTTTTCTGGTTGACCATTCATCGACCATCGACTTGACTTAACCATCGGTCAATTCATCTCCCAATCGATCAACCTCAACTAGCCAGTCAGTTGACTGAATATCCAGTGCAAAGAATATAATATTCCTAACAGATCCATTACCAAGCACCTAGATGTTGATCTTTTTAAATCTAGAAAATGCAATCAATTATTTTTTATGTAATTGTTACTCTACATACCTGAAATGAAAATTAAAATATCGGCTTAAAGATGATCCATGCTAGCATGTAGTAATAAATATACAAGTTGTGATTTCAAAGGATAAAAGGAATCATTTCAGGGAGGAGGAATTGAATCTTGATAACCATATATCATTTCATATCAATTTCAAGGCTTAACCAAAACAAAATACCATCCCGCTTAAAAATTTGGAACCTATAAGTCCTTATCTAGAGAAGAAGAATAAATGAAGGGAAGGCCCCCCCTAGAGATAAACTTTGGTCAGCCTGAAGTGTGGGAAGAGAAACTAAGATGACAATGGTTTGTCTTCCAAGTTTCCATTGATTCGTCCTAAGTGAAAACCTTGCACATCCACTGTGAAAAATCAAGGGGTAACATTTTAGTGTTGTTTCCAAGGAACAAGGTCCATTTCCCAGAAATTAAGAAGAAAGTTCTTCCACATTGGTGATGAGTGTCAATAAAATTTGTAATCATTCATATGGTGACTCATTTGGAATGAATTCCACATCACTAGTATGAGGTCTCATTTCATATGAGATATTTTTTGTTTTTGGGGGAAAAAGACAACACCATGGGATTTTTGTTTCTTATATGCTCCTCTAGACTTCTCAAATATTCATGGGTATCCAAATCAGTCCCATCTAGAGTGGGCAAGCCAAATTCCATGATTTTATGGGGACACTCATCTAGTAGAACAACATATTTCCTTGTTTTGTGGATTACATTTCAAATCTGAATATTGTGCATGAATATGTAGAGATGAAAATGTTTGTTATGTCCTTAATGGAAGATGTAAAAGATTGGTTCAATACATTAGACAAAGCTGATATTTCATCTTTTGTAGTCAAGCATTCCTCAAACATTGGGCTCCCACCTACAAACAAGAGCATAATAATGAGAATGTTGAAGAAATAGCATGTGAGAAGCATATTGTTAAGATGACACACAAGCTTCAATGCCACCATCTCACGAAGGTAAAGACATGGAGGTATATGAAAGTTCTGTTGTCATTTCCAACCCTACAATAGACCAAGGTAATGCTGAAAATTAGGTATCAAATATCCCATTTATTTCTAAAATTATAGAAGAGCAAACCCCATAATTTTTGGAAAATGGTACTTTCATTAATGGATGATTGCAAGGATATCTAGCTCTCTAAGCAAGGGAAACATACTTTAGATGTTGAGAATAATTTCAAATCTAATGTATTTTATTTTTCTTCATGTATATTTTTTATGGAGATTGGTGAAACTAAACAAGACAAATTTGTGGTGCTACCTAAAAGCTTGATTTTTTGGGTTATAATGGATGTTGCATGGCTTCATAATGATTTCACCATCCCTATCTTGTGGTGGATAGAACATTCTTCCAGTAATGTATACTCATTGGGACATCATTTGGATGATCTACCTTATTTCCATGGGCCTATTTCAAATCTATGTCAAGTTCTTGTAGGATTTCCAACATATTTTCAGTGGGCGATTGGTATATCCATGTTTTCGTTGGGGGAAAAACATAGGGGAGTCTTTCACGGCATTGATGAACTCATCCAATGCTCACATTGGATTTTTTTACTATACTTAGCATATTCATGTTTCCATGCTTCAGTAGAATAGGGTAAATAAGCTCTCGAGAGCAATAGATTAGAATAATTGCTCTCATTCACCTATCATCATCTCACTCATGAATACTTTTAGATCCATTTTTGACATCATGTAGATTAGATGGTTTTTTTGTATGGATTGCGGGGATTAAAGCCTCATGTATTTATTATGCATTTGATCATTCCCATGTCGAGGTGTTTATAGGTGTTATCAGAGATTCCAAAGTCCTCATATCCTCTTTTCATAGCATATCTCCCCATGTGGAGCCATTGTTACCACATATGTTGCATGGGGGGTTTTGGAGAGAGACCCCATGGTCACTTGACAATATTATAGTAGCGTGCATGAGCATATACGAGAGCACAAGCCTCAATGATCATCCACCTGGTGACAATTTTCATCACTTTCTTCAACATATTGATGACTCCTTTGGTGGTTTAGTTCATTAAGAGGGCGTATTTTATCACTCCTTTCTCACCCCTCTTGAGTATCATGGTCATATTTTGATCTCTAGTAGATTCAACATGCTTTACATTCATGTTGGAGTCATTTTTCATGTATTTGGGTACTTCCTAGTGGGGATTACACACATTTTTGGCTAATTGTGATTAATTGATAGGTTTTCCTAAGCCTAGACTAAGGTTTCTAGGGTAAATTATTTTAAGAAAGACTGATCTCACTTTACATTGGGTGCCTAAGTCATTTTGGATATTATTTCACTAGGAAAATTATTTTAAGTCTTGACCGTGATGAATAAAGCACGCGACACCACCTTGAGGCCAAATGTAGATGGGGGAATGCATCATTTCACCCATTTTGGAGCTAGGGAAAGGAGTTGCACCCCTCAAATATGTATGAACAAGTATTTCATGATCATTTTGTTAAAATTCCAAGGTTGAATTTAGAAAATAAAGTGGGGCACGCCTCCCAGTGCCCACATGAAAAGAGCCAGTGTTTGTTATAATTTAACCTTAGAGATAGAAAAAAGTGGGGAACAACCCTCTAATGCTCACTTCATCTATTTTTCATGTAAAAAGATAGTGGGTTGACTAAGCTTCTAGAAGAGAGACTAGGCCTCTCTAGTAGCCATCTACCCCCCTTACCCTTTAGCTAGTTGTTGGAAATTTCTATTTTTGATCATTTTTGGTCTCAAGAAATTTTTGTTTTGTCTAAAGAGGGCCTTTGGCTCATTTCTTATAAATAGAGCCCCCCTCTCACTTGTAAAGCATGTTTAGAGTGATGAATAGATTGTTGTTGTTTTGTTTCACTTGTGTCTCATGGATGGATGAGTAAGGCACACTTCTAGGGTTTTCTGCTCCTATTATTTGTTGAGTGTTGGTCATGGAGATGTACTACCATGATCATGTTTTAATATGGTAACATTACACCCATTTCTTGCATTCTTTCATTATAAATGCTCTCCAATGATTTGTTTCTCGAATATTGGTAACATGTTTGATGAAGAATGTCTTTGATGAATGCAATATCTCACAATAGAGGATTATTTATTCATGTAATCTTCTATACCATTTCTAGAACCATAGGGTAACAAGAGTTGTATGATTTTAAGCTTGCACTTTCTGGTTTCAGATCTTAAAAAAGCCTTAGCGATTCCCCAAATCGACCCCATGAGCCCAATGGACCATACAGGCACTGGAAGCATCCCTACAACCATCCTTAATTTTCATTTCAACTAAATTATTTTGTGGGGATTAATGTTACACATAAAAATTCCACACTTGCATATAAAGTGTGGCAAGTGTCGCACGTGGCACAAATGCCAATTTTTAAGTTTTGCAAACGTCACATTCTAAGTGTCATCAATGTCACACCTAAACCATCACAAGTGTTGCAACTATCGTAACATGATTCATGCACTTTTTGTAAGTGTCACAACTCAATCGACACCTTAGAAACATTTGTCACAACCTCCAAATCATGCTAGAGAGAAAAGCCACATCATTGGCAGTCGATAAACATCTTTTCCTTGGAAAATTCAACTAATTTTTGAGCATTTATGAAGGGTGGCGCCCCCCTGGCCATACTAGGGGAGTGCCATGGTGCCCCCTCTACCATGTTAGGGGAGATACACTAATAAGATGACGCCCTATCTCTCTCTATGGGGGAGTGCCATTCTTGTTGAGGAAAAAGGGGGATCTTCTCCACCAAATTCTATGGGCCAACTCTCTCAGATTGGGTTAGTTATGTTCGACCCTCATGCTTGGGCTTCACCTTAGGATTTGATCCAAACCTCAAGGGTCTCTATCCTCATCCATATCCCTCATTTTCTCATGGTAGTTGTACTTCTCATGCTTATAAATTGAAAGCATTTCCATGGGGAAAGAGGAGGAAGAAATCAACAATATCATCGTTATTTTGATCTTATATTGTTCATGCAAAGGGTTGGATGAGGAGAGCCTGAAGGAGCTGCTGCATATTCAAACTTGGATTGCAAGTATTTTCTTTTGGTTCTCAAATCAATATACTTGGCCTATTTTCTTCAAGTATGTGTACTTTTGCATCTACTTGTCTAGGAGCTTAGGAGTCAAGCTCAAGATTTGGAGAATCAAGGACAATCAACAAAATAAGGTATGACACACTTTCCTTCTCCTCGTTTAATTAGCTAAATTAGATCTGAAAGGAATATACCTGTAGCACCCATCCAAGATGTTAGGCAATTAATCATTCAATAAATACATACACAATAAAAACTTTTGTTTTAACATAATTTCATTGAATTTTCATTTACACAATTCTTCTACATTTGCTCAATGATAAATCTAAATAACATGATGAAATAAGTAATAGGTTAACTCTAAGATTTAGAACTTAAAACTTAAGTATATACAAAATATCAATAACAAAATACCACTGAAAAATACCTCCTCCTTAGTTTGTTGAAGCTCATCAGTTGTAATGTAGTCCTAGGCGCTTCCAAGCATTCTTTTCCCGCTTTCCCAGAGTGAAACAACATAATCCTCCCAGCCAACTCCCTAGCTCCAAGAAACCTTTCGGTTTCTTGGCCCTCTGTGCCCGTGACTCCATGGTTAGAGAAAAAAAAGAAGCCATACAAGATAGGGGCATCCTATTAGGTATGAGTTGGTCATATCTTTGGATTCCACTCGAAAAGTTTGTGTTCCCTATCGACATCTAATTCAACGTCTTAAGAAGAAAAAGCTACTTGATTCGGGATGTAAAAAGAAAGTTTGGGAATCGCCCCGAATCCATTATCTCTAAGTATTTCCAGCATTAGATTATTCTTTTTATGGACAAAGGTGGAGGGTTTGATTTCAGTAGAATGATGTGACCAAGTGGAAACCTAGTTTCGTGCCACTGCTATTGTATATCACCACTGCTTCTGGCACTATTCTCAGATTTTCCTGAATTCTTCATAGCATATAGATCACTCTCACTCAATTTTATTTTCTTTTTACTTCTTGTATGCCCTTTCAAATGCATATTGTCACCAATTCTGGTTAGGCATACAAATGTAGGGAGAGCATCCAATCTGACGGAGGATGGACATGTAGAGTGTGATGTGAGTATTATGGATGGTTTGACTTGAATCTTTGGGGATATTGGAGGAGTAATTGGAATTGAGAATCCAATTCAAGTTGCAACACTTTTGGTGAAGGACCGCATGATATGATCTTCTTTGTTTGGCTGCATACCTCCTATGTATTATTTATGTGTTCTTCTGATTTTCTACCACATGTTGGATCATAAATGAAAAGCTTAATAGTTTTATGTCTCAATTTAAGTGCAACCACACATGCTGGCGATGCATTGATTAGTTTGAGGAAATTGTCTTTATCTCAAACAGTAAATAAGAAACCTTTTGTGGATACTATTTTAACATGGGAGTAGATGTTTCAAAATATTGTCATTTTCATGAAATTTATTTTATTCCCAGTTCTGCCTTTTTGTGGGCAGCTAAAGCAATTCACCAACTAATCTAAAAACTACACTCGTGCAGTGAAGCCACTCCCCTAGTTTAGGAATCCAACTTAATCACAGTGCCATATTATGCTCTTCCACAAAAGATGCAGGAACACTTGATACCTCCCAACACTCCTGTTAATCTTTGTTTACTTTTGTGCTCTGTTTTATGATGTGGGATCTATCCAGAAGGGGGTTACTATGCATTCTGTTACTTTCAAAAACAATAAAGAGAAATAAAAAGTCCCTTCACAACATTTTTTTTATAGTTCTTCTCGAGGTTAATGGATCATACTTGTTGTTTTTGTAAACAAACACTTTGTTTGTTCATGTAGCTACAACTCCTAATTCTGAAATTATTTTGTTTATTGGACATGAATATATAGAATTCATCCATTTAACATAGATGATCCTGAATCACAAGATGATTGCATATACCGAGGACACCAAAAGTGTTGAAATCTACATTGTTTGTGTCATTGATGCTGAAAGTAGAGAATTGATTGGCAATCCGTTAATGCGAATTACCCATTTTTTTTTTTTAAATTATTGGTACTTGGCCATTGTTTCTCTCTTGGAGTCAGTGACTTGGTGGATATACGTCTATTTCCTATGTAGTAAGTCATAGGGTCGACCCCTAACCGACACTATAGATATCTCAGACAATATCAAGACATGAATCTTTATCTGCAAAACCACAGATTTGGATTCATCTGCAAACCATATTAAACCACTTTTTTACAAGATTTTGATCGATCTATGACCGTTTTAAACAATCTCTTCAACAAAATGCAAGCCTGGGTTTAATAAAGCCAAGAAAAAATAACTAAAGTAAAAAATTTGAAGGACTTCACACAAACAAAGATTTTAGTGCCTTCAAACCTTGATATGTAAATCTTGAACCCAATTTCACAAATTTAAGCTTCCTTCATAATCGTTTGGATTGAGCTCTTTTGGTACAAGAGGACACATCTGATTATAGATATAATTTAGAAATGGTCGATATGGGTATTGAATATTGACTATAGATATAATTTAGACCTGGATTGCTAGGAAATAACACCGTCTTAGCGGAAGATAATAAATGGAGAATCCACACATTGCCACACATACACACACACACACACACACACACATATTGGTGTGAATGTTTTTTGCTCAATTCCCATGGAGAAAATCTGAAAATTTTAACTTCACGAATAATTTCTATAATAGAATTTTGATTGGTGTGAGACCATGAGTTCATAATTTAGTTATAAGTAGGGTAAGAGGGTCCATAGGTCCTAGTGGTTGAGCCTATAGCTCTGATACCAAATGTATCACCCATCCAAGATGCCAAGCAATTAATCGTTCATTAAATACATACACAATAACAACTTTTGTTTTAACATAATTTCATTGAATTTTCATTTACACAATTCTTCTACATTTGCTCAATGATAAATCTAAATAACATGATGAAATAAGTAATAGGTTAACTCTAAGATTTAGAACTTAAAACAAAAGTATATACAAAATATCAATAACAAAATACCACCGAAAAATACCTCCTCCTTAGTTTGTCGAAGCTCATCAGTTGTAATGTAGTCCTAGGCGCTTCCAAGCATTCTTTTCCGAATTGTCCAACCTCTCAACCTCTCCAAACCTCTCAACATCCTCTCCTATTTATCAAGTTTTCATTTCCCTTTCCCCAAATCTCCTCAACCACCCTCATTATTAACCATCAACCTCCGTTATCTAGATTTATCATTGAGCAAATGTAGAAGAATTGTGTAAATAAAAATTCAATGAAATTATGTTAAAACAAAAGTTGTTATTGTGTATGTATTTAATGAACTATTAATTGCCTAGCATCTTGGATGGGTGCTACAATAACAACCTCTTGACGGGTTTAGAGGCTCCGTTGGCCTTCTCTTCCTCTTGCGAAAAAAAGAACCTTGGGAATTCTAGGTTATCTAAATGTTATAAATGTACAAGTTAAATCCTAAAGTTACGTGTTAGTTAATCTAATATGTAGGTTAGACAATTAATAAATATACACAAAAGTTAACTACATAATACAACAAATAATATACAAATTATACAAGTAATATAATACATCTGTAAAACAAACCATAACTTAGAGTAACCGGTACAAGATAGGAATTAAAATTGTTTCAACGAAATATAATGAAATACAAAGGGATTCTAATAGTATATGAAATTATAAATCAAAATTCAAGAAATAATTCTTCATGCGTCGAGTAAAAGATAAGAAGACCGTTGTAAAGAAAACTCCTAATCTTTTAGGCAAAACAAAATAGTCTGTAAATGCTTTTAATGTCTTGCATCAAGAACTAATCACAAAACTATTGAGTATATTATAAAGTTAGTATTCCTTGGCCAAGATTAAAGAGAGTAGACAATAACAATTTATGTAAAACAAATAATCATTTGATCTTCTACCTATGAAATAGTCCAATACTCCAATAAGCAAGAGACAAAATAAAAAATAAAAAAAATACAACAAAAGTTGCTATGGTAAGTGCATCAGTCCATTTCATATGTAAAAATCACCCCCCACCAATCCAAATCCCTGGATATAGACCACAGAGACTCAGAACCAGAGTAATGCACAAGTCGTCTATCCTTAGGATACAGGTCATTGAAGAATAGATTAGACTATATGTAAATATATAAAAAGACTAACACAAAGAAGGAGATGAAAAAGAAGTTAATGAGTCAATTGTGTAGATTGGATGGTTGTGAGGAATGATTGTTATCCTTCCCACCCCTTTTCAATTCTCATAATGCATGAATAAAGCTCATAATGATTATGTTGTAATGACTTCGAGCGGATATGTATTGGAAAATTGCCTTTGATTCAAAATTAAATAGCAAGACAATTGCTATTTTTGGGGAAAATATGCCTTCCTATATAAAAAAAAATCATCCATAAACTGAAATAGTTCAAATCCATAAAATTTTATAACATACATAAATCATAAGTCTTTCCACAATCACTATTCCAAGGTTTTTTTTTTTCAGAATTCACCCCCCCCCACCCTCGCTCCTCATCTCTCATGCTCTTTTATAAGTTTAGAAACTCATGCTCTTTTATAAGTTTAGAAACTCTGATAAATGGTTCCAACTAATGCCCTAAGATCCAGGAGGTAGAATTTCCATAAAACTTTTTAATTACAAAAATCCAAAACTTGTCCCTTGTTTCAAAATACTTCCTATTAAAAATAAACCAAAGCGTAACTAACTGTATGATGTAGGTTGATTTGATCTGATCTTCGTTTCCAGACTTCTGCTGCCTCATCAAAACGTTCCTAAAAATTACCAACAATAACCAAACATCTAAATATAGAATGGCTGTAGAATCTTTGATTCTGCAGCTGTACTTTGAAAACAATCGAAATAAAATTTAATCAAACGATTCATACCTGAAAATGACTCTTTTTGTTATAGCAAAATGGTCATGACTAACAGATTATCATTTGTGATTGTGCATATAAGAATTGACAAATACATTGACCCCTGAGGCATTTACTATAGTGGCTTTATCGGGTTTATACAATTCTCCTTTCAATTTTGTAATCTGTGCCTCATAACGAGCTTTAAGGGTTTTGTTTTGATTGCTTAACTAAGCGTTCTCAAGCTCTAACTCAAGCATAGTGCTTTGCAACATGGGAACAATGGAATTATACATGTTCTTTGCCTAATCGAGTGGTAACATTCTAGAACCATTGTTGGGGAACCAACATGGGAACAATGGAATTATACATGTTCTTTGCCTAATCTAGTGGTAACATTCTAGCACCATTGTTGGGGAACAAGGTCCGTTTTCCATAAATAAGGAAGATAGTGCTTCCACATTGGTGATGAATGTGAATCAAATTTGTGGACATTCATCTGGTGACTTCTTTGGAAGGAATTCCACATCATTGGTATTAGGTCTCATTTCATATTAGTTTTTATTTTTTATTTTTTTGGGAAAAATGACAACGCCAATGTCTTATATACTCCTTTAGACTTCTAAAATATTCCTAGGTATCCAAATTGGTCCAATTCAAAGTGGACAAGATAAATTCCATGATTTAATGGGGATGCTCATCTAGGAGGAAAACATATTTCGTTATTTGTGGATTACATTTCAGATCTGAATATTGTGCATGAAGATGTATGGATGAGAATGCTTGATATGTCCTAAATGGGAGATGCAAAATATTGGTTCAAGTCATTAGGCAAATATGAGATTTTGTCTTTTGCAGATTTTACTCAAGCATTCCTCAAACATTGGCCCCCCACCCCCCACCTACAAACAAGATCGGGATAATGAGATTGTTGAAGAAGTGGCATGTGAGGAGCATATTGGTGAAGCGGGCACACAAACTTCAATGCCACCATCTCATGAAGGAAAATACATGGAGGTATAAGAAATTTGTGTGGTCATTGCTAGCCCTATAACAAACAAAGGTAATGCTGAAAATCAAGTATCAAATACCCCATTTATTTTCTGAAATTGTAGAAGAGAACCCCCCCATAATTTTTTGACAATAATACTTTACATTGATGGATGATTATAGGGATCCTCATCCTCTAAGCAAGGGCAACATGCCCTAGATGTTGAGGATAATTTCAGATCTAATGTATTTTCTTTTTCTTCATGTATATTTTTTATGGAGAGTAGTGAAATTAGATGGGACAAATTTGTGGTGCTACCTAAAAGCTTGATTTTTGGGGGTATAATGGATGTTCCATGGTTTCATAATGATTACACCAACCCTATCCTGTGGTGGATGGAGCATTATTGTAACAATTCACATTCATTGGAGCATCATTTGGATGATCTACCTCATTTCCATGGGCATATTTTAGATCTCTGTCAAGTTCTTGTGGAATTTCCAACATGTATTTAGTGGACAATTGGAATATCCATGTTTTGGTTGGGGGCCAAACACAGGGGAGTCTTTCATGGCATTGATGAGCTCATCTAATGTTTGCATTGGGTTTTTTACTTTTCCATGCTTAAGTAGAATAATATAAATAGCTCTAGAAAGCAATAGATTAGAATAATGCTTTCATTCACCTATCATCATCTCACTCCATGCTTACTTTTAGAGAAATTTTTGACATCACGTGTCTTAGTTGGATTTGTCATATGGATTTCTCGGATGAGATCCTCATGTCTTTATTATGCATTTAATAGTTCCCATGCTAAGGTGTTTACAGGTGTTATCAGAGATTTTGGAACCCTCATGTCATATTTTCAGAGCATATGTCCCCATGTGGAGCCATTGTTACCACATTTGTTGCATGGGGGGTTTTGAAACAAGACCCCATGGTCACTTGACAATGTTAGAGCAACATGCATGAGCATATCCCAGAGTACATACCTTAGTGATCATGCACCTGGTGACATTTTTCATCACTTTCTTTGACATATTGATGACTCCCTTGGTGGTTTACTTGGTTAGGAGGGCATATTGCACCACCCCATTCTCACCCCTCTTGAGCATCATGGTCATATTTTGACCTCCAATAGCTTCATTATGCTTTACATTCACATTGGAGCCATTTTTCGTGTATTTGGGGTGCTTCCTAGTGGGATTTGGCTAATCGTAATTAACTAATAAGTCTTCCCAAGGTTGGACTAAGGTTTACAGGGTCAATTATTTAAAAAATGACTTATCTCACTTTACCTTGGGCGCCTAAGTTATTTTGGATATTATTTCACTAGGAAAGTGATTTTAAGTGCTGACCATGATGAATAAAGTGAAGCACACCACCTTGGTCACACATGTAGATGGGGGAATGCATCATTTCACCCATTTTGGAGCTAGGGAAAGGGGGTGCACCCTTGGAATAAGTATGGCATAGTATTTCATGATCATTTTGGTAAAAGGCTAAGGTTAAATTTGGAAAATAAAGTGGGGTGCACCTCTTGGGGTTCACATGGAAAGAGCTAGTGTTTGTTATGATTTAACCTCAGAGCTAGAAAAAGGGGGGTGCACCTCTCTAATGCTCACTTCAATTATTTTCCATGTAAAAAGGTACATGGTTGACTAAGCTTCTAAAAGAGAGACTAGACCTCTCTAGAAACCATGCGCCCCCCTTCCCCTTTAGCTAGTTATTGAAAACTTATGTTTTTGATAATTTTTGGTCTCAAGAAATTATTATTCTATCTAAAGAGGGTTTTTGGCTCATTTCTTATAAATAGAGTCTCACTCTCTCTCTTATAAAGCATGGTTGAAGGAGTGAGGATTATAATGTTGTTGTTTTGTTTCACTTTTGTCTCATGGATGGTTGAGTAAGACACACTTCTAGGGTTTTCTGCTCCTATTCTTTGCTAAGCATTGGTCATGTACATGTACTACCGTGAGCATGTTTTAATATGGTAACATTACACTCATTTCTTGTGTTCTTTCATTAGAAATTCTCTCCAATGATATGTTTCTCAAATATTGGTAATAGGTTTGAAGAAGAATGCATTGGATGAATACAATATCTCACGATTGAGGTTTATCTACTAATGTAATCTTTTGTACAATTTACATAATCATATGGAAACACGATTTGTATGATATTAAGCCTACACTTTGTGGTTTCAGATCTGAAAATATCCTTGATAGTGCCCCAAATTAACCTCATGAGTCCAATGGACAAGCACTGGAATCGGCCGTACAAGCATCCTTAATTTTTGTTTTAAGTAAAGTTTTTGTGGGGAACATATATGGAAATCATTATTGTTACATATGCTCAAGATCTGTCTCTCTTAAGCATGCACATATTTAGTCATTATAAAAAAATGAATGTGTTGGCATTGTTCCTCTCATACATAATCTGTTGGTGCGACCTGGGTATATACTATTGTAGATGCAGATTTGGGTATGAAGGATTACTTAATGCATTACATGTCAAAAGAAGCACTATAAACAACCTTTTATTTACCAATTGTAATGCATTCACAATGCTGGTTGATAAGACCGCCTTTAGAGTGAAATTGGTATTTCATATTAAGTTCAACCAGATCTGTAAATAAGAGTTTCTATGAAAACTTGTATGGGGATTGTGTACAAGTGAATTTGAGCATGTGAAACATCCATAATACTATGTATTTCACGTTTATCTTAAAACCTAGAAAGATCCATTACCAAGTGTATGGTTGTTCATCTTTTTAAATCTGGAAAATGCAGTGAGTTCTCTATCATGTAATTGTTACTCTACATATCTGCAATGATAATTAAAATCTAGGATTAAAGTTGATCTATGATAGCCTATAGCAATACATATACAAGCTGTGATTTCAAAGGATATCAAGAATCATTTCAGGGAGGAGGAATTGAACCTCGATTGTCATATATCCTTTCATATCAATTTCAGGGCTCAACCAAAACATAATATCGTCCCCTTTCAACAATTGGAACATACAAGTCATTACTTGGAGAACAAGGAAAAACACAGGAAGCCACCCAAGATATAAACGTTGGTCATCTCAAGTGCGGGAAGACAACTTTAGGTGATAATTGTTTGTCTTCCGAGTTGCCATCTATTCGTCCTAAGTGAAGACCTTGCACATCCATAGTGACAAATAGAGCAGTAACAAAACCAATATTAGATAGGAGATAATGAGATTTTATATTCATAAAAATTATGACAAATTGTTGTAGGGAGTGGAGTTTCATGATGCCCCCATCTCATTAAAATTGAATTTTTGTTTTTATTCCAAACAAAAAAAAATCTCATTTTGTGAATTTTGTGTTTTCAAGTTTGAGTAAAGATTTTTTTTGTGGATTGACATTATGCTGATTTATTCCAATATTTCACTCTAAATTATAGCATAGATCCAAAGAATGTAGCTAGACATGGCGTACTTGCACCAACCCTAGAGTTTTGGGAAGGGATACCATACACCAAGAGCACAAAACTCCATATCAACTATCCAATTCCTTTTGTGCAAACTATTCCAATATATGTTAAGATACACGTATTTTACTATTGTTAATATCATTATTATTATCCATATTATTATTCTTGCACACACATTACAATGCACATATCTAGCAAAGATATTAAGAAGAGGAGAGAGTCTTGTCATAACTACCTATGCAATGCTCCAATGCGAGGATTAAATAATAAATTATAAATCTTGCATTGTAGATTTCAAAGGACCGAGGAAACACCTTGAAAACAATTGTTAGAATGATGTAACCCTTGAAGTGGAGTCAACAATGACGAGTAGGGGCCAACAATAATGATGAGATGATCTTCCTCTTAATATGAGCTTCATCCCCATAATGACATATATTAAATTTCAAAATGAATGTCATTCATATTTTTGGCATAATAACATTCTTTCTTGGGATCTTGAGGGCTCCTTGGAGACATTCAATTTTGAATATATATATATATATATATATATATATATATATAATTTAAGGTGATTTAAAAAAGGTAAATAATTTTTAAAGTTGATTTTTTTCTAATTTACAATAACTACTTATATAGCTCACTTAAAAAAAAGTGTTAGTTATACCGATAAACGCTTTACAATGTAGTATGAGGGAGATGTTGAAGCGTTACGTTAACATTAGATAATGATCAATTAAAAAATAATTAAAATAAGCTAATGATGATTTCGACTCAATTAAACCCTCCTCCAAACCTGCGCACCAGACTGCAACTGCAGTGCGCACCAACTGGGAAACTGCAATTCTGAGATGTGACAAATGAGAACTGGCGCCCTGTATTTATAGTGGTTCTGTCAGTTTTGCTGGGGCCGACTTCTCCTTCTGGATAAGTGTCTATTCAGTATATTATTATTAATTTTGGTTGACTTCTTCTCTTGGAGGCTAATAGCCTAATATAAATTATCTTCTTGAGCCAACAAGGCTTCTAGGGTTATTAGCCAATTCATTAGGGTTTCTCTTGCTTCCCAGAGTCTTCTATTCTCGTCAGGTTCACACGTGGAGGTAAATACCTCCCACAGCTACCATAATATTAACACTCCCTCCTAGCTAGAGAGGTATTTACAGGTAATGGACTTGAGCACAAAA
>ML785446.1:106527-116991 GCA_009831015.1 Picea engelmannii
TAAATAGTGGCACATTAACCCTTAATTGGGGCATATTGCATTAGTAATGTTATTTTAATTATGTTGGCTTGGGTCCATTAGTTGTAATTGTACCTCCTAGTCTCCTATATATACCAAGGAGACCTTTTCATTTGGAATAATCTTGTATTTGAAAATTTATGTGGTGTATAAGGAGGTTGCCTCCTCGAAGAGGCTTATTATCTAAAATTCTCTCTTTTTCAAGGCATTGAGTACTTATTCTGAGGTTTTTCTATGCTATCTTGACATTTGGTTCTTAACATACCCCTATATGAATAATTACCTCAATCGATTTACACTCATGCATGTTGAAACGTTTTAAAACTATTTCAATGTACTTCCTATGATTTAACCAAAGTTTTCTAACTACCTTATCTCTCTTAATCTCCATTCCCAAAATGAAGTTAGCAGCACCGATGTCCCTCATGTCGAATTTTGAGGATAGTTGCATCTTCACCTCCTTTATAACATCCATGTTGTTTCTGACCAACAACATGTCATTGCCATACAATGCTACATATAGCGGAGGGGGGTCCCTTGTCCCACAAACAAGGGGGTCTCATACACCAATTTGGTGTGATGGCTTGGCTGTGACCTTAAAAATAGATTATTATTATTATTATTATTATATGAAACGACCACCTTCTTTCTTGGAATACACGTAATGATCAGCCTTGCTTCTCACAAATCCTAAATTGAGGATGTATGTGTCAAACTTTCGCTACCACATTCTTAGTAATTGCTTTAGACCATAAATGGATATCTTTAACTTGCACACCACCTCTTTCTTGTCCTTTACTGCAAATCCTTCAGGTTGTTTCATGTAGATTTCTTCTTCCAAGTCCCCATGTGGGAATGTTGTCTTCACATCCATTTTATCTATCTCAAGATTAAATGTTGCATCCAGAGACATTAGTACTCTAATGGAAGTTATTTTTGCAATAGAGGAGAAAATATCACCAAAATCAACTCCCTTGACTTGGGAATGCCCTTTCACTACTACCCAAGCTTTGAACTTCTCGACTTGTCCTGTCGCCTTCAACTTCTTCTTGAACAACCACTTTCTATCAATGGGTTTTCTTCCATTGGGTACTTTGACCAAATCACATAGCTCATTCTTGTGCAAGGATTCTATTTCTTCAACCATGGCTTTCTTCCAGAGTTTACCCTTTGTCAACTCGACTACCTATCTAACCAACCTGGGCTCATCATCATTGGAAAATAATATAGATGTAGAGTATAAATCAAGTGCACTATACCTTTCAACTATTTTCCTTACTTGTTCAAACCTCCTTACAATCAGAGTTGGTGTTTCCACCACTTCATCTGATTTAGTTGACTTGTCTGAATCATGTTCTTCATTCTTCATCTCAAACACCAATTTCGTTGGTTCTTTCTCCATTTCATCCCCTTCGGTCCTACAAGTTCCTCCGACTTCCCAAAATATCACATCTCGACTATAGACCATTTTCTTTAATACCGGATCCCAAAACTCATATCCTTCCATTCCATCCTTGTAACCGATGAAAATATATTTGACTACCTTATTGTCCAACTTGTTTCTCTTTTCCTTGGGAACATGCACAAATGCATCACAACCAAAAAATATGAGATGTGTAAGCGAAGGATTCTTACCAAACCATACCTCATGTAGAGTCAAGTCGACTAGCGCTCATGAAGGAGACATATTTAGCAAATATCATGGAGTGTCTACTGCTTATGCCCATAATTATTGTGCTAGCTCTGCACTACTGAGCATGTTCCTTGCTTTTTCCATCTTGTTCATTCTTTTAACAACTCCATTCTATTGAGGGGTGTATGGAGTGGTATTTTGGTGTGCTATACCACATTTCTTGCATAACTGCTCAAACTCCTTACCACAAAATTCACCTATGTTGTTAGTTCTCAACACATTGATCTTCTTATCTGTTTGGTTTTCTACAAGAGATTTAAACTCTTTGAACTTAGCAAAAACCTCTAATTTCTTCCTCAAGAAATATAGCCATGTATTCTTGGAGAAATCATCTATTAAGGAGACATAATATAGAGATCCTCCTAGTTATGGGATAAGTATAGGCCCAAACAAATCACTATTTATCAATTCCATAATCCCTTTTTCCCTTGTAGCTCCAGATGTGAACCTCACATGATTTTGTTTTCCATAGATGCAATGTTCATAGAAATCGATTTCTAAAGTACAATTACGGAAACCTTCGACCATACCTTTGTTGTGCATATCTCAAAGTCCTTTTTCTCCAATATGTCCCATCCTCTGATGCCATAACATGGTCGGGTCGACTATACGAGGAAAATTTGAGTTGGTTGCAGTTGAGTTGACCTTAGTCAAGTTGACATAAGGAACAACTGTATTTTTTCTCTAGTCGAGTCGACACTCCCCAACAACTTGTATAGGGTTCCAATTCGAACTCCTCTCATCAATACCATTTCTCCTCTAACCATTTTGCATGAATCCTTCTCAAATATAGTGTGCACACTTGCATCACTCATTTTACTAACAAATATTAGATTTCTTGCCAAACCTGGAATATGTAGCACACCTAGAAGGGTTATACTCTTCCCATCCTTTAACATCATTCAAACTCTACCTCATCCAACAATTTTGGTTGTCGAATCGTCTTCCAAGAATACATCTCCTCTTTCATACTTCTCATATCCATAGAACCATTCCCTATGAGGTGTCATATGGAAAGATGCACCCGAGTCAATCAAACAAACATCATGATATGACTATGTACTGGTCGATGCAGAATACACATCCCGTCCTTTGTTTGCAGAAGTCTTTCCTTCAGTCGACTAATTCTCATTTGATCCCTGAATTTTATTAGTAGCCTTCAACTTGCAGTATCTTTTGTAATTCCCAACTTAGCCACATTTCCATCATCTTCTCGTCAACTAAATTGAGGATTTAGATCGACCCCTCAACTTAAACTTTCTACTGGAGAATTTACCTTTTCCTCTGTCGACTGATCAACCTATCACCTCCAAGGCATATTTGGTCGACCCTTCCATGTTCTTCCGCCTAATTTCCTCTAACGACATAGATTCAACCACATCTTCAAGTGTTAACGTGGTTGAATTACTCCCAATAGCCATGACTAAGCAACCCCATGAATTTGGCCAGGACCACAACAAATTGATACATTTATCCTCCTCAATGATTTTCATATCCATAGACAATAACTAACTTAACACAACATTGAATGCATTTAGGGGCTATGTTATTGAGATAACATCACTCACCCTCAAAAGGTACAATTTCTTATGAAGAAACAACTTGTTTATCAGGGATTTCAACTGGTACAAGTTCCCCAACTTATCCCACAATTTATTTGGAGCGCCTTCATCTGAGATCTTCAACAAATATTGAATCTGCGAGATAAAGTTGAATCAAACTCCTTGCCTTCCTGTCGATTTTATCCCAATTTTCCTTGAACATTCCCATCCGAATTGTTCTGGGATCCACAATGAACCATTGTTCTCGATCTACAAGGAGATTTTTATTTTAAGCTTACCCATATCAAAGTTCCTGCCATTAAAATTCTTAATCTCAATCTTAGAACTGCCTGCCATTCTTTCAAGAACAAATCACTGCCTTACAACTCCCACTAGACCTAGGTTTAGCTCAGATCCAATATTTGCTTGAACTTGCTCTTATATGACTTATTAGAAACACTAAATCAAACATGAGAGAGAAGGCATAATTAAACAGAAAGTAATCAATGGAAAACACATACATAACACAAAGATTTACCCCGGAAACCCTTAACCAGGAAAACCAACAATCCTTGAGTGATTCATGCTCCTTTGTTGAATTATTCATTCAACGAATAAAGAGTTACATGATTAACCTTTGTGCACACCTAAGACACAATCATCATCCTACTCTCTTGCTTTACCACAAGAACAACACTACAACCATTTGGCTTACATATTTATGACCATTATAGACTCACGACTCTCTCCATCGAGTCATAGGCTTATCAAGATCAATCTTTACAGTATCACATAATGCACTATTTATAGGCATCTACAGCATGTAAAACCCTAATTCACAGTGCCTAAAAATGGTTACATATCCATGAAGACGATTGACTGTGATCTTGCGAATATTGGGATTCTATTATAGGTTTCAACCACCAATTGATTACGAACCAATTGACTACCAATAAGATACTAATTGACCATCTAGTCGATCTCCAATCGGTTTCCCTTTCGACCTCCTGTCAGATGCCAGTTGACCTCCAGTTGGGTTTTCTGGTTGACCATTCATCGACCATCGACTTGACTTAACCATCGGTCAATTCATCTCCCAATCGATCAACCTCAACTAGCCAGTCAGTTGACTGAATATCCAGTGCAAAGAATATAATATTCCTAACAGATCCATTACCAAGCACCTAGATGTTGATCTTTTTAAATCTAGAAAATGCAATCAATTATTTTTTATGTAATTGTTACTCTACATACCTGAAATGAAAATTAAAATATGGGCTTAAAGATGATCCATGCTAGCATGTAGTAATAAATATACAAGTTGTGATTTCAAAGGATAAAAGGAATCATTTCAGGGAGGAGGAATTGAATCTTGATAACCATATATCATTTCATATCAATTTCAAGGCTTAACCAAAACAAAATACCATCCCGCTTAAAAATTTGGAACCTATAAGTCCTTATCTAGAGAAGAAGAATAAATGAAGGGAAGGCCCCCCCTAGAGATAAACTTTGGTCAGCCTGAAGTGTGGGAAGAGAAACTAAGATGACAATGGTTTGTCTTCCAAGTTTCCATTGATTCGTCCTAAGTGAAAACCTTGCACATCCACTGTGAAAAATCAAGGGGTAACATTTTAGTGTTGTTTCCAAGGAACAAGGTCCATTTCCCAGAAATTAAGAAGAAAGTTCTTCCACATTGGTGATGAGTGTCAATAAAATTTGTAATCATTCATATGGTGACTCATTTGGAATGAATTCCACATCACTAGTATGAGGTCTCATTTCATATGAGATATTTTTTGTTTTTGGGGGAAAAAGACAACACCATGGGATTTTTGTTTCTTATATGCTCCTCTAGACTTCTCAAATATTCATGGGTATCCAAATCAGTCCCATCTAGAGTGGGCAAGCCAAATTCCATGATTTTATGGGGACACTCATCTAGTAGAACAACATATTTCCTTGTTTTGTGGATTACATTTCAAATCTGAATATTGTGCATGAATATGTAGAGATGAAAATGTTTGTTATGTCCTTAATGGAAGATGTAAAAGATTGGTTCAATACATTAGACAAAGCTGATATTTCATCTTTTGTAGTCAAGCATTCCTCAAACATTGGGCTCCCACCTACAAACAAGAGCATAATAATGAGAATGTTGAAGAAATAGCATGTGAGAAGCATATTGTTAAGATGACACACAAGCTTCAATGCCACCATCTCACGAAGGTAAAGACATGGAGGTATATGAAAGTTCTGTTGTCATTTCCAACCCTACAATAGACCAAGGTAATGCTGAAAATTAGGTATCAAATATCCCATTTATTTCTAAAATTATAGAAGAGCAAACCCCATAATTTTTGGAAAATGGTACTTTCATTAATGGATGATTGCAAGGATATCTAGCTCTCTAAGCAAGGGAAACATACTTTAGATGTTGAGAATAATTTCAAATCTAATGTATTTTATTTTTCTTCATGTATATTTTTTATGGAGATTGGTGAAACTAAACAAGACAAATTTGTGGTGCTACCTAAAAGCTTGATTTTTTGGGTTATAATGGATGTTGCATGGCTTCATAATGATTTCACCATCCCTATCTTGTGGTGGATAGAACATTCTTCCAGTAATGTATACTCATTGGGACATCATTTGGATGATCTACCTTATTTCCATGGGCCTATTTCAAATCTATGTCAAGTTCTTGTAGGATTTCCAACATATTTTCAGTGGGCGATTGGTATATCCATGTTTTCGTTGGGGGAAAAACATAGGGGAGTCTTTCACGGCATTGATGAACTCATCCAATGCTCACATTGGATTTTTTTACTATACTTAGCATATTCATGTTTCCATGCTTCAGTAGAATAGGGTAAATAAGCTCTCGAGAGCAATAGATTAGAATAATTGCTCTCATTCACCTATCATCATCTCACTCATGAATACTTTTAGATCCATTTTTGACATCATGTAGATTAGATGGTTTTTTTGTATGGATTGCGGGGATTAAAGCCTCATGTATTTATTATGCATTTGATCATTCCCATGTCGAGGTGTTTATAGGTGTTATCAGAGATTCCAAAGTCCTCATATCCTCTTTTCATAGCATATCTCCCCATGTGGAGCCATTGTTACCACATATGTTGCATGGGGGGTTTTGGAGAGAGACCCCATGGTCACTTGACAATATTATAGTAGCGTGCATGAGCATATACGAGAGCACAAGCCTCAATGATCATCCACCTGGTGACAATTTTCATCACTTTCTTCAACATATTGATGACTCCTTTGGTGGTTTAGTTCATTAAGAGGGCGTATTTTATCACTCCTTTCTCACCCCTCTTGAGTATCATGGTCATATTTTGATCTCTAGTAGATTCAACATGCTTTACATTCATGTTGGAGTCATTTTTCATGTATTTGGGTACTTCCTAGTGGGGATTACACACATTTTTGGCTAATTGTGATTAATTGATAGGTTTTCCTAAGCCTAGACTAAGGTTTCTAGGGTAAATTATTTTAAGAAAGACTGATCTCACTTTACATTGGGTGCCTAAGTCATTTTGGATATTATTTCACTAGGAAAATTATTTTAAGTCTTGACCGTGATGAATAAAGCACGCGACACCACCTTGAGGCCAAATGTAGATGGGGGAATGCATCATTTCACCCATTTTGGAGCTAGGGAAAGGAGTTGCACCCCTCAAATATGTATGAACAAGTATTTCATGATCATTTTGTTAAAATTCCAAGGTTGAATTTAGAAAATAAAGTGGGGCACGCCTCCCAGTGCCCACATGAAAAGAGCCAGTGTTTGTTATAATTTAACCTTAGAGATAGAAAAAAGTGGGGAACAACCCTCTAATGCTCACTTCATCTATTTTTCATGTAAAAAGATAGTGGGTTGACTAAGCTTCTAGAAGAGAGACTAGGCCTCTCTAGTAGCCATCTACCCCCCTTACCCTTTAGCTAGTTGTTGGAAATTTCTATTTTTGATCATTTTTGGTCTCAAGAAATTTTTGTTTTGTCTAAAGAGGGCCTTTGGCTCATTTCTTATAAATAGAGCCCCCCTCTCACTTGTAAAGCATGTTTAGAGTGATGAATAGATTGTTGTTGTTTTGTTTCACTTGTGTCTCATGGATGGATGAGTAAGGCACACTTCTAGGGTTTTCTGCTCCTATTATTTGTTGAGTGTTGGTCATGGAGATGTACTACCATGATCATGTTTTAATATGGTAACATTACACCCATTTCTTGCATTCTTTCATTATAAATGCTCTCCAATGATTTGTTTCTCGAATATTGGTAACATGTTTGATGAAGAATGTCTTTGATGAATGCAATATCTCACAATAGAGGATTATTTATTCATGTAATCTTCTATACCATTTCTAGAACCATAGGGTAACAAGAGTTGTATGATTTTAAGCTTGCACTTTCTGGTTTCAGATCTTAAAAAAGCCTTAGCGATTCCCCAAATCGACCCCATGAGCCCAATGGACCATACAGGCACTGGAAGCATCCCTACAACCATCCTTAATTTTCATTTCAACTAAATTATTTTGTGGGGATTAATGTTACACATAAAAATTCCACACTTGCATATAAAGTGTGGCAAGTGTCGCACGTGGCACAAATGCCAATTTTTAAGTTTTGCAAACGTCACATTCTAAGTGTCATCAATGTCACACCTAAACCATCACAAGTGTTGCAACTATCGTAACATGATTCATGCACTTTTTGTAAGTGTCACAACTCAATCGACACCTTAGAAACATTTGTCACAACCTCCAAATCATGCTAGAGAGAAAAGCCACATCATTGGCAGTCGATAAACATCTTTTCCTTGGAAAATTCAACTAATTTTTGAGCATTTATGAAGGGTGGCGCCCCCCTGGCCATACTAGGGGAGTGCCATGGTGCCCCCTCTACCATGTTAGGGGAGATACACTAATAAGATGACGCCCTATCTCTCTCTATGGGGGAGTGCCATTCTTGTTGAGGAAAAAGGGGGATCTTCTCCACCAAATTCTATGGGCCAACTCTCTCAGATTGGGTTAGTTATGTTCGACCCTCATGCTCGGGCTTCACCTTAGGATTTGATCCAAACCTCAAGGGTCTCTATCCTCATCCATATCCCTCATTTTCTCATGGTAGTTGTACTTCTCATGCTTATAAATTGAAAGCATTTCTATGGGGAAAGAGGAGGAAGAAATCAACAATATCATCGTTATTTTGATCTTATATTGTTCATGCAAAGGGTTGGATGAGGAGAGCCTGAAGGAGCTGCTGCATATTCAAACTTGGATTGCAAGTATTTTCTTTTGGTTCTCAAATCAATATACTTGGCCTATTTTCTTCAAGTATGTGTACTTTTGCATCTACTTGTCTAGGAGCTTAGGAGTCAAGCTCAAGATTTGGAGAATCAAGGACAATCAACAAAATAAGGTATGACACACTTTCCTTCTCCTCGTTTAATTAGCTAAATTAGATCTGAAAGGAATATACCTGTAGCACCCATCCAAGATGTTAGGCAATTAATCATTCAATAAATACATACACAATAAAAACTTTTGTTTTAACATAATTTCATTGAATTTTCATTTACACAATTCTTCTACATTTGCTCAATGATAAATCTAAATAACATGATGAAATAAGTAATAGGTTAACTCTAAGATTTAGAACTTAAAACTTAAGTATATACAAAATATCAATAACAAAATACCACTGAAAAATACCTCCTCCTTAGTTTGTTGAAGCTCATCAGTTGTAATGTAGTCCTAGGCGCTTCCAAGCATTCTTTTCCCGCTTTCCCAGAGTGAAACAACATAATCCTCCCAGCCAACTCCCTAGCTCCAAGAAACCTTTCGGTTTCTTGGCCCTCTGTGCCCGTGACTCCATGGTTAGAGAAAAAAAAGAAGCCATACAAGATAGGGGCATCCTATTAGGTATGAGTTGGTCATATCTTTGGATTCCACTCGAAAAGTTTGTGTTCCCTATCGACATCTAATTCAACGTCTTAAGAAGAAAAAGCTACTTGATTCGGGATGTAAAAAGAAAGTTTGGGAATCGCCCCGAATCCATTATCTCTAAGTATTTCCAGCATTAGATTATTCTTTTTATGGACAAAGGTGGAGGGTTTGATTTCAGTAGAATGATGTGACCAAGTGGAAACCTAGTTTCGTGCCACTGCTATTGTATATCACCACTGCTTCTGGCACTATTCTCAGATTTTCCTGAATTCTTCATAGCATATAGATCACTCTCACTCAATTTTATTTTCTTTTTACTTCTTGTATGCCCTTTCAAATGCATATTGTCACCAATTCTGGTTAGGCATACAAATGTAGGGAGAGCATCCAATCTGACGGAGGATGGACATGTAGAGTGTGATGTGAGTATTATGGATGGTTTGACTTGAATCTTTGGGGATATTGGAGGAGTAATTGGAATTGAGAATCCAATTCAAGTTGCAACACTTTTGGTGAAGGACCGCATGATATGATCTTCTTTGTTTGGCTGCATACCTCCTATGTATTATTTATGTGTTCTTCTGATTTTCTACCACATGTTGGATCATAAATGAAAAGCTTAATAGTTTTATGTCTCAATTTAAGTGCAACCACACATGCTGGCGATGCATTGATTAGTTTGAGGAAATTGTCTTTATCTCAAACAGTAAATAAGAAACCTTTTGTGGATACTATTTTAACATGGGAGTAGATGTTTCAAAATATTGTCATTTTCATGAAATTTATTTTATTCCCAGTTCTGCCTTTTTGTGGGCAGCTAAAGCAATTCACCAACTAATCTAAAAACTACACTCGTGCAGTGAAGCCACTCCCCTAGTTTAGGAATCCAACTTAATCACAGTGCCATATTATGCTCTTCCACAAAAGATGCAGGAACACTTGATACCTCCCAACACTCCTGTTAATCTTTGTTTACTTTTGTGCTCTGTTTTATGATGTGGGATCTATCCAGAAGGGGGTTACTATGCATTCTGTTACTTTCAAAAACAATAAAGAGAAATAAAAAGTCCCTTCACAACATTTTTTTTATAGTTCTTCTCGAGGTTAATGGATCATACTTGTTGTTTTTGTAAACAAACACTTTGTTTGTTCATGTAGCTACAACTCCTAATTCTGAAATTATTTTGTTTATTGGACATGAATATATAGAATTCATCCATTTAACATAGATGATCCT
>ML785446.1:146723-196670 GCA_009831015.1 Picea engelmannii
CATCGTGGTCGGTCTGCACCGGCTGTATTTATATTTTATTAGTTGACCTGCATATATACAAGTATATCACAGGCTCCTGGCCTTCAACACTTAGGCTCCCTGGCCTAACAAAACTCATAAGCCTACAACTTATACAAAACTTGTCTCACCAGCCTATAGAACATATTTACAATCTCTTTCAGAGCATGGTTTACATTGGGGCTCGGCCTTGGGGACACTACAGAGGTCATACTCAACATCCTCACAATGCGATCTATGACCAAGGATGATAGAGAAACAAGAACAACAACAACAATTGTCGTGACAGTGAAGGAGATCGAACTAAAATGATTGAATAGGGATTCTGAACCCTATGATGGTAGAATGTCTCAATGTCCAAGCTAGTCATTAGGGCGGGTGAGATGCACTATAGCCAAAATATATGATGGCCCCACCAACACCAAGAGACAAATACAAAATAAACTGCTATCTTTGTTATCTCATGATTACAAGGAGAATAAGGAAAAAGGTTGGTAAATGAAAGGTCACAGGGGAAGGTGGAAGGCCAAGAGTCAACTAGAACTTCAATAAATACATGGCTTGTATCCATTAAAGGGCCATTTTGGGCTCTTCAAGCATTGTACATTTTTTGAACTATTTTGGGAATACCGTGTTAACTAAAATTGAGAAGCCCTCCTTAGAGTTTTCATGTACTATTACTGAAACTGTTAATGAGGAGAAGCTAGTTTGGCCAAGCTATTTTCTGGAGAGTTTTGATTCTCATGTTGGACATATTGTGGACTATTCCTTTGTGTTTTTATCAACACTTAGGTTGTGTAAGAATGTACTTCATTTTGTAGACTATTCTTATGTATGATAGTTGCATTCTTATTTTTGATCTTCAGAGAATATTTTTCTAAATTCATGGGCATAGAACCATAAACAATTGCTTAAATGATAAACTACTCTGTGTTTACAGTTGTTCATTCATATTCTTGTCTTTGCTCTATGTGAACTATTTCCCAGGCCCTCGATAAGAACATGTATGGTTCTATGTTTAGTTTTTGGTTACCTTAGTTCCGTCCAAATGCATGCATCTTATATTAGTCGCGTTTCATTCTTTAGCTTAGGACACTGTCATTAGTGGACTAGGCCACAACTAGTAAAATCAAAACTAGAAATGGATACTGGTCTAGAATTCGGATGGGTTCCCTATTCCAAACGATGAGAGGTCTGATTGAGACTTCTTATCAGGGGTAACTCTTGTTGTTGACAAAGGGCAATTTTTCCCATGTCAACAGGTTGAAAGGAAAACTTCTAGGTAACGCAAAGTGGTACTCTAGGGAGAAGGTAGAGGAAAAATTTCCTCGCTTCATTCAATAAATATTTTGGGGACCAAAAGCCTCCATAAATGGGGAGGTATGATCCAGATTGGATTATTGTATTATTTTTCATCTATCTTAATTCTTTTAGAGTGGAAAAAATTGGAGGAATCAACTTGCAAGGTCATTTTGGTGGCAGGTCCCATTTTGGAAAATTGGGTTCCATAACCTTCTAGAGCCATTTTGAGGCATTAAATGGAATTTTTTGGGATTCCCATGTCCAAAAATTATGCACACCCCCTTGATGGTGTTCTACACTCCAAGACCTTTCCAATGGTGCGAACCATGCGCCAATCAGAGTTCGTATGGAAAATTTATGCCTCCTACAATTTGACTTATTGTGTTGACCACCATGGTATGAGAGGATGCAACGTCAACCCCCATTAGCCATGCATATGGGGCTATCCACCCGAGGAATTTAAAGAATTTTCTAGAAGGTTCAAAACCCTACCACAATTGAGGGTTGAGGAAATAAAAAACCTACCCCTAGATGGCTATCAGGCTATGTTAAATATCGAGTCACTAGGAGGCCAAGGGGTTCCATTCTATATTATTGTATTTTGTTCCTTAACAGAGCAGAACAACTAGGAGTGGGAAATTGGAGAGTATAACATAGGGGGTTAATGTTCTGTAGCATCCTAATAGGCCACAGGTCTCAGGTAACTCCATAGAGAGTGACTTCTCCTTTGTACTTGCATTATTTCTGTACGAGAGAAAAGAGAGCGGAGCAGCCTCACCTTCTAGCTAGGTTTTCTCATGTAAGGGTTTCCCATAACAAATATTTGTGTTATCTCGTGGATGGTGTGTGAATGTATTTTACTTTTCTCTATTTTCTGCATTTGATCTATTTCATGCATAAACAAAACATTAGTAACTAAATATTTTGGAATCTAAACGAATTTAACCTTCACAGTGTAGATTTCAATTTTATTTATCATATCTATTGTGACGAATTGTTCTAGTAGAATATTTCAAATATCACTGCTCATAGAAGACATATGACATCTTCATCAACTCCCCATTCTATTCTAGAATAAACAATCTTTTCATTTGGATCTAAAAACTCCTCCACCAAGAATATACATTTATACATTATGGAGATATCAGATGCATCCCATTGTTGTTACATATTCATATACCAAATATTAAAGAGCTCATCAACATTTCTAAATACCATGCCCTAATTTTAATATTAATGGGGTTATGATCATTTGGATGACAAGAATATAGGAGATTGAAAATTTGTTACTTTTTGTTACAATCATAACTTTGTTTTCAATATTTTTCACTAGATTATTATAATAATATCTAAATTTTTAATTTTCCATTACAAAATACATTTTCTTAGTTTCAAAATGATATATCACAAGATTGATTTGGATTAATAATGATGAAGTGATGATTGTTTCAATTTAGGAAAGTATGGGAAAATAGCTGAAATTGTTGAAAAAGAGTTCAATGAAAAAGAGAAATAATTTTTTTTAGTTTCAAAATATATTGTATGCTTGATTTGGATTTATAATGATGAATTGATGATTTTTTCAATTTAGGGAAGTATGGGAAAATATTTTAAATTGTTGAAAAAAGAGTTCAATGAGAAAGAGATGAAGATAAGATCCCAACTAACATAGATGTACATAGAAGGTGTTTTTATGAGAAAATATGGATAAAAAAGGAGATGCGTATTCTATGGGAGTTTTAGAAGGCATCTTTTCACATTGCTCTATAACTATGACATTAATTCTTGTAGCTATTCTTAATACAAAAGGAGTAAGAATTAACATGTGAGGAAGTGAAAGAAGATGTAGTTTCAAAGATTTAATATCTACCCCTTTATGATCAATATGTTTATGAAGATGATTTATATGAGGTTCAAACATATCTCTCAACTTTTCTTTCTTCAATCTCTTCCTCTATGTTCTAATATTCATAATGATAAATATCTTTATGAAGGGGATTTACAAGAGGATGTAGTCACTGAACTATATACTTATGAAGAGGGTTTATATGAGGTTTAAACATATCTCTCGACTTCTCTTTCTTGAAAGATGGGCCTCATAAAATCTAAGTCCAAAATGTGGGTAAGTGTATCCTCTTCCACTGTGGAAATATTATCCCATTAACTTCATAATTAATGTTACAACTTCAATGCTAACAAAAATATATTGTATTCCTTTTCCTACCACTTCTTAAATCGTAGTGCTTCTTATGAAATTGTATAACATGGGGAGCATTTAGGCTATATCCCAACTTTAACATTAAGAATCTTGAACTTCGAAGCTATATCTAAGTTTTCCAAAAGCTTAAAAATTTTAAACTACATTAAGAATAAGAATCTTAAACTATATTAAGAATATTATATTGTTCTTTATCCAACGAGTATATTTTTTCTCAATTAAATATAATCTTTCATCTTCATCTTACCAAATTGAGTTTCCTATGATGTCTAACATTTTTTCTCATGCTTTTAATTGTTGGAATACTGAGAGGGGGTGAATCAATATTACTCCTTTTTAACAATTAGCAATTACTTTTTATATTTTATTGATTACCACAATAAATCAACAATGAATTGTACACAAAATAAATTATATAAATATATTTAACATGAATTACAAAGTTTTAAAAAGAATAGTGAAGCACACCAATCTTTTTTAGAGCACCAACTCTAGGAGACACCAATCCCCTTCTTCAGGGCACCAACCCTAGGAAGCACCAACTCCCTCATCTTTAGGGCACCAACCCTAGGAAGCTCCAACTCCCTTATCTTTACAATTTGCCTAGTAAGGATATGAATCCTTTCATGCTCCTCCCTTCCACCCTCACTTCATAAGAACCACCAATTCTTTTTCTTGGACTCTGCTTCTGTTTTGATATTCTTATCTGGATTGCAGAGACACTTTCTTCTCACCACTCTTTCTCGTTTATATACTCGTTCAACTGGTGTGAGCTATGAAACATTGTGTTCCTTTGTTTGGACCATCGTACCTCTTCATTTTAACAGTAACAATAATCACTATTATTATTCAAACATTATTGTTAATTCTTTAATTCAATGAGAGTGATTTTCGTAAATTGATCACAGACATGGATCGATTTCTTTTTAACTCGATTCCATGTCTCTGTAAATATTGCAAAAATTGAGTTCTGCAGAGGTGCTTCCTTCAAACCATTTACATGTGACCATATGCACAAAACCACAGGCTTATTAATTTAAGCGTTGCCTCTTCTTTTCCCCTTATTTCTTTATTCCATATGACTACAGGTGGTGACCCGACGTTAGGCCAAGCGAGTGCTTGATCACTTATTGAAATCAATGATCACATTTTAATGTCATGATGAGATAGACAATTCTCATTTACTTTAGAACTTCGGCTATTCGTGACTCCTGGACTCTGGAGTAACAATTCCTCCGAAGTGATTACCTATCGAATAAGTCATAAAGCGATGGTGACAACTTACTGTCGGTTAACACCTCCACTTACGCTATCCTTCCACTATGCTTGATCATCGGTTGAGAACACTCCCGAATTATCTTAGATCAACGATCAACGTTGACTTCGGCTGATCCAGGTGGATATCTGTGGCCACCCACCTTTTCCAACTGGATCAAAATAGTTTCCTGGCAATTTTGGTAATTTACTATTTTTAACAGTTTTTAACTTCCGGGGCCATTTTGAGGGCCTAAATGAAGGTTTTTCGGTATTGAGTTTCTCAATGATAGCCAAAGGATCTTATTGACCCCCTTAAATGAATCTCCTCAACGATACCTTTCCAACAAGCTATCGTGCGCATAAAACAGAGATCGTATGCAAAAGTTACGACCCCGGGAAGTTGATGTACTAACTTACCCAAATGGGCTCCACATGACTTTTGGTGCTTCATCTCCTAGGGTTAGGTTTTTGGATGTCTAGGGTTTTTGACATTCCTGTTTATTGTAAAAAGGCCTTCAGAGCCTCATTGTAACGATCTTCTTGCGAATGAGCACAACCATCACATCTCTTCTCAGAGATAAGCCGCCACCATTCCAACAAGCTTGTTTTCCGCTGCATTTTACAGTTTCAACTTATTTCCTTATTGAATAGAAAACCAATTTTATTGTATCTCTATTATTTTGTGTTAAGCACCTGTTAATAATTTGTAGTCATTTCGTTCTGCTTATAAAATATGGATCAGTGGTATCAGAGAGATTTGGTTTTTGTCGTCTTAATGCATGTCCCCAATGAGGTCGGAGTACAAAGAGTTGGGTATAGAGCTTGTTTCTCTTGAGGACAAAAGCTCTCGCACGCCCAAGCGACCTCTCATGGCAGGAGAAAATAAATATGATGGGATATGAGATCCTTTCAAAATGTTGTTTGAGAAAGCCCTCACGCAACAGAAGAACGAGATGATGGATAGTTTCGCGCAAATCCTTCGGTGGCTACCAACAGGCGATGCATCTTCTTCGAGCGAAGGCCCTGCCCCCTTCAAGGTACAAATAAACTTCGATATTCCTATATTTGAAGGCTAGATAGACACAGATGTTGTAGACAAGTGGTTGAATATACTAGAAGGGTATTTTTCTATCCATAACTTTTCGAATAAAGAAAAGTTTAATTTTGCGCTCCTCAAAGCCGTTCCCCATGTCAAAGATTGGTGGGAAACTTTCTGTGAGCAAAAGGAAATAGAGGAACCCTCATTATTTATAGTCATGGCCACCCGAGAATCTTTTAGGGATGCTATTAAGGAACAATACTACCCTGTCGGAAGTTATGACGACTTGTTTACCAAATGGACCACACTGCGGCAAGAAAGAGACCAAGCAGTGCCAGATTTCACAAATATCTTCCATACCTTGCACACCAAGCTGGGTATCAAAGATTCAGAGCGACATCTGCTACTTGTTCAGGAAAATATATGAAATGATCTTACTCAAGAATTTTCAGATTCTGCTTGGCTAAAGCAAAATAGATGGGAATATCACCCGATGTTTATAGCCAACAAAAATAACATCCCAACTCACAAGTATTAATTACAAGTTCTTAGGCTAGTCTTTTATCAGCAAAAAGCTTGCTGGAAATTTAATTTTTATGTAATTTTTTGAATATAATAGTTGCTGAAATAAATGTAAAGACAGAAGTAAAGATACCAAGATGATAATCAAGATAGATGAGACATAAAGCAATCCTTTATTTAATTCCAATTCACCAAAGAATCATTTTCTTTACAAAATCTCATTCAGAAATCTTTGACAAAAGTCAAACTTAGACATCCCTGATGAAGCATACAAAAGGACCTTTGACAGAAAACCAAAACTGAACTCTAAAAGCTAGATCATCTTTCCACATATTGCTTCCCACTCGACTCTGCACAATAGCCTTTGTTAGTCATGAAAACTAATTAAAAAACACACAAGTCTACATAGACTATCAAAGATAAATCAACACCTCTGAAAAACAAGTGTCTGAATGATGTGATTCAGCCCTGAATATTGCTGTCTACAATAAGACCCTGCTATCATAAAAGAGAATTAGGTTTGTGATGAATATATGAATGAATGAAAACTGAACTATCTCAACATAAACTCAAAGAGAAAACCTTAGTATGCTTATGCTTCTATCTCCCTTTGTCCCTCCCTTTCCTTTTTCTTTTAAACAATTAAGAATTGGTTGAAGTAGTTGAACCAACTTATTAGTTAAGTTAATTAAAAGACTCAACCAACTTTAGTTAGGGGGGAAAGTAATAATCATAATAAAGGTCATAAATAAATAATAACTAGTAGGAGGGACCCCTTGTGACTCCCTTTAGCTCATAACAATTATAATAATCATAACATAACTATTAGTCAAGTAAAACACACCTCCTTGTGTCTCCCATCCACATATTTCATTTGACAATTTAGCTCATGACATTTGAAATTATTTCCAAAAATATTACTCATGTAACCAAAAAATAAAACATGTTGTCCAAAGTCTCTTGAAGTCAATTGTCATCAACAATAGATAAAAATAAAAACTCAAAAGCCATATTTCTCACTCTTCGATGCAATTTTTCCTTGATTGCTGCTGTCACCCTTTGATTTTCCTGAATTTGTCTTCGGATGCGCTGAGCCTTTAGGCCTAATCTCGCTGATCACGTGGGAACAATTGTCCCTCAAATGCATCCGGGAAGACACAGATTTGTCAGAGTCATTGGAGGGTGAGGAAGGGGAAACAATGGCTTTTCCTTTGTCAAGGGCATCATGTGCCTCGGTTTTCAATCTCTTGCTAGCATGGGAGGATTACAGTGGTGAGTGGGGAGTGAATTAGAGAATTTGGTTATTAGGTGGAGGAGCAGGCAAGGACAAGTTGGGCCAGCCACGATGTTGGGAGACTGTCGAGTGGACAATCTCTTTCCATCCATCATTTTCAGGAACCTCGGGTTGCAATGAGACATGAGGGGGCACAAGGATACCAGGGGCTTGTAGAACTTGGAAAGGAGGCCTTTTAGGCCTAGGTTGGACTACTCCCTACCTAATCCAATTGGAAAATCCGTCCTGAAACAATTGGCCAAGCTCTTGTGAATCAACATCAAAATGTATGGAGAACCTAGGCCTTCTTGGGCCTCTGTTCCAATTACCTCTCCCTCTGTTTCCTCGGCCATGGCTACCTCGGCTGAAAAAACTCATTCCTGCATGCATGATTGATTAGCAAATAGTATTTTAAATAACCATACATGACAACTCTTAAAAATATGAAATAGTTTTGGCTCAACAATGTATCAAACTCATGTAATCCAATCCATACAAATTGTTTTACTGTTAATCAATGAGCAGGGGATGAATAAAGGGTCCTGGGATATGTGAGGGGTTTGTATTGAGCAAAACATGATATGATGAGGGGGGAAAATACGATTACTACTCAAGGACAACAAAAATCAACTGCAAATCAAAGAAAACAACACTGTAGTTCAACCAAGACACTATGGCTGCCAACTGTTTCAACACACAATTTTTCTTGACTGTAATTAATTTTGGAACAGGGAGTAAAAAAAATGAATGTGGGAAAGTGATGGGTTTGTAATTAGTGAAAAGTGAATTAATGATGGGGAATGAGAGCGGTTACTGTTCACAAAATTAATCAAGTAATCCATATAGCCATTCTGTTAAAAGGAGATACTCCAACCAAATGATCATAACAATCACTGTGTATTAGCTAGTCCACTGTTCACAATCAAATGTCCACACAATGTCATCACAAGGCAATATGCATTTTACACAATCTATAAGGGAGTTCCGTTCCTTTCATTTATCCAATTTGCATCTTATAACAATTCTCAATGTATAATAGTATCCATTTCCACTCTCTTAACCATCAGAATCAATCATTGCCCACACATTAATTCAATCAACAAATACCCCCAAAAGTCGTGTTTCAAAAATAACAATGAAGTCATACTGTCACTGCAATTAGGCTATCATTTAAAATGCAACGATATTCATTAAACATATGTAGTGGATGGCCAAATAATCCAGATCTGGATCGTTATTTAAACAGACAAACAATGAGCCACCATTCCAACACATGATATGCACATAATAATTCAATTATGAAAGTGTAATTCTGTCATTGTACAAGCCCAATCCAATGTGACCCTAATATGCTGGGCTTTCCATCACGACGAGGTATCAACAACGCCTGTCTTCATAAAACAAATAATCGAAATGCAAACAAGTCGTGCTTAAACTCTGTGACTATCTCTGAGTGTGGAACCCAAACTATCCATATTACACACGGTGCACAGCCACCCAAAACACTATGATGCAACATCCTCATTTTACAAAACCAAACACACAGTCACAATAATAACTCAACCCATCGTGCTGAGCCATCAATCTAATACAATATTGTTTCAATTTAATCAAACTGCAATCAACCATGTTGTATAAAACTCGGGCTTATGCAATCATAATGCATACAGTGGATGGATTTTCTAAAGTCATCCCAGTTGCAATAACCATTTGGCCCCCAAAGAAACTAATGGTTACCATGACCATTTATTCGTTGTGTAGAAACACCGCACACACAAACGCAGTATGCGTGAGCAACATTAAGCAATTTAATCAATGCCAAGCCAAAAATCCAAATAATCCTTAGCGCAAAAATACCATGACTGTGTATCAACCAATCAACCAAACATCCTGTGGCAACCATGCATACCCACGCATCGACATGGAGGGAGGCCACGACCTTCTCAAGTAAAGCAATACTAGATTATCGAACATAAGGAAATTAAATGTGTATCTGGACTACCCAATTAACAATGTCGGGTTATTCATTTTAATAACACATGCAGTGACTAGATATCAAACCAACACGATCGTCATATGTCCAACTGGGCGAGTATGTACCCCATTTTTTGTCGACAATACACAACCATTCAACAATAACCAAGCAGTAAACCCGACAATCCATGCCGGTGTTCTATGTCAACCCTCAGACCTGTGGAGTTAAAGGTTTGCACTGTGACTAACACATGAAACGCTGAGCCAACTCCCTTCAATGGTGAAAAAAATCTGAGACCAGTGGTGCATACACAGAGAGAACCACAAATTATTCGTGGACAGATAACAAATCCTGAGACAGGAGGGATACAATAGAGGAGCAAGTCTCCAACTCGGCTGATAATGGTACTTAACGCACGTAGGGTGTAACCCTCGTGGCTCTTCGTTCAAACAACCACAACACTGAGGTGAAGACAGGGCCGAGTAAGAACAAGAAAACCCATTTCGTGACCTTTAGTGGTGAAATCAACCAATGCCCGAGTGAACAAAAGATAGTGACGCAGAGTGCTTCCAACCATTAAACCCATAAAAGCCAGAGATTGGACATAGTGATGCGAATGTGTGAGGACAACCAGCGAAGCAAAACCAACAAAAACCCTCCAACTAAACCAACAAAGATCACGAAGATCCCCTATGGCTGCTAACACACAGGATGGCCCAATACACTGTAACTTTAGATATTTATCACAGAGAAAGCCACCAACAATTCATTCTAAAAACACAATTTTACACAGTTGCAGTACTTAAGGAAAACACAACCCATACATTCGAGCCAATATCCATTTCATAAATAGAGCAAATTCATGGATGGCCAAAAAAAGACATACCTATGATCGAAGCACCTTAAAATGCGAGATGGCCGAACGGTTCCTCTCTGCTAGGAAATCAGAGCATAACCACAACAACAAGGATGAACAATATTTTGATTAGGGTGGAGGCCAACGAAGGAGTAAAGGTGACATGCAGTAAATGCACATCGCCTCCATTCACAATCCATTTACTTCTTAGTACATGCCAACAAGCCTTTCATTTACATCATTAATCACATGTATCAAAACCATCACCCGTCAATCACGTGACTGTTGTAGGTGAATCCCCCTGCGGACAAGTAGATTACCTCTTGGTCTCTAGACTTCTAAGGCCAAGACAGAAAAGTGATTAACATGGACACTGACTTCCTTTTAGATCTAATCAAGCTAACAAATGAAAGAGAAGGAGAAATATATGTACCTTATTAGCGATGTTTGTCCTTGCAAAGTACTAGCCGAGCTTCGATCCTGATCTCCCTGATAGATCCTGTAGGACAAACAAATATACAATGGACTTCCTACTCTATTGAGATTAGCTCAATCATAGATCCATCTACTGTAGAGAAACTCATATGGAACACGCATAAGTTTGAAAGAAACAGGCCAAGCATTGATTATTAATGAGAACAAGTAAAAGTATTTACAATCCTTTGAATGAAGGTGCATCAACCTCTTCCATTTCTCCTTGTCCAACCCCTTTGCTCAATCAATCTCCACTGATTACTTTGATGACATCTCACTCATGAGATCATAAGTTTCACATCTCCAATCTTTTCCATGTTCTGTCAATACCACTTATAGGATCATAAGTTTGGTATCAAACTCTAGTCTCTATTTTACCTTTCACCATGAGAAGGCCTCCTTATATAACCTTGGAGAGATCCAACCGCTTGAGAGATCTTTGGGATGAGTTGAGGATTCCTCTCCTTCAGTTGAGGATCTCCCCTAAGATCATGCTTTGACCATCTATTCGAATCCAACCACCTTTAGGAATTGAGGGATTCTTCCCTGATTTGCCTCAACAAACCCAAAATTTGCTTAGAAAAGGGAAGTGCTCCCCCATAAGGGTGCATAGGGCACTCAAACACTCCCCCAAAGAGACTCAGGGAGCACCAACACTCCTTGACAGTGGGTAGAGGAGCGCTCCTCTCCAAAATCCATTTTTTTAATGGTTTTTTCAATGGCAGAAGGCTTGTACTTCCTGTCAAGTGATTTCTCTTCTTCCAAACCACCCTTTGAGGTGTCTTAAGTGTATTTATGATGTCGTTAGAGGCATGACATATGCAAGATGGCAGTATGATGTTTTTGACACTTGCAACACTTATAGTCAAGATGCGAAACTTGCAGACAAGATGCGACACTTACAACACTCGTAATGATGACACTTGCGACACTGTCGAAGTGAGTAATTTTGAGGTGTAACAGATTGCCCCCCGAAGTACGAAGTTAGAAGACGATGATGAATGAAGTACTTTGTAGACTTTTTCAAGCAAGGGTATGGACGCAGAGAGATTGGAAAAAGATGCACACAACCATCAAACAAATATTATGACATGTTTCAAACCCAAGGCAGGCATACCTATGCTTGAGTGATAAAGACTTTTTAGGTATGGCCGCCATAAAATACACTGCGAATCCATAATTATATTGACAAAATGGTATAGCCACTGCAAATACAATGTGGATCTATACTCCTATGACTTGAACTGATTGTAGCCACAAAGAATACACAGTGGATCTACGAGATGACAAGACATAGCCATGACCAATACAAAGTGGATCTATGTAACAATATATGTGTCATAGTTAAAAAAGAACTCCTTTGCAACCTGGGCAAAGTACATATAAGAGTGATGACTCAACCTAGGGTCTTCTTATCGATCCCGATGTAGTACAAATCTAACCATGTGAATAGATATCCTGATGTCGAACATGGAAAAAACCACTTGATTACCGGTCAATGATGTAAACCGTTAACAAGCGCGAGGGAGATCACCATTGATGTCAATGATTCCCAAGGTACTCTAGTACATTTCGATGAATGTGAATAGATGAGTTGAAGTTGAACATCCGTGGAATCATCCGATCAGAGGTCAATGATGTAAACCCACAGTTAGACACGAGGAGGCCTGCCATTGAGGCATGCATTTCCCAAGGTACTAACTGGTTTCTAAGTCTAGTTCCTAGATAATGTGTTGAATTCGACAGGAATAGACTCGTCGAAGGAGGGCATTGATGTATCCCCCATAAATGACATGAAACAGACACAGAGATGTAATTGGTAGATCAAATGAACATGGACTGACACGGGTATTGAAACAAGATATTTGTGATGGCTGACTCTCGAGGCAGATACTTCCCTTGAACACTGAGGCACAACAACAGAAACATGACATGGACCAAAAATTGATGATGCAGTGGATGCTGTGATTTTCGTCAGGTGACCCAAAGGAGTAAAAGAAACTCAAAGGATTGGCTCAGTGCAGAGGTTCAGCGGATTAAAATGTGTGCAAAGACAAAGTGCCGTATTCAAGGGTTACTGTAAGAGTTACTGGTAGTGTTCTCAAAAAAATGTTTGTCTTGCTTCCTTCAATTCCCCCCCATCCAGATAGATGAGTACCTCTTTTTAATTTAACGAGCTCGAGGAGGGTAACACATGCTAGATATGACTCACCTTCGGTAAGTCCCTCTTCCTTTGTTCAACAAACTGGAAGAAGTAAGGGTTCGGTCCCGTATGGGCCCTTCAATGTATGATTGTTTAACGAGTCTAGAGAAGGTAAAATTGATGGTTTTTCATATTTAGAGAGTTTGAAAACAACTTAAAGATGACTCCAATGTTGTCCTTTTTCGTAATATTAGTCTTACGAGGCCAAAAAAGAGATAAATTATCACTCGAAAGACTCCCTTTCAAACCTTTTAACGAGTGGGAAAGGAAGCAAGATCACTCGACAATCTTTTCATGTTTAGGGAGTTTGAAAAGAGCTCAAAGATGACTTCAGGGGGTTCCTTTTTTGTATATCCATGCAGGTACGAAAAAGTGATAAAAGTTTACCCGGATGCATTCTCATTTATTTACGATCACGAGAAAGAACAAAGACTAAGCTTGGTATGCCCCCAGCTTGAAAGCTAGTGGCTTAACTCCAGAATGATCATCAAAGGCTGGAGACATGCCCTCCAAGCTTCAATTCATTCACCGACTTTGAGGTTGTCACCAATTTCTAAACTAGATGGAGAAAAAGGATACAGGTGGATGAAATGAAGGTTCAAATACGAGAGCTAACGAAAGACTCGACTCGACATCTACGAGATCTGGTGAAAGACTCGACTTGACAGGAGAGGTGACTGTTTCATTTTTTAACGAGCTTGACATAGGAAAAGAACTATGCTCAGGGTTCTGGGTTCAATCCCCAGATTGATGTTTCATTTTTTAACGAGCTTTATACAAAGAGGAAAACTATTCTCAAGGCTTCTGTTTCATTTTTTAACGAGCTTGCCACAGAGAAGAGAAACTATGCTAGTAGAATCTTCTTAATCATGGATTCCAAGAGAATAACGCTCTGGAAGGACACCATGTCAAGGGAAAAAACTCGGTCATGGCTTCCAAGAGATCTTCACTGGATGGAAGAAAATCACTCTAGAAGGAACACATGTCGAGGGCCTCGTCAGGGGTAAGGAGATCAGGCTCGAATAGCCCTACCGAAGAGATCATCATGTCAACTACTGGATCCAAATCATCGGGAGTCGAAGTCATGGGAGATAATGCCACATAATTGACATGCGGCGGGGGCGATACTATCTGCATATAAGAACCATTTAGGGAGGTAATCCAATCAGGACCGATGAAGGAAAGTTGATTAATAGTCACAATTCTTCCATCATGAGGGAAATATATCACATGAAAAAGAGTGGACACAATAGCTTTCATGGAATAGACATAATCCCGCTCATGGAGTAAAGCGAAATACAAGGGGTCTCAGACTACCAGGACATCAATAAAGACAATTTTCCCTCCCAAAGTTACCGAAAACTAAGGAAGGGTCCCTAAAGGTTGATTAGTTCTTCTGTTAAAAGATAACAAATTCTGTGTAACTGGCGCAAGCTGAGGACAACCCAAAGTGTGCCAAGCAACATAGGACAAAATATTAATGGACGCACCTTCATCTATCACCGTTTGAGGAACGTCCTGACCACAAAACTGTACTATAATCTGGAAAGGAATGTGAGAAGGAAGACGAGGTTCAGTTAGCGCACCCCAATCAAAAAAGATGGCCTCATTGCTTGGAGGGGGTTTCACGGGAGAAGGAGGAATGCCCCCCAACACGGTATATTCTGTATCAACAAGAAAAATGTGGGCAGTATCGGGTTTACTCTCTAGAGGGAGAGTAAGATCGACCGATGATGGGATCGGATCGAACACATAGGCACTCTTCAGAGGAAGAGTGGGATTGACCGATGATGGGATCAGATCAACCACGCAGGCACTCTTCAGAGGAACAGTGGGATTGACCGATGATGGGATCAGATCAACCACACAGGCACTCTTCAGAGGAAGGGTGGGACTGATCGAGGAAGGGACTAGATCAACCACTTTGGCACTCATAAAAAAAAGAGTGGGATCGACCGATGAGAGAACCGGATCGACCACTTGGGTTTCATTCTCCAAGGGGAGAATGGGGTCGACGGGTGGAAATGGATCAACCTCTTTGGTGTCACTCTCTAATGAGAGAGTGGGGTCAACCGAGGATGAAAATAGATCGACTACTTGGGTTACACTCTTTTGATGAAGAGTAGGGTTGATCGATGACATAACTGGATCAACTACTTGGGTTTGTGGTTCAATCGAGGAGGAAACTATGACCGGGGATGGAACTGGATTGACCAGTCCGTCAACTAACGATGGGTTGGAGGAAAGCTTATGATAACCTTTTGGAAGTTGAAGTTTTTCCAAAAGAGAGGAATCCTCATCCATACAAGGACAAATGTGAGAATAATGATCACCTTTGCATAACATACAAGGGAATTTGACAGTTGTCTTCTTCTTACCAACCTGAACGTCACTAGTTGACGGGGTATCATCAACATGACCGACAGAGGCCGATGATGTGGAGGACCACATTTCTAAGACCTTGGGAATACCAGGACAATCCCTCAGAAAGTGGTCACCCTTACAAAGACTGCAAGGGAATTTGGGTTTCATATTCTTCATTTTAATCTTGTTGGCCTCTTCAACACTCCCAGTACTATTAATAGTAGCTAGTTGCTGGGATTCAACATCTAATGTTGTTGGAGCCTTGGTCCTTTTCGAGCTCTTCTTCTTCTTATCTTTCCGTTTCTTCTTCTTCTGATCAACCTGGCCACTTGCTTTAAAGTTTTCACTAGATGAAGAAGGAGAAAGGGAAAGAGACTTAATGGGTGAAGAAGGAAAAAAGTCGACGTGAGGTTGATGTGTGGGTGGTGTAATGACATCTAAGGTATTAGGTGCATTTGAAGCACTGGGAGGATTCGAGATCTCCGGAGTGGGAAACAACCAAATTGGTAATCCGATGGTGAGTCTCGGAAGACTCAGTGTGGCAATATACGGAGGACCAAAGTTTCTAGAAGAAGGAAAGGTATAAGGTTCCTCCATTGGTACTCTCAGGATTTGATGCCATTAACACTGACTCGACCTAAGGTCCACTAAGTAACACAACCAACACATGCTATGAATTTGATAAGCAAACAATCAAGCAAAATATTCCCACAATGAAACCACTAGTTGGTGATGAAATCCAACATCGCGAGATCAAAATAGGAAGAGGCAGGGGTAGAGTGGGTGGATCAGTTACGTTGGCGACTTGCTTAATGGACTTATGCTTTGGTGCAAGCTTCCATGCAGTAATTGTGGATTTACCCTCCAAGGAGCCCGAGTGAGTTTGACCAATGTCTGTTCCAAGTACAGTGAGACTGCCCTTCACCGTCACCTTATGTGGGACCCTAAAGATTATGGCTACTAAGGTCACCAATTCGCAGTCAGCCCCTAGGCGGGTATAATCGACAGTCTGATCCGAATGTATGGGCATAATAACAAGTCTGAAATCAACTCGAGAGGCTCCCACACATAATCGTGGGTATACCCTCAAGTGACCCCCAATATACGATTTGACCTCTACAAACAGTTGAACTACGGAGGGATAATCTCCACAACTCTCCCGAATGCGACCTCGTGCATAACCTCTGTGTGAGAGGGGGATCCCAGAAAGCCTATACGACAATTGGATTTTCTCTCCCTATCACAAGATGCTAAGTTTGTTTGATAGCTTTGGAAAGTTATCCTTTCAACCTATTCCAAAGCCCTACACCTTAAACTAATGTAGGTTTGCTAACAAATATGTAAAAAGTCTAATAAATTTTTAGTTAAGTGTTGATTTTAGTGGCTGTTGTTTACTCAGAGGTGTATGAGAGTGAAAATTGATGATATTATGACTCAGTTCCCAAAACATGCATAAGAAATGATAAGCAATCTTTTCTTTCAATGAATGTCTAATTAAGGGAAGGAGAAGGATTTTCCTTTCACTGTCAAACACTAAGATGAAATGACCTCATGCAATAGTACTCAATAAGGAATCCAATGAAATGCTAAAATGTTTGTATGTGACTGATAACCAGTAGATGTAAAGCTTCCTATGCTAATTGGAGTTCAAGAGTTGTGAGATTTAAGCAATCTGGAAGAAAACTTCACATAAACCAAAAGACACCCTTGTTATGATAAAAAAAGAAACAGAAAGCCAAAAGCTCAAAAAGAAGGAGAAAGAGTTTGGACAAGATGACTCAAAGATCAGAAAGAAAAGTACAAAAGACCTTTGAAACCCCTTACAAAGTTTTCCCTCATTCAGATAAACGAGAAGAAAATGACAAATTGACTCCAAATCGTGAAGGACAAATTGCAAAGTAAGGACAAATGTMAAAAAATCCAAACAAAAGAGGATGAATTCTCAGAAAAAAGGGTTTYTCAAAGCCAATATCAAGATGGACTGAGAGTATGGGACCCTGAGCAAAAGCCAAAACCAAGAAATAGCTTCAGAAGATGAAAATTCTGGAGAATTTCTCACAAAAATGGGGTAGCGCTCTGGTGTAAGGGGCACCAGAGCGTTCCAGTGCTCTGTGTAAGGATAAAGGGGAGTGCTAGCACTCTGAAAACAACAGGAGGGGAGCGCTCTGCTCCAAAAACTCAGAAAAAATCCCAGAAACTAAAAAAAAATCAAGGAAATTCAGTCAATCAGGGTGATCCTGATGACATAATGAGGCAATCAAACAAATCTAAGAATAAAAAATACAACGTGGAGAAGATCAAATCAGTGGGAAAAGGACCAAAACAAGATCTGGGAATGGAAACAAAAATCAGAGCTCCATCCCCAGTGGAGTCGCCAATTTTTGTTGTAGGTGAATCCCCCTGCGGAGAAGTAGATTCCCTCTTGGTCTCTAGACTCCTAAGGCCAAGACAGAAAAGTGCTTAACATGGACACTGCATTCCTTTTAGATCTAATCAAGCTAACAAATGAAATAGAAGGAGAAAGATATGTACCTTATTAGCGACATTTGTCCTTGCAAAGTCCTGGCTGAGCTTCGATCCTGAGCTCCTTGATAGATCCTGTAGGACGAACAAAGATACAATGGAATTCCTACTCTACTGAGATTAGCTCAATCATAGATCCATCTACTGTAGACAAACGCACATGGAACAAGCATAAGTTTGAAAGAAACAGGCCAAGCATTGATTATTAATGAGAACAAGTAAAAATACTTACAATCCTTTGAATGAAGGTGCAACAGCCTCTTCCAGTTCTCCTTGTCCAACCCCTTTGCTCAATCAATCTCCACTGATTGCTTTGATGACATCTCACTCATGAGATCATAATTTTCACATCTCCAATCTTTTCCATGTTCTGTCAATACCACTTATAGGATCATAATTTTGGTATCAAACTCTAGTCTCTATTCTACCTTTCACCATGAGAAGGCCTCCTTATATAACCTTGGAGAGGTCCAACCACTTGAGATATCTTCGGGACGAGTTGAGGATTCCTCTCCTTCAGTTGAGGATCTCCTCGAAGATCATGCCTTGACCATCTATTCGAATCCAACCACCTTCAAGAATTAAGGGATTCTTCCCGAATTTGCCTCAACAAACCCAAAATTTGCTCAGAAAAGGGTAGCGCTCCCCCATAAGGGTGCACAGGGCATTCAAACACTCCCCCAAAGAGGCTTAGGGAGCACCAACACTCCTTGATAGTGGGTAGGGGAGCGCTCCTCTCCAAAATCTATTTTTTAGTGGTTTTTTCAATGGCAGAAGGCTTGTACTTCCTGTCAAGTGATTTCTCTTCTTCCAAACCACCCTTTGAGGTGTCTTAAGTGTCTTTATGATGTCGTTAGAGGAACGCCATATGCAAGATGGAAGTATAATGTTTTTGACACTTGCAACAATCATAGTCAAGATGCGACACTTGCGGACAAGATGCGACACTTACAACACTCGTAATGACGACACTTGTGACACTATTGAAGTGAGTAATTTTGAGGTGTAACAATGACCATATCATACTCTCAACTTATGCCACAAAACAAATCAACCACGTTCCATACAAAAAATCACATAAGCATTAGCAGCCTTCACTTTGTCAAATGCGCCACCCACATCTTAACCTACCATATGCATAGTAACCATATAACTCAATAAAATCACATAACCATTTAATTGCTAGCTAGGATTTAACCATAATCATTAAATCTTTCATGCATGTAGTATAGTATATATGATAATTTAAATTCTTCCCTTTGCAATTGTTGCATTGTTTCTTACTTCTTTCCAATTGTTTGTATGTGTCATTGTTTTTTCCAACTGCCTTTCATGTATTATTACTAACATGTCTGTTGTGCAGGTGTCCCAAGAACAGATAACAATGGTACAAATGAATAGCATAGGTCGTAGTCACATAAGAACCAATACTTCATAAGTCCAAACCATAGCTAATAAAACAATATTCTCATCAACCATGTAAGCAGTGTCGAACATGAGCACAAAAATCAAATAAGGACCAGACATGATCTCCAATCTACAAGGGGGTCTCACCTACTAGTATTATTTAGCTTTTATAATAATAGGCTTTAACAAAACTTTGCGGGAAAAACTTCGTTGACGATTTCAATCGTCAACAAACTGGTGACTCCATAGGGAAATTTGTTTTCAACAGATTTAAAACTCAGAACTCATGGTTTCGTGGACCAAAAACAACAGGTCAAGAAGATATAATCAGGAAGATTATGCAACAGGGGGAGGTGAGCGGATTTAACGGAAAGATGATCATGAATTTGGGAAAAATTCATGAAAAGTGTTAAGTATGAGGGGTTTCTACCACTCTATGCATAATCATTCGACCGAAATCTACTCTCAACTTTAAGGATAAATTTTTTAGACTTGCTCTTAAAACCTCCATGGATGAAGAAATGGAAAGAAGAAGCGAGAGGTAACCAATTCTTTATGAGACAATAGTGGAAATATATAGCAATTTGAAGGGTCTTTCAGAGGAGATATCTTAACAACTGTGTAAGCTTGATTGTTATTGACTAAAAATGCTTCGCAGGAGTGTTACTGTGGCAGAATTGATCCAACATTTTATTTTGATCCAATTAACTAAAAGATGATGAAGACAAAATCATAACAGAAGCAATAATGCAGAAATTAAAACAAAAACAATAAAAGACAAAAATGAAGAAGACAACATTTTTTTTTTTAACTCAGAAAGCCGAAGTCAACAGAAAAAGAAGCACAAAATAAATGAAAGCAGAGCTAGGCTACTAGTATATAGAAAATCCAGACAGCATTAGAACTTTTCACGTTGGTCCCTCGCAATATTTCAAACAAGCGCTGTAGGAAAACACTAAATCCTTTAAAATGTAAGATTTAGTGTCTAAGACAAAGGCAATTTGGAAGGGACCCAACATTTGAATTTTGGTGTAATTATGAGTTCCTTGATGCACACAATTATATCATCAATATAGAGATGGAGACTGACCAATTCATTGGAAGTTGTGTGCATAGGTCTCTTAAAAGTAGTACCTATATCAAGTAAGCTAGAAAGCCAGCATTGGTAAGACATAGTACTCAAATAAGTGATAAGAGTGGTTTTGTGAGCATCTCACCGTTTTACCTAGATTTTCTTGCAACCAAACAAACTGTCAAGTAAGGGCCCTAACTGTGACTCTACAACCTGTTGCAGAAAAATTTCCATATTGGGAGGAGGGAAAGGATTTCTCATAATCGCTTGCCTGAAAGTTTGAAGACTAATATAGGTTCTAATATTATCAGTGGTCCTCGAGGCAGGTTCCCAATTGGAAACCCATTCAGGGTGGATTGAAAAAAACATTTCAGCCCTTAAGAAATCCCTCAACTCCCTTCGAAAGGTTGCTTTTAGTGCAGAGTTAACAAGTCCTTGTTTTTTCCTAGATGGTTTCATAGTACGTTTAATAAGACCTGGATCAAAACCACGAAGATCCTCATTAAACCAAGAAAAAACATTTTGAAATTCATCAAGTAGCTCAACAGACCTCATATCTTCTTTATCAAAACACTGGACATTTATTTTAATGTTCGTTGAAGATCCAGGTGTCCTAATGTTCATGGAGATGGTTTCAACCACCTTCTTTCTTAACTCCTCTTCTTTCTGTTTTTCTTTATTGCCTACATCACTCGATGAAAACAAACTCTCAAGAGGAGTTAAGATCTCAGGAATCTCATTGTTTTCTATGGATATAATTTCCTCATGCTTAAAAGGTTCATCTTGGATGGAAGTACCAATGCTCTCATCGTTAGGGAGGGCTTGCTGAGATCCTACATTGCCAGGGATATATGAACAATATAGAGACTGAAAAGAACAGTCAAGCATGTGAGGCAAAAGTTGCTGATTAAGACAAGCTACAAATATAGCTAATCGACCAACCATTGAATTCAACTCCCTTCTAATACGAGTGATGTTGAAAGATAAAAGGTTCGAGGTAAGTGCCCAAACAACTTGGGTGTATCATCCCATCAGCTTGTTGCTAGGAGATTATATCTTATGTATCAGGTTCACAACAAGCTCAAAATCTCCAAAAATTGAAAGGTGATCACAACCAAGATTAAGGGCGTTCTCAATGCCTAATAACAAAGCTTTGAATTCAATGACATTGTTTGTACAAGCAAACTGTAACCTGCAAGACAAATTATGAATTCTTCCTGCAAGGGAAAACAAGATAATGCCAGCCCCATTACCTTCATTAGAGTGTGAACCATCAAAGTGCATATGCCACATATCATCATCTAAATCAATTCTTTCCAAAGGAATATTATCCTCTTCAGCAAAGATGGAATACACTCCTAGGTATTCTTCGATATAGTTTATGCTAGATTGCAGAACACTCTTTATGTAGAGTGACATTCTTCCCTCTCTAAGGACTATAATGTTCTTACCGTTTCGAGGAACGGATAAATGTGTCCCATTGAGTGAGAGGTATCCACCTGTTAAGGCTTTCCAATCTCTCCCCAAGATAATTGAGTAATTGCTTACAGACATATCAATCATCTGAATGCTGAGGGTTGTCCTTATCTCAAGATGAGCGCATAAAGCCAAGGTTGCATCCTTAATCTCGCATATGGTTGTTTGCTGTAGACTATTATAGGAGAGCATGCTTCTGGTGTTTTCATTTGTACAAGACAATCCTAGCTCTTCCATATAAATAATCTTTGACATCAAACTTGGGCCCAAACCACCATCAATGAGGCAATAATGGGCAATATTATCCATGATATTTACATAAATATAAAAAGGGGGATTCTTTACAGGGTATCTAAATTTATGTACACCTACTTTATTTACAGAATAATCCTCTTCGTTTACCTCTTCAGAAAGATTGACTACAACATAAGCTTTTCCTTCCATGAATTGTTTTAGATGCATCTGTTGTTCAGGGATGACAACCATGTCTAGGAGGGTCACATCTGCTTTGATGTTGGCCAACTGGTTCAATATATTGTATTTGGAAGAGGGGAGAGGAAGGGTGATTCCTTGACTCTCGGGAACCTTAGGAACCTGGAAATTTGTAGGGAGCGAGGATGAGCTCGGGGTAGAAGAAGTGTGGGGAGAATCAAATTTTTCCTTGGGAGCATAAGATTTGTTTCTAGTATTGATGACCATGACATCCTCTGGCTCTATAAAATATAGGACAACGATAGTAGCTTTTGGTATTTGACCAAATATCTTATCTTTGGCACTCTTCTTTACCTCACATGTGGTTTCCTCGTGGTGTTCCTCGCAAAAGTTACACCAACTCCGAGGCAGGATAGCTTTAGGCCGAAAATTGTTCTCAACTGGATTTCTAAAGGGGGGTGCAGAAGAGGATGAAGCTCTAGGGGTGAGAGGGGAGATAGTGCCCTTTCGCTCGAATGCTATCATACGATTGTTCATATCTTGTACTAGCTGCAAGAGGGCGGACATGTCTTTTTGTTTAACCGATTCTCCCTGGGAAAGACCCATTCTTTCAAGCTGTTCTTCATACTTTGAGAAAGTATGCAGAATGAAACCAAGATTATCAATGGATTTTTCCTCAAGCCTATGAAGGTAGGGAGAAGGCAATGCATTGTAGTAATTCATGAAAGCGGCTTGGTTTTGAGGGCGAATAAGTTCGGGGATTTGGTTGTATAACTTGGTGAAACGCAAGTTGAAGGACTTGATGGTATCACCCTCCTTATAGGTGACATTATTGTATTCCCTTAACTTCTCGGAGGGGCTTTTGGATTGACCATAAGTGGATCGGAACCAATATATTAACTCCTCCCAAGTAGACATAATATTAGCAGGAAGATCAAATAAATTGGCCGCAGTCTTTCCTTCCAAGGAATTGACGAACAAGCGCATGCAAGTGTCATTGTCGTTGGCCCCTATGTTATGACAAGCATTAGAAAATGCCACCAGGTGTTCGTTTGTACTGACAATGTTATTTCATGAAAACTTAGGCAGGTGCTCTTTAAACTTTGGAAGTGGACGAGTAGCAGGTGCTAGGTTAAGAGGAGAGGACACATGCCACAGGGTAGTTGTGGCGTCTTCTTTGAATTGAAAAAGCCCATATTCTTTAATGACTTTGGTGGGATTTTTGGTAGATTGTACAGAGATATGGTGGCTATATAAGCTACCAATCACTGAGGACGATGAATATTGGGAAGATGGAGCACTTCCAGTGCCACCAGAGTCACCACTAGATGCCATCTTATGGATGATAGATGAGGGAAAGAAAGACAAGCTGGATGAATCAGATAAAGTTCTCCTTAGAGCACTTTGTTGGGAAGATAACACAAAGTTTCTTCTTCCTATTTCAGTGATAGGATTGATTTCAGGTGACAAGCCTCTTCTTCTTCTAGAAGCATGAGAATCTAACGACATGAAAGAAAGGCCAAAACTTTGAAAAAACAAAAGGGTCACTGCTGATTTCTAGGCTGTCTACGTCTAGCTTCAAATTGTTCTTGAGCACTAATATTTCGTTCAATTGTTGCCCAAGAATGGTTAAGCTCAACACGAGTGTTGGAGGTGTCTAAGATGGTATTAAACAGATTCAAAGCAATGTTGGTCTAGTCTTGGAGATCGGGCTACCTTGCAACAGGAACAATCATTAAGAGTAAAACAGTCAAAGAATCAAATTCAGAAAAGAAATATGTATCAATGAATATCGAGTATAAAAATTAACCGGAGAGATACGAAGATTTCCTCAGAATGGTCACCAAATAAATGTTGAGGAAAATATATGAAATGATCTTACTCAAGCATTTTCAGATTCTGCTTGTCTAAATAAAAATAGATGGGAATATCACCCTATGTTTATAGCCAACAAAAATAACATCCTAACTCACAAGTATTAATTACAAGTGCTTAGGCTAGTCTTTTATCAACAAAAAGCTTGCCGGAAATTTACTTTTTATGTAATTTTCTGAATATAACAGTTGCTGAAATAAATGTAAAGATAGAAGTAAAGATACCAAGATGATAATAATGATAGATGAGACATAAAACAATCCTTTATTTCATTCCAATTCGTCAAAGAGTCATTTTATTTACAAAATCTCATACAAAAATCTTGGACCAAAGTCAAACTTAGACATCCCCAATGGAAAATACAAAAGGACCTCTGGCAGAAAACCAAAACTGAACTCTAAAAGTTGGATCAACTTGCCATAGATTTCTTCCCACTCGACTCTACACAAGAGCCTTTGTCAGTCATGAAAACTAATTCACAAACATACAAGTCTACACAAACTATCAAAGATAGACCAACACCTCTAAAAAACAAGTCTCTGAATGATGTGATTCAGCCCTGGATATTGCTGTCTACAGTAAGACCCTGCTATCATAAAAGAGAATTAGGCTTGTGATGAATATATGAATGAATGAAAACTGAACTATCTCAACATAAAATCAAAGATCAAACCTTAGTATGCTTATGCTTCTATCTCCCTTTGTCCCTCCCTTTCCTTTTTCTTTTAAACAATTCAGAATTGGTTGAAGTAGTTGAACCAACTTATTAGTTAAGTTAATTAAAAGACTCAACCAACTTTAGTTAGGGGGAAAAGTAATAATCATAATAAAGGTCATACATAAATAATAACTAGTAGGTGGGACCCCTTGTGACTCCCTTTAGCTCATAACAATTATAACAAACATAACATAACTATTAGTCAAGTAAAACACACCTCCTTGTGTCTCCCATCCACATATTTCATTTGACAATTCAGGTCATGACATTTGAAATTATTTCCAAAAATATTACTCATGTAACCAAAAAATAAAACATGTTGTCCAAAGTCTCCTGAAGTCAATTGTCATCAACAATACATAAAAATAAAAACTCAAAAGCCATATTTCCCACTCTCCGATGCAATCTTTCCTTGATTACTGCTTTCACCCTTTGATTTTCCTGAATTTTCCTTCGGCTGCGCTAAGACTTTAGGCCTAATATCGCTGATCACGTGGGAATAATCATCCCTCAAATGCATCTCGGAAGACACAGATTTGTCAAAGTCATTGGAGGGAGAGGAAGGGGAAGCAATGGATTTTCCTTTGTCAAGGGCATGGTGTGCCTCAGTTTTCAATCTCTGGCTAGCATGGGAGGATTGCACTGGTGAGTGGGGAGCAGCTTGGACAATCTGGTTATTAGGTGGAGGAGCAGGCAAGGACAAGTTGGGCCAGCCACGATGTTGGGAGACTGCCGAGTGGACAATCTCTTTCCATCCATCATTTTCAGGAACCTTGGGTTGCAATGAGACGTGAGGGGGCACAAGGATACCAGGGGATTGCAGAACTTGGAAAGGAGGCCTTTCAGGCCTAGGTTGGACTACTCCTTGCCCAATCCAATTGAAAAATCTGACCTAAAACAATTGACCAAGCTCTTGTGAATCAACATCAAAATGTATGGAGAACCTAGGCCTTCTTGGGCCTTTGTTCCAATTACCTCTCCCTCTATTCCCTCGGCCATGGCTACCTTGGCTGGAAAAACTCATTTCTGCATGAATGATTGATTAGAAAATAGTCTTTTAAATAACCATACATAACAACTCTTAAAAATATGAAATATATTTGGCTCAACAATGTATCAGACTCATGCAATCCAATCCATACAAATTGTTTTACTATTCATCAGTGAGCAGGGGGTGAATAAAGGGTCCTGGGATATATGAGGGGTTTGTATTGAGTGAAACATGATATGATGAGGGGGGAAAATATGATTACTGCTCAAGGATAACAACAATCAACTGCAAATCAAATAAAACAACACTGTAGTTCAACCAAGACACTGTGGCTGCCAACTGTTTCAACACAAATTTTTTCTTGACTGTAATTAATTTTGGAACAGGGAGTAAAAAAAATGAATGTGGGAAAGTTATGGGGTTGTAATTAGCGAAAAGTGAATTAATGACGGGGAATGAGAGCGAATACTGTTCACAAAATTAATCAAGTAATCCATATAGCCATTCTATTAAAAGGAGATACGCCAACCGAACGATCATAACAATCACTGTGTATTAGCTAATCCAATGTTCACAATCAAATGTCCACACAGTGTCATCACAAGACAATATGCATTTTACACAATCTGTAAGGTAGTTATTTTCCTTTCATTTATCCAATTTGGATCTTATAACAATTCTCAATGTATAATAGTAGCCATTTCCACTTTCTCAACCATCAGAATCACTGCCCACACATTACTTCAAACAACAAATACCCCCAAAAGTTGTGTTTCAAAAATAACAATGAAGTCATACTATCACTGCAATCAAGCCCGTCATTTAAAATGCGATGATATTCATTAAACATATGTAGTGGATGGCCAAATAATCCAGATTAAAATTGCAAAAACCTGGATCGTTATTTAAACAGACAAACAATCAACCACCATTCCAACACATGCTATGCACATAAATATTCAATTATGCAAGTGTAATTCTATCACTATACAAGCCCAATCTAATGTGACCCTAACATGTTGGGATGTCCATCACGGCGAGGTATCAACAACATGCCTATCTTCATAAAACAAATAATTGAAATGCAAACAAGTCGTGCTTAAACTTTGTGACTATCTCTGAGTGTGGAACCCAAACTATCCATATTACACACGGTGCACAACCACCCAAAACACTATGATGCAACATCCTCATTTTACAAAACCAAACACACAGTCACAATAATAACTCAACCCATTGTGTTGAGGCATCAATCTAATACACTATTGCTTCAATTTAATCAAACTGCAATCAACCATGCTGTGTAAAACTAGGGCTTATGCAATCATAACGCATACAGTGGATGTATTTTCTACAGTCATCCCAATTGTAATAACCATTCATCCCCAAAAGAAACTAACAGTTACCACGACTGTTGGTGACGGAAGTCACTCCTGGATTGCTAGCAGGAGCAGAGCCCAACACCCATCAGTTTTATGTCACGGTTGTTCATAGATGGGTGATCGAATGGAGGGAAACTCAAAACAATAGCGTTCCAACTCTGAAACCAGGCCAGGTATGTGTGAGCAAGTGAGGTCTTATATAAACTTCAGACAGTGAGCTGTAGTAAAGGGTGAACAGGCAGAAGACTGATACAAGAGAAAAAACGGAGGTCTGTTATAAACAACAGGTTCCTAATAGACTGTAGAAGAAGGCATTTAAACACAAGATCGACTTACATCAAACGCAAAAAACCAGAGAATTCAGTAATGCAACAATAAATCTGATATCATAGCATAACTGCAACAATTCGCGTGAATCATTCAATCATGAACTCTCATAGCATGAGATGGAAATAAGATGGAGGAGGGAAAACTGTCTGTCATTAAACAAGAGATCTCAAATACAGATGCATAAGCTGAAATCTAGAATAGCTATTAAAACATTACAGTAGGGATCTCTGCTCAACCATCGATGCTTACAAAATGGCAAAAATGCCTACATATACTCTTCCCTTCCTTTCGCCCAGCAGAGGCGTCTCAGAACTTGCAATGGGTGCTGTCTCCTCAATCAAATCTGTCCTTTTCTCCCCTGTCATACACCTCTTTAATTCAGCATGGCTCATGCCAGGGGGTAGCTGAGCCCTTTGAATGTTGAATTGGTGTGTGCAGGTTCCTCTGGCGAGTTGAAGACTTGGTGTGACCTTCCTGAAGAGAACCGGTATAGGGGACCTTCCTGGGTAGACTTTGGGCCGGGATCTCCATACTCTGCAATAAATGAGTTATGTGAGTTTTGAGCCATCCTCTCTTTTCTTCATTAATCTCCAGCAGGTACTGGGCTTTAACCCACGTTGAATCGGCATCTAGAACCTCACCGTGCCTTCCTTCTGCGATTTAGCTCGACGTTTCGGGGCCCGAGTGGCCAAATGACAAACATAAACACCCCTCCCCCAGGCCTCCTTCTTGATGACTAGGCGCCAAAACCATGGGCCCGATTCTGGGCGCCATCGGAAATTCGGGGTTCGGGGTTTCAAAATGTAAGAAATGAGGGGTGCCTGCTCCCTGAAACTCCGATACTCGATACGCCGACGGGCTGCCATCTGTCCCGGTTGGATCGGACGGTCCAGATTTGTTTTGAACCGTTGGCGCTGTCCTTCGTGCTAAACCCCGGGCAACTTAACGGCCCTGAAAACCCGATGACCGTCGATCTGCTTTTATCGATGGATCTCGGCCGCTGACGACAAAAACTGCGCCCGCTGACGGCAAAAACTGCGCCCGCTCGCTTGACTTACGACTAAAAAATGGGATTCTCCTGTGCAATGCTCCGGTGCTTCTCGTGCAAATTGCAGACCTGGGTACGCCTAATCCTGAGACAAGAAGTATCACTAACATTAGGCTCCATGGGGGATAGATTCATCCCTGCGATGCTCTAAGAACTCCTTCCGCAGCTTCAGTGCCTTGCTATTGGGCTATGGAGTCACCTATTAAGTCGAAAACATGTGAAAAGAAAATACACAAAGGTAAGAAAGACAATATTTACAAACAGTGGAGCCGTCTAAGGCTCAAATAAAACATTTTTTCAGAAAATGCCCATTCATTGGGCTGTTGAAAACCTCTTCACCCTCCAGATCCTGCAACCCGTATGTGCTGTTGGAGAAAATCTCATAGATTTTGAAGGGGCTGATCCAGAGGGCGTCGAACTTGCTGTGTTTGCCTTTATCCTGTCTAGGTGCATCCCACTTAAATACCAAATCCCCGATCTCGAACTCCCTTTTCTTGACTTTTCTGTCAAAAGCCTGCTTGATCTTCTGCTGATGACTATAAGCTGCATCCCTCACTTGTTCTCTGATCTGCTGCACTTCCACTATCTGATGAATTCTTCTGATCATATGATCTGGTTCTCCCTCGTAGTCTTGAAAGAACTTTGGCACAGGTAAGGCGAGCTGAGTAGGGAAAACTGCCTCTGCTCCATAGACTAGTTGAAACGACGAAGTGCCCAGAGACTTCTTCGTTGTGACACGATCGACCCACAGAGAAAACTTCAACTTTGAATCCCAGGCTCTTTTGTTATCTTCTAATAATCTTTGGATGATCTTTATTAGGATTTTGTTTGAGGATTCCGCTAAACCATTTCCCTGGGGATAGTAGGGGGTGGAGTGAATTAGTGAGATCTGGAACTGCTCACAGAACTTAATTAGAGGTTCAAATTTGAAAGAAGCAACATTATCGATGACGATTCTGCTAGGACATCCAAATCAGGCTATGATATCCTCCAGGAAGCTGATAATTACTTTGTGTGATGCGCTTCTGGTGGGGACAGCTTCTATCTACTTGGTGAAATAATCTGTTGTAGTCAGGATCCATCTGTGCTGACCACTTGAGGGAGGATGAATTTCTCCGATGAAGTCCAACCCCCACTGCTGAAAAGGTGCCGAAGCTACTATGGGTTTCGATGGCAGCGATTTGAGCTGTTGCTTTCCTGAAAACTTTTGACATTTGGTGCAAGCTCTGATCTCCCTGCAAACATCCGGGAACAATGTGGGCCAATAATACCCCGCTCAGAGTATCTTGTGGGATGTGGTCTTCCAGAAATGATGACCTCCGCAAAGGCCGCTATGAAAATCAAATGTAACCTTCTGGGCCTCCTGTGGGTCCAGGCATCTTAGAAATACCCCTAGAGGGTCTTTCCAGTACAAGGTTTGGTCAATGAGGCAGTACCTGACCGCCTTGAGCTTAAAAGCCCTCGCTTTACTTTTTCCCATTCCATCGGGGGGCTTCAACTCCTACAGAAAATACAGAATGTCACGATACCAGGCACATTCTACCAGCGATAAGCCATCTTGAGGGCCTTGGCTGGGCGATTCAGCTTGCTGAGATCCTAGGCGAGTATTGATGAAACTAACTCCCAAGGCTTCGTAGTTGGATTCAACCAGTAGCTTGGCTAAACCTTGCCCCTTAACCAACTTGGTGGGTTTTATTTCTAAGTCAAATTCCAGAATTTTTGCGATCCATCGACCTCTTTTCCCATCTACGTCGGGCTGCACAAGGATGTCCTTCACGGAAGCTGAAGGAACATATGTTGTCACTTTTGAATGAAAGACATAGACTCTGAAAGCTTTAAGCGCTTTCACTAAGGCATAAGCCTGCTTCTCCATGATTTCATACCTGCTCTCTGTGTCTCTTAACGCTCTGCTGAAGAAGGCGATGGGCTGCTCACGCCCTTCCTCATTTTTCTGAAATAAGACCGCCGCCACTTTGTCAAAAAAAGCAAAGGAGAAAATTAGGAACTCTTTGGAATAGTCGGGACTGATAAGCACAGGTGCCTCAGTCAATGCCTTCTTTATTTGGTCAAAAGAGGCCCTGGGCTCAGCGGTCCATTTCACTTCGTTCCCCTTCCTGAGCATGGCCGTGATATGTTTCACTAGCTCGACAAAATTCGAGACAAACCTCCTTAGAAAATTAATTTTCCCCAAAAAGGCCTGAACCTCCTTTTTAGACCTGGGAAGTGACAAGTCTTGAATTGCCTCCACTCTGCTGGGATCAATTCTTACTCCCTCTGCCGATACTATATGTCCCAATAACTTCCCTTCCTGCATAGCAAACAGGGACTTCTTGGGATTCAGGGAAAGACCAAACCTCCGGCACTTCGAGAAAACTCTCCTTAAGTGGTAGCGGTGCTCCTTATCAGACCTGGAGAAGACCGTGATGTCGTCTAGGTAGATCAATACAAACTGGTCTTTTTCTCTGATGAAGGCTATATCCATGGCTCGCTGAAATGTTGCTCCTGCATTCATTATCCCGAATGGCATTTTGGCATACATGAATGTGCCCCAAGGAGTGGTGAAGGCTATTTTCTCCCTGTCCTCAGGCATGACCGATATCTGGTTATAGCCAGAAAACCCATCGATCATGGATATCCTGGAGGCACCAATTACCCTCTGCAGTATGTGCTCCATCTTAGGTAGGGGGTAATTGTCTTTCTTTGAGCTTCTGTTGAGATTCCTGAAATCAACACAGAGTCTGATCTCTCCACTCTTCTTCCTAATTGGGGACCAAATTGGCCACCCATTCAGAATATCTCAAGGGGACAATAATTTGGGCATCTAACAATTTCTTCACTTCTTTCTCCATGACAGGTAGCAACATGGGATTTATCTGTCTCAGCTTCTGTCTAAATGGTTTAGCCTCTTTCTTTAGTGGGATCTTGTGCTCGATGACAGATGTGTCGTACGTCTTGAGGTCTTCATATGTCCATGCAAACACATTGGTGAACTCTCTGAGCAACTCCGTGTACTCGGGCTTCTGTTCTCTAGTCAGACTACTTGATAATTTGACGAACTTGGGCTCCTCCGGTGTGCCAATGTTGCATTCGGTTGTCTCGGCATCTTCATTTGAGACCCTGCCCTTTACCGACACATCATTCCCATCGAACAATATTTCTAAAGGGACAAGTCCTCTCAGAATGTGATTGCTGGGCAGCTGAATGATCTGATGATTAGCGATTTTATTTAAAAACTCCTCAGGACGAGGGTCACCTTCTAGGTCGGGATCCTGGTCAATATGCAACGCAGAAAATTCGTCAACTGATTGGAGAAACCTTTCAAGTTCCGAATCATCCTCGAACACCTTCCAATGCTTGACATTGTCCGGCACCGAGGGCCTATATCTTATATCAACATCATTTTTTACCATAGGCGGCAGAGGAAACTTGAGCGAACTAGCTGAGACGGCTAAGGAATCGGCCAAAGTATTTTCTCCCCTCAGAATGAAAGAAATGTTAAAAGCCAAGAAGAAATTATCAATAAGGTCCCATACTTCATTCCGATAATTCCTGAGCCGAGGATTATGGGCACGATAAGCATTCCTTACCTGCTGAATAATCAACTGTGACCTTCTCAAATAAAACAATACTGGATTATTGAACATAAGGAAATCAACTGTGTATCTAGACTACCCAATTAACAATGTAGGGTTATTCATTTTAATAACACAGGCAATGACTAGATATCAAACCAACACGACCGTCATATGTCCAACGGGGTGAGTATGTACACCATTTTTTGTCGACAATACACAACCATTCAACAATAACCAAGCAGTAAACCCGATAAGCCATGCCCATGTTCTATGTCAACCCTCATACTTGTGGAGTTAAAGGTTTGCACTATGACTAACACAGGAAAAGCTGAGCCAACTCCCTTCAATGGTGAAAAAACTCTGAGACCAATGGTGCATACACAAAGAGAACCACTAATTATTCATGGATAGATAAAAAATCGCGAGACAGGAGGGCTACAACAGAGGAGCGAGGCTCCAACTCGATTGACAATGGTACTGAACACACGCAGGGTGTAACCCTCGTGGCTCTTCGATCAAACAACCACAACAATGAGGTGAAGACAGGGCCAAGTAAGAATAGGAAAACCCATTTCGTGACCTTTAGTGGTGAAATCAAGCAATGCCCAAGTGAACAAAACACAGTGACACAGAGTGCCTCCAACCATTAAACCCATAAAAGCCAGAGACTGGACATAGTGATGCGAACGTGTGAGGACAACCAGCCAAGCAAAACCAACAAAACCCCTCCAAATAAACCAACAAAGATCAAAGAGAGCCCCTATGGCTGCTAACACCCATGATGGCCCAATACACTGTAACTTCAAATATTTATCACAGAGAAAGACACCAACAATTCATTCCAAAAACACAATTTTACACAGTTACAATACTTAAGGAAAACACAACCCATACATTCGAGCCAATATCCATTTCATAAACAGAGCAGACTCATGGATGGCCAAAAAAAGACATACCTGTGATCAAAGCACCTTAAAACGCGAGATGGCCGAGTGATTCCTCTCTGCTAGGAAATCAGAGCATAACCACAACAACAAGGATGAACAATATCCCGATTAAGGTGGCGGCCAACAAAGGAGTAAAGGTGACGTGCAGTAAATGCACGTCGCCTCCATTCACAGTCCATTTACTTCTTAGTACATGCCAACAAGCCTTTCATTTACACCATTAATCACATGTATCGAAACCATCTTCCATCAATCACGCGACCATATCATACTCTCAACTTATGCCACAAAACAAATCAACCACGTTCCATACAACAAATCGCATAAGCATTAGCAACCTTCACTTTGTCAAATACGCCACCCACATCTTATCCTACCATATGCATATTAACCATATAACTCAATAAAATTGCATAACCATTTACTTTCTAGCTAGGATTTAACCATAATCATTAAATATTTCATGCATGTAGTATAGTATATAGGATAGTTTAAATTCTTCCCTTTGCAATTGTTGCATTGTTTGTTACTTCTTTCCAATTGTTTGTATGTGACATTGTTTTTTCCATCTTCCTTTCATGTATTATTACTAACATGTCTATTGTGCAGGTGTCCCAAGAATAGATAGCAATGATACAAATGAATAACATAGGCCGTAGTAACATAAGAACCAATACTTCATAAGTCCAATTCATAGCTAATAAAAACAAGATTCTCATCAACCATGTAAGCAGTGTCAAACATGAGCACAAAAATCAAATAACGACCAGACCTAATCTCCAATCTACAAGGGGGTCCTAGCTACTAGTATTATTTAACTTTTTTAATAATAGGCTTTAGCAACACTTTGCGAGAAAAACTTCATTGACGATTTCAATGTCAACAGTGCTCAAGTATCGCGGTGCTCTGCATAGATACATCCAGACCGAAATGGAATTTATGGACATCTCATCCTTGGGTGCGACCTACCGATATGTTATCAAAATCGAGCAGAAGCTCAAACAAAAGACATGCCAATTTGGGCCTGGGAACCCCTCACAACAAAAGCAAGGAAAGGGCGGCCCCATCCCACATAACAAAGGACAAAGAAAAGATGGAAAATATCAGGACAACTAGTCCAAGCCGCAAGAAAAGAAGGACATCGAAAAGACAAAGAAGATACCGGGAAGTGGTGTGACTTCCATAAGATCCCTTGGCATAACATTGTCGACTGACGCTCAAAGCAGTCACTGGTGGCCAAAATGAAAGCCTCTAAATTAGATGTAGGTTTTGACTTTGAGTCATAACCCAAGGGAAGACAAATCATTGACGTGGAACCCAGTGCCACTGTTGCTACCACCAAGCTCCAACCTGGTGAACCAGACGAGCCAGAAAAAGGAGAGTGCCTCTTCCATTCACAGATGTGGGTAAAAGGCCCCCCACTGCACTTCATCGTTGATAGCGGTAGCCAGAAGAGCCTCATCTCAGTACAGGTCATCAAGTGGCTAGCCCTGCCGACAACGCCGCACCCACAACCATACACCATTAGATGGCTTCACCAAGGAAGCGATCTCCGCGTCAGCCAACAATGCCAACTATCATATGACATCAAGCCCTTCAAAGATGAGGTATTGTGTGATGTTTCTCCTCTCAAAGTTTGTGATGTTCTTTTGGGCCAACCTTATTTATGGAAATGTCATGTTGTATATGAGTCTAGGCCTCGTAGTGTTATTATTACTTTGAACAAGAAATTTTACAGGATACCCGAGGCAGTCCCACCTAGTGTTATTTCCTTGATCTCTGCTAAGCAATGCAAGAAGGTCATCTCTCAAACGGGGAATTTTGTCTTCTTCACGATTCACTCTCAGAATGAGCGAAAGATCACTGCCACATCTAGGGTCTCTGTGAATGACCTCTCCACATAGCAGAAGCAAGTAGATAAGGTAGTGGAAGAATACATGGATATCTTCTCCTCACCTACTGGGGTACCTCTGCACTACCAGGTCAAGCACCCCATCGATCTGACCCTCAACGCACTGCTTCCCAATGGGCCAGTCTATCGCCACTCTCTGTTGGAGAATGAGGAGATCAAGTGACAGATCCAAGAACTGCTCCACAAGGGGCACATCTGTCCCAGATCATCACCTTGCGGGAGCCCAATCGTGCTGGTACAGAAGAAAGATGGAACCTGGCGACTCTACATTGATTATCGGGCTCTGAATAAAATCACAGTCAGAAACCGGTACCTGATTCCCTGAATCGATGACCTCCTTGATCAACTCACTGGGGCCAAATACTTCAGTAAGATTGATCTGTAGTCTAGCTACCACCAGGTCTCGATAGAATAGACAGATGTATGGAAGACCGCCTTCAAGTCAAAGGAAGGCCTTTTTGAATGGTTGGTCATGCCCTTTGGTTTGAAAACTGCTCCAACCACTTTCATGAGGATGATGGTCGATATCCTGTGACCATTCACCAATACTTTTGTAGTGGTGTATCTGGATGACATTCTCATTTACATCAAGACTTGGGCCGAACACTTGCAACATATTCAACAGGTTCTGCACACCCTGCGACAACACAAGCTATACGCCAACTTGGAAAAATGCTCCTTTGGCATGGACATGGTCCATTACCTGGGATACATCATTGATCAACATGGCGTACATGTGGATCCAGCCAAGATCCAAGTCATATGTGATTGACCAGCCCCAACCACACTCACTGAGCTTCAGAGCTTCTTGGGCCTTGCCAATTTCTACCATAGGTTCATGTTGGGATTCTCCCATATTGCATGGGCCCTCAACTAAATAACTAGGGGTGGTGGTAAGGAGAAATTTGCGTGGGGCCAGTCCCAACAACAAGCGTTCGATGATTTGAAGCAACGCTTGTGCTCACCCCCAGTACTTTCACTACCAGACCCGCAACAACCCTTTGAGATCAAGATAGATGCTTCAGACTATGCTGTGGGTGCTGTTCTCACTCAGCACGACCACCTCGTGGCCTATCATAGTGACACACTATCATATGCTATCAGTAAGTACCCTACTTATTACAAAGAAATGTACTCCATTGTGCAAGCTTGCCACAAGTGGAGACATTACATTCTTGGGAAGGAGATACTCATCCACACTGATCATAAGCCATTGAAGTTCATGTAGACATAAGGAAAATTGCAGAATGACTGCCAACAAAAGTGGTGCACATACTTGCAACAATTCCACCTCAACATCAATTATAAAACATGAAACACCAACTGCGTCGCTGATTGCCTCAACATACCACCAGTTGTGGCACTCACCACGATGTTAGACTCTTGCGACCATGAGAGCTTTGGATAGCCCCAACTCTATGACACAGACCTGGACTTCACCACTCCCTACCAAATGTTGGGTGCAAACGTAGTTGTTGATAATTTCCATCTTTAGGATGGGTTTTTGTGTCATCTAGGACATATATGTGTTCCGTCAAGTGAGTGAGTGAAGCTGATCTGGGAATCCCACTACAGTCGGGTGGTAGGACACTTCGACATCAAAAAGATAGTGGAGATGCTACATAAACACTTCTACTAGCTGAAACTTCGACAGGAGGTCAACAAGTATATTAGGTCCTGCACTGCCTGTGCTATTGCCAAACCGACCACTAAGAAACAAGGCCTGTACACCCCTCTTTCTACTCCCGACAGGCCATGGGAATCCATCTCAATGGAATACCTATCGAGCCCCCCGTCCACCAAGTGGGGAAATGAATGTGTTTTTGTGGTTGTTGATCACTTTTCTAAGATGGCGATTCTGGTTTCTTGCAAGAAGAGCATCACAACAAAGGCCACTCCCAAGCTCTTCTTTGAATGAGTCTGGGTACATTTTGGAATCCCACAAAACATTGTCTCATATCGGGACATTCGATTTCTCAGCACATTCTGGTCGAGCCTCTGGTCATTGCTGGACACCAAGCTCACCAAATCCATGGCCTTCCACCTCCAGACAGATTGCCAAAGCCAGGTCGTAAATCGAATGAATGTGCATATCCTTTGCATTTATAATTCCAAGCACCCTCGCACATAGGATGAGAGCCTTCCCTATGTCCAACATAGCTACAACCGAGCCCTGCATAGCTCAACTGGCCATGACCCCTTTCAAGTGGGGTTGGGATTCCAACCATTGGGTCCCATAGATGTTACACTTCCCCTTGCGGTCACCTCGACCGACTCATCTCCTGCTCCAACTGAAGATGAAAAAACTACCCGGTTCATTGAGCGGATCCAGCACATCCACCAACAGGTTCAATATATCCTACAGAAGTCCAATGACAAGTACAAGCAACGCCATGATCACAAGGATCATCACCCTTCGACGCTTCGGGTGATTTCTTCTACACTTCAGATCATCGGATTAACGCCAGGATCATCGACCTTCGATGCTTAAGGTGATTTCTTCTACATAGTCCTTCAATATTCCGAAGTTCATTTCGCCGAAGTAGATCAGATGGTTGGATTTCACTTGCACGATGAACGATTCTCGATCATTTTGAAACTATGGGACTCTGGGCATTTGCTGGTGGTGAAAATCCCGAAGTACATACTCCCATAGTGACGTAGCTGCAGACGTCACTTGTTGATGCGACACTGACCGAGTGGCTGCCACATGTTACATAAATTCCTGACTTACACATACCTGAAATTCTAATAGCAGCTTAACACTTGTTACCATTTGATTGTGCCATGTGTCCTTGCTGACGTGGTCTGCTGACGTGGATCTCCTGATGTGTGTGCTATGTGTCTTCACTTCGTGACTGCAAAACTTCGGCCTTTAGGTGAATTTACATGTTCTCAACTCATTCTTGCCGAAGTGGTCAGCGTTGAAGTTGACCATTATCCTGATCCAATGGCCATCATGTATTATTCAAATCTGATGGTTCGCATTTGTCCTGAAATCTACATCAACGGACAAGATTCTTTTCCTTATTTATGTAGGTTTCCTCTATGATCCAACGATCAAGTTTGCATCTAAATTCTGGATGAATGGCTCCCGTTTCTTGATATTTTATAAAGGTTTCCCTTGTTCAACAAGCTTTTCTCCTATGGGATTTATGCAATGCTATCTCTCTTGAGCTTTGATCATAGGATCATTGTTGATCCTATCGTGATCAACAATAATCACGAATTGCTTCAGCCTTAAGGTGATTTTCTTCTACCGATCTTTAGTATACTTTTCCTCCTGAGATTAACCTTGCTGCTCTGCTGCATTCTCTTTCCATCACTGACCCTTCATTACACATGGACAGACCTTATTGGCCATCCTGACACTATTTCCAACTGTATAACTGTTCATGACTGATTCATGTTTCCATCATAACAACTTATCATGACTATTGACATCAATGACAACATATCAATGACAATATGTCCAACAATACCCCCCTTTGTTATTGAGGGCAACACACTAACTTCATACACAAACTCCCCCTGTGATGATTCTTTTCTCCTACGAAGTTACTCTCCCCCTTTGACATCAATGGCAAAGGATTTCTCCCCCTATGATTAATTTCTGTCTGTCTGTATGCTGCTGACCATAATATCAACTCGGGTAACTCCCCCTGCAATCATGCTTTGTCTCTAACTTCTCGTACCCTTTGTTTCTAAAGGGGTAGTTCTTATTGACAAGATATCTCCCCCTATCATTTATATAGGATGCCATGTATACCACTATATACATCCTACTGTTTCTGCTGCAGATACTATTGTCCTACTGGAACAATGTGCAACTGAAGCTTATACTTTTCAAACGAACTTTCAACCTGTCCATTGCTGCTCATCGATCTCTAACCAAATGTATCCATCTTTATCCTAGATGCTTCTTTACTGTACACTGCTCTTAAAGTCATCCGATAGAATTTATACTTTGCTTGCCACATGACTTGGCTTGTTGATAGAATGTAATCTATTCAACTAGAATTCATCTAGTTATCCAACCAACTCAAGCACACATCGACCAACCCATACTTATTTCATATTTTCTCTGCCACAACCACTGTCTTTGAAATTTCAGTTTCTAGTCTTTTCATTTTCAGACTTGTACTCAGTCTATCTTCATCATCACCTCATTACTGCAGAATTTTCCATTCATTCCATTTCTTTCTCACATAGTAACTTCCATTTAGGGTTTGTCCACTTATAACCATTCTGAGACCAATACATAACATGTATTGTTCCTGAGCAGATGAAGACCTGCAATAAACTATGTCAGATCCTGCATAGAGTTATATCATCAAACCATGATGCTTTCAATGATCCTATTCATTTTTATGTGCTTTAATGCTCATAGGAGCATCAACAAGAATGATTTTTAAGTCTTCCCTAATTTCTCCTTCGCTTTTTTTTTTTTTAATTTTTCTTTGAGAAGGAGTTTCAGTGGATCACTAAAATAGGATTGAAAAATTTATGAGATAATCATCACTCAATTCTTTTGGTTGTTCTACTGTTGAAGATTCATCATCAACATCACTATTATGTGCACCCGAAACTTCTTTATCCTTGTTTTGAGAATATTCCTTTAATAATTTCCATTTGTTGGGTAATGGATAATCTTCTTGTATGACATTATCAAGTTTTGGAATTGCGTCAGATTTTTCTTTAGGAGTTTTCATGTCTTGATTTTGATCTACTTTATGTGCTTAACTTTGATTATTATATTCCTTATTAGAAGTTTTACCCACCAATCTCCTATTATTAACTTCATCAATTTCAGGAGCAATATTTTCATCATCTTTCTTGTTTGATACTTCATATATTATTTTCCATGTCTTCTTATTCTATTTGTTAGGGTTTCATGTTTTTATGGATTGCATTGGTGTTATAGGAGAATCCCCCTGTGGAAAAGTGGATTCCCTCTTGAATACTAGACCCCTATAACCAAGACAGAAAGGTGCAAATGTTGAACTCTGACATTCCTTCCAATGAAGCTAAACTAGTGGAGGAACAAGAAGAAATGAATATAAATACCTTTAATAATGTTTGTCCTTACTTGATCCAGGCTGATATTGATCTCCAAGTTCTTCAGAAAGTCTTGCAATCGAAGGAACAACAATGACAAAACATACTTTCTATTCCTACCATGATTAGCTTCGAAATAGATCTATCAAAAAGAACAAATTCATGAAACATACACAAATTTGAAGGAAATAGGCCAAGCATATATATATATATTAATGAAAACAAAGCAAAGTGCTTACAACCATGATGTAGATGCAGCAACTTCACCAAGCTCTCTTTGTCCAGACCCTTGCTCAAAATTTCCACGATTAGAATGACTGTAAATTCATTGATATCTTCCTTATGAGATCATAAGTTTGATGCCTTCAATTTCTCTTTCTTTCACCATGAAGAGGCCTACTTATATAGGCTTGGAGAGGCCTAACCATCTTAAAGATTCTTGGGATAGGTTGAGGATATTTATCCATCAGTTTTGAATCCTCCCTAAGATCCATCCTTGACCTTAGATTAGAATCCAACAAACTCCATAGATGAGGGGGATTTATCCCTGATTTTCCTCAACAATCCAAAATTCTCTCAAATAGGCCAACGCTCCCTTAAAATGGGGTACAAAGTGTTGCAACTGTCCCCCAAAGGAGGTCAGGGAGCGCTGACACTCCCTGACAGTGGGCAGGGGAGCACTGGCCTCCAAAAATGACTTTTGAGTGTTTTTTTCCATGGTAAAAAGCTTTGTACTCCTTGTCCAGTGATTTATCCTTCTTAAACTAGTCTTTGAAGGTGTCTTAAGTGTTCTTGTAATGTTGTTCAAGACATGACATAGGCAAGATGACAGTATGATGTTTGCGACACTTGTGACACTTAAGGCTAAAATGTGACACTTGTGACACTGGTAATGATGAAAATAGGTCATCATTGGAGTGAGTAATTTTGATGTGTAACAGATTGCCCCCCAAAGTGCGAATTCAGAAGATGTGATGACTGAAGTAATTTGTAGACTTTTTAGAGCAAGGGAACGGACTCAGAGAACCTAGTAGAAGCTGCACACAACCATCAAACAAATATTATGACATGTTTCAAACCCAAGGAAGGCATACCTGGGAAAAGTACATATAAGAGTGATGACTCAACCCAGGGTCTTCTTACCGATCCCAATGTAGTACGAATCTAACCATGTGAATAGATGTCCTGATGTCAAACATGGCAGAAACCACCTAATTACGAGTCAATGAGGTAAACCATTAACAAGCGTGAGGGAAATCATCATTGATGTCAATGATTCCAAAGGTACTCTAGTACATTCCAACAACTGTGAATGGATGAGCTGAAGTCAAACATCTGTGGAATCATCCGATCAGAGGTCAATGATGTAAACCAACTGTCAGATGCGAGGAGGCCTGCCATTGAGGCATGCAGGTCCCAAGGTACTAACTGGTTTCTAAGTCTAGTTCCTGGATAATGTGATGAAGTCGACATGAACATACTCGTCGAAGGAGGGCCTTGATGTATCCCCCATCAATGACACAAAATTGACATAGAGATGTAATTTGTGGATCAAAAGAACATGGACTGACACAGGTATTGATTTTTTTTTTGTGATGGTTGACTCTTGAGGGAGATACTTCCCTTGAACACAGAGGCACGACAGCAGAAACATGACATGGACCAAAACACGATAATGCAATGGATACTATGACTTTCGTCGAGTGACCCAAAGCAGTAAGAAAACTCAGAGGATTGGTTCAATGCATAGGTTCAATGGATTAAAATGTGTGCAAAGACAAAGTGCCGTGTTCAAGGGCGACTGTAAGAGTTACTTGTAATGTTTTCAAAAACTACTTGGCTTGCTTTCTTCAATTTTTCCCCCATCCAGATAGACGAGTACCTCTTTTTGATTTAATGAGCCCGAGGAGGGTAACACATGCTCGATATAACTCACCTTTGGTAAGTCCCTCTTCCTTTATTTAACAAACTGGAAGAAGTAAGGGTTCGGTCCCGTATGGGCCCTTCAGTGTATGATTGTTTAACGAGTCCAGAGAAGGTAAACTTGGTGGTTTTTCACATTTAGAGAGTCTGAAAATGACTTAAAGACGACTCCAGTGTTGTCCTTTTTCGTAATGTTAGTCTCGCGAGGTCGAAAAAGAGATAAATTATCACTCGAAAGACGCCCTTTCAAACCTTTTAATGAGTGGGAAAGGAAGCAAGATCACTCGACAATATTTTCACGTTTAGAGAGTTTGAAAATAGCTTAAAGATGACTCCAGGGGGTTCCTTTTTCGTGTATCCATGCAAGTTCTAAAAAGAGATAAAAGTTTACTCGGTGCGTTTTTATGTTTTTCTGAGTGTGAGAAAGAACTAAGACTATGCTCGTTAATGTGACAAGATGAAAATCAAACAAAACTGCTCTAAAACCTGTCAATAATGTCAAAACTACATGCCAACTTATTAATAAGGCCTCCAAAATATTTTTCAAAACCCCAAATAACTATGTCTTAGGAAAAAATGAAATTTATAATAGTAAAATGGGGTAAAAATGTCTTTTACCATTTCATTTGTGCAAAGATTTGTAGCAATGGAGAAATTGAGCTTTGGAGGGTGATTCTTGCGTTGATTGGTGCCGGAGCTATGGTCAGCTATTTTTGTCGTCGTCTGGACCAGGTTGGTGCTCTTCTTCCTCTCTTTAATTTACACGGTTTACATTTCATTTTTAGGCAATAATTGAGTTTAAAAAATGATGCCCTAGGATGACACAAGTGCTTAAAAGGGATCAACACTCTTCTAGAACATTAGGGGGAGTGCTGCTCGATTTTTTCAGCACTCCTCTAAGCTTAAAGACAGGGCGCTAGCGCTATGATGTTATAGTGAAGCGGGCATTGCCCAAAATACAAAAAAAATGGCCAAAAACTGCCAACGCCCCTCCAAAAGGTAAAGGGGAGCGTTCTCTTCTTGCATAGCGCTATGGTGGCCCTTCTGAGGGAGTGTTGGCACCATGGTGTGAGTGTAAAGGGAGCATTGGCCTTATAAAAAAAGAATAAATGTTTTTTAAGTTTTTTTATTGCCCAATAATTACTGAAAAAGCATGACTAATGACTTTTTGATTGTTGATGATTGTAGGTAAACTCAGAAAAAGTCATGATCGAGTGGAAAGAAAGAGAGCACGAGATCAATGATGTGGCCACCTTGCAAAGTCACCGATCAAGGGCCGCATTGAGGAATTGCGGTCTCCTCAAGTTCTTCAAGATGCAAAAGATGAAGAAAGAGATTCTTCTTCTCGAGTATATGATCGGGCTATGGAATGTTGCAGAATAGGGGTTCCAAATTGGAACGTAGCTTCTTACCATTGATTTGGAAGATGTATACTTCCTGACCGGCCTCTCAAAGAGAGGGCCCCCCGTTATTTTATCCAGACAGAGGGCACTTCCCATTCCTGTAGATGAGTACTTGGAAAACCATTGTGTCCCAGGATCGAGATTAGTGGGAGGTAGAATCACAATCAAAGATATCAGGGATCTATCTCTACGGTCCATTCTATTTTCCATTACGAGTATAGTGGGAAGTACCAGCTCACACTTAGTTTCAAGATCACAGGTGGCCTATGGTTTACATTTTCTAGAGCCAACACTGTTTAACTGGAGTGTAGGGTTCCTTTAGAATGTGAAGGAGCAGATTACTAGATGCAGAGCAGGGCAACAAAAGCAGTTCGGATACGGTTCATTCTTGGTTTCGTTCTTCTTAGAATGCATTCCTCATATGCAACCTCAGATTGCATTAGTAGTACGACCGGTGGGAGAACCACGTATGGAACGCTAGACTAGTCTATCTCCGAGGCTAGGAACATAGTCAGAGTTTAGGTTCGCTAGTGACTTCTTCGCTTGGTTGGGATGCCAATTGATTGTGATAGAAGACTTCCCATACGCCAGAGTAGATTTCCGGGGGAGTATGGACCTGGTGCTTCCATATGGGGTGGACTGGGACACATCAGGTAAGTAACCAAAAATAATCTTGTCAAGTGTTTTTTGATTTTAATATATTATTTTTTTTGGGGTACATAGAAGAATTTTTAACGGATGTATCGCTTCATCATGCAGACAGGGGAGAAACACGCCCGAAAAAGATACCGACATTGGGGCGCCACGGGGATGCTCATATAACAATAGATCATGAGGTAGTGAAAGGGGGTCTCCTAGAGGTTGAGACAAACCTCCATGGTCTCACGATGGGTGTCCCTCCTCTTAAGAGGCAGGACACACCCTTGCACTTGCAGAGACACACAGTGGGAGTCCCTAAGAGTATCAAATATTTACTGAGACGAGTAGCCCGTGTGGTGGTGTGCTACTTAGAGCACAATGTGATGCGGTAGGACTAGGACCTCTCTGATATTTTTGTATAGTCTTTATGACGATGTTATGGGCACGAGGACCCAACATTTTCCCCTTCTATGTACTTTTTTGATGTAATCAAAATTTTTCTGTCACACCGCATATATATACATATCCGAGTTTTTATGGTGCCTAAATGATGTTTGCAAATAAAGATGTCTTTTTGTGATGCGTTTAATTTACATGTGATGTATGATTTATTTCCTTTATGAAACCTCATCTATGTGCGAGACACCGATCCATGATGTAATTAGCTAATGAATCCGAAGTTGTATTAAGTCCTCTTGGTATGTGTCTGTATTCGATAAAATCAAACATTCTTTGAAGACGACGAACTCGTAGATGGAGACGTAATAGGATAGGATTGTGAATAGCGTAGATTCGATTAAGTTGACAGACCACAAGTTGAGAGTCTAGGTTAATGATCATACAAGATATACCTAGGGAGGAGGCTTCGGTTAAAATTCCGATGACAACATGATATTCTGCCATGTTGTTAGTTGTTGATCCTAAGCAAATACTTCTTGAACTCACCAACTTGTCAGAGTGGTAAATGACCCAAGCTGCAGAAGCAATGTTCTAGGTGTGTCGACTAGCGCCATCCGCAAAACCAACAGAGATAGGAAAGGAAGATGTCATCTGCACATGAAAACACAAGACACAATATAAGCGACTAAGGAAAAAACTTGAGCACGGAAAAGAAAAAGACACACCAAACTAAAATACAATAGTGTACAAAGCATGGATGCTAGATGTTCTATGCATAGTACTTCTTAAGGTAAATCCCGTTTCGGGGCTCACCCAGGGAGATTCCATCGTAGTCAACTAGATCATAGGCGCCTTTATGTAAAACACATTTCATGATGTAAGGACCATGCCACAAAGGTTCTAACTTGCCTATCCCTAACTTATCATGAGCCTGGTCATAAACGAGGACTAGGTTGCCTTTTGCAAAAGTACGAGGATGGAAGAATTTGTCATATTGATTCTTGATTTGCTTTTGATATGTCTCGTTAATGAGAGTGGAATCACGACGTGTTTCATCCAACCTGGTCAGGTGTAAGAAGCATTCTTCTTTGGCATAAGTGTGAGGCAAGAGTTCTACTTTGAGTTTCAACGAGGGAATTTCACACTCGATGGGTAAAACAACTTATATGCCATATACTATCTGGAAAAGAGTGAATTTAGTAGCAGTTTTCACTGAAGTACGGTAAGTCCAGAGAGCGGATAAAATTTGTAGATGCCAAGATGTCTTGTTTGCCCCTACCATACGTTGAATCATGGTTGTAAGGACCTTGTTGATGGCTTCAACTTGTCCATTTGCTTGAGGATAGTACGGGGATGAGTTCTCATGGCGAAAACCCAACTTGGCATGCAACTCACTCATCATCTGGTTTTGAAAGTGTGAACCATGATCAGTGACAATGACTTGTGGAACACCAAAGCGAGTGATGATGTGGTTGAAGAAGAAACAAGCTGTAGTATGACCATCATTAATAAAGGTAGGCATAACCTCAACCCATTTTGTGAAGTAATTGACGAAGAAAATGATGTAACCGTGCCCCCCGACTGAGGTAGGATTACACTACATGAAATCAATGCCCCGTTTGGCAAAGGGGCTGATGGCAATAATAGGATGCAGTGGAGAGGGGTCCGTGCGTGCCTTTTTGTGAAAAACTTGGCAGAGTGGGCATTTTTTGACTGCCTCAATACAATCTTTGAAAATAGAGGGCCAAAAGTAGTTGACACATAATATTTTCTAAGCTATAGCCATCCCAGAAAGATGACCGCCACAGGCTCCGAGGTGATAGTCATTAAGAACACATCCAACCTCTTCATGAGGCAAACATCGTCGTAGGATAGTATCAATACCACGACGATACAAAGTGCCACCGATGATAAGGTAGCGACGATAATGATGGTGAATACAATGACGCTCTTCACGAGAGATATCGAGCTGAAAACGTTGGGTCTGGATATAAAGAAGGATATCTCCATACCAAGGATCGAACGTGCTAATGAGGAACATAGTTTCATCAGGGAGAGAATATATGGGATTAGTATCTTCATCAACATGGGGAAGGTCACAGATAAGCTCCGCAAACACCAATGATTTTTTAGCTTTGGACTTAGCAAACTTGAGATCGAATTCTTGAAGGATGACGATCCATTTGGAATATTTTCCCCCAAGAACTTGATGTGTCAGAATGTGATACATGGTATTAGAGTCCATGATAACCGTGGTGGTGCATAGCAAAATGTAATGACGAAATCCCTGGACAACGATGACGGCTGCCAGAGCCAACTTTTCAACATGTGAATATCGGAGCTCTGGACCAGATAGAATTTTGCTCAAATAATATATCATGTGTTCCTCACCGTTAGGGTCCTCTTGAACTAACACCATAGAAATAGTGGAAGTAGAGGCTGCTAAGTAAAGGATATAATCCTTTGTGTAATTTGGAGGATGCAACAGAGGTGCATTGGTCAATGCATGCTTAAGAGCAACAAAAGATCGTTGAGCAGTGTCATCCCAGAGGAAAGGGGTGTCTTTATGAAACAATTGCATAAATCCTTTGGTAATCTCAGCGTAGTTACAAATGAAACGATGAAGAAAGTTTGATTTCCCTTGCAAACTTTGGAGTTGTTTCAAATTATTAGGTGGAGGTAAAGCAAGGATAGCCTTAATGTTTAAGGGATCCACTCGAATCCCGTCCTTGGAAACAACGAAGCCGAGGAGTCGAATTGATTCGACAGCAAAGATACACTTATGTGGGTTCAAATGAATGCGGTAGACCTGACATTGAATAAAAATAGCCCGTAGATGACCAAAATGGTCTAATCGACTGGATGAATGGGCAGGTAAATCGTCGATGTAAGGTTCCACAATATGTTTGATATCGTGGAAAGCATATGACATGGCCCACTGGAATGTAGCACCAACATTTTTGAGGCCAAACGATAGTTTCTGAAACGTGAAAGTTCCCCACGGGAAGATGAAGGTTGTCTTATGTTTATCAACAGGTAAAATGTTAATCTGGTTGTATCCTGAGAAACCATCCATGAAAGAGAAAATCACACTACCTGTGCAATTATCAATAATATGGTCGATGAAGGGCGTAGGTTAATTATATTTTGGATAAGCCTTATTGAGGTCCCTATAATCAACGCAGACATGAATGGTCCCTTGCTTCTTAGTGATCAAAACAATATTTGAAACCCATTCCGTCAAAGGGACAGGATAGATGAAGCTAGATTTCAATAATTTCTCAATTTCTGCCTTAATAGCCACGATCTTCTTAGGATGGACCGAGTAGAGTTTCTGTCAAATAGGTTTGACACCTGGGTAAGTTTTAATCTCATGCACAACGATCGAAGGATCGATCCCTGACATTTCCTCGTAGCTCCAAGAGAAGACATCACATAATTCTTTAAATAAAGCGGTATAAGAAACCACTTCCTTGGGCAAACAATTAACACCGAGATTAATATTTTCCACGACACCTTCCTTGATCAAAATGTCAATAACAACTGTAGAGGTAATGTTGCCTAAATTCCCCTCAGAAATAGTATCTTGTGTAAGTATGGGTGATTGTGGAAAGTCGACAACATCGGGGGGGAAGATAGAGTGTATATCTTCCTGTATTTCTTCAAGAGGTGGAAGAAAAGAGGATCGATGATGGTTATCATCCCAAGGTATGTCGTCAATGCTAAGCATTTCCATAATAGATTCGACAGATGGAAATATTTGAGAAATGTAGTCAAAGGCAGATGTCAAGGAATTTAACCAAGATGGCATCGAGTAGGTGTCGGGTGCTAAGAGATGCTGGTCATCCGAGGAGGGAGAGGCTGATTGAATAACAACTTATGAAGCCTCAGCTGAACTAAGTGGCATGGTGTCACCTAGTGCATCGAACTCTAGAGGACTAGGTACAATCCAAGGATCATATGATTCCAAAGGATGATAAGTTGTATTCGAGATCATATTGACTGTGGAAATATGATGCGTGGTAGGAGGGAGTGGTGTAGGGAAGGTACCCATAAGGGTGGAATATATTAACAATCCTACACCAACACTTTCATACGTGATCTTGGGATCTCCTAATAAAGGAATGTTGTTGGTAGCAGGAGCGCGAGCGTTGAGTGTACAAAAATCTAACTGATCAATAATGATAATTTTTCCTTGATGAGGAAATTGTACACATCGAAACACCAACAAAGCAACTAAAGTCATAGCTAATTAGGGGATCAAATTTTGCTCAAAAATTCAAAGTGCTCGGAATCACTTCAAACCGGACGAGAGCGTAGGCCTCATCGTTGCGAACCCAATGCAACTCATTTCATCTCAAACGGACGTCGGGAGCGAGAGATATTGCAATCTGTTCATAAAGTCAAACAGGCAAAAAAAATGATGCTGACTGTACGTTCCGTACAGGCTGACGTGGTAGAGTCGTACGACCGTACATATGGTGACGTGGCAGATTCTGGTTGGCAGACATTGGATAAATCCTGTGTCGACACGTGGCAGTTTTCTGGTCAATGATTGGGTGCCACATGGCCCAGTCATGGGCTGCCACGTGGCACCCCAGTATTGGCATTTGTTTTGTTTGTTAAAACATATTGGAGTTCGTGGGGTTCGACCCCCAGACCTCCCCCACCGCATAGTGCCTTCACCTTGCCCGTCCGACCAACAGACCATTGGTTGTGACTTGATATGTAAACAGGTTTAAATATATTTGAATTCAAACTATGTAATAAACGACGGGGGGTCGGGCCGGGGCTTAGCCCCGACCCGCAGTCATATCAATATTACATGTGACCATATATGAATACACCGCGCGGGAGTTGTAACGGGTATAGCCCCGACCTCCGTGGAATGGCATGGAACTTATGTATAAGCCCTGGTTTTATTGTATGTGTTATATGACCTTTGGCTATACGGAAAGGTGCGCGGGCGGTTTCAAATGGTTTTGGCAGTTAGCCCTTTTTACAAATGCGCAAGGTCATATGACCTCCACGTGCCCAGGTGCTAGGCGGTTAGGGGATGGCGCGCCCATAACCGTCCTTCAGTTTGCACCATTGGCGCGATTGCACCCGATGCTAGGTTTTCACGCTATATATTGCGTGTGTTCTAGGTTCATTCAACAAGGGTGCAATTTGTAGATGCAGAGACAACAAGCTTGAAGGGGGGACTTCCACGAGGCCTAACTTCTTCGTTTTTCGACCGATTGAGGTGCCGAAAAAGCCCAGCTAGGGGTTTTTGGATGCTCTGAAGCCAATGGAGCAGTCGGTTGGTCAGTTTGAGCATTGTAAGGCATTTTTTT
>ML785446.1:211290-301680 GCA_009831015.1 Picea engelmannii
TTAATTTTTTTTTTATGTTTTTTTAGTTTTTAATTTATCTAAAAAGAAATGAATTATATATATATATATTTTTAAATAATTTAAAGTTATTGGATTAATACATTGTCTTGTTTACCATCATTTCTGAAGAGGAGATGAAACCCTATCGTGCCGAAGAACCAGGCCCCGTGTCTGTTTGCTGCGCGCACTGACGTCAGAGCACTGTCAACCACCTCGCAGATCTGCAGTTCTGCGCCTCACGAGATTCTTTCCCTACACACAATGAGCACGGGAGAGGGGGGAAACCCCCCTCGTACAACGACATAGCCGCAAGCGACAGATCTGGTACCCACGCTAAGAGGCCCGCCTTCGAGCCGTCGGTGCATCTGAGGGAGCAACTTTTTACCCAGGAACAAATTCTTAGCAAATAAATGGAACTCAAGCCCAGCACATCCCATCCGCAAGCTTCCAAAAACTGGCTACCAGGTAAGTGTATTCCACAAAGGGAAAAACCTCCACTTTATCATATCAAATCGACAAGGGTGGGGGAACACACCCAGTTTATGATGGACCACTCACTAATAGGTAAATTCCTGGGACTCTGGCCTACCGAGAAAGACCTCACTCGCTGGATAAAGGACTGGTGGAACCCTAAAGGAGATTATGAGGTACAACTTAGCTCTAAGGGCTTCTTTACAATTATCCTGTACAACCTAGAAGACAAGGACATAATATTCGACAACAGACCGTACTTCTATAATTCAACAGGCCTATTTCTAAGGTTCTGGACAGACAGATTCAGTCCAGAGCAAGAGGACTTCTCAAGAGCCCCGGTCTGGATACGGCTGTACTCCCCGCCCCAGGAATTTTGGCTGGAAGAAATACTAATGGGTATAGGAAACACGGTGGGACAATATGTCAAAGCCTCAGAAGCCACGAAAATAAGGAAATACACCTCATATGCCCGTATCTGCATCTACATGGACATCTCGAAAGCTCTACCGGGATCCATCACACTGGAATACCGGGACGAGGACTGGAACCAGACAATTGATTATGAACACATACCCTTTCGATGTAGAAAGTGCCACGAGCACAGCCACTTGTTCAGGGACTGCCCCTTGAACGCCTCAGCCCCTAAACCAGCTGAAGCCAAGCAGAAGGACGACTTTACCAGCGTCACATGAAGGTGAAAGAACACACAAAAAAAAACAGAACCAGAGCTCAGCCCCAAAGGCCTCTTCCAAGAATTCCTTTGAGACTCTCAATCAGTTACAGAAAGAGGGGGAATTACAGAACCCCCTCCAAGCATCAATGCAAGTGAAAGATAAAAGCCCTGTAATACCACACACAACTCATCCAAAGGCAACCACGCAGTCAACACAATCCGGTAGGGATGAAGACACCAATATGCTTATTGATGAAACAGATCTGGCAGAAATAGACCTAGAAAAACTGGAGGAAGCCCTCAACCAAAAGGATCTGCAACATATTCCAGTAGAACAGCTCAGGAAAGTGCACAAAGTGTTTACTGACTCTACGGCGGGCTCTACAGCTAGGTTGGGCATCTCGTTAGATCCCAGCCTCGAGTCCAAAAAATCCACCAAGGAAAGCAAGAGGCGAGGACACAAACCAGCCCAACAACTCATTAGGGAGGTAGGGCACTTAATGATCAACTCGGGCCAGATACAGAGGTTATCGGAGGGATATCTCCACCCCCCCCCACCATCCTCATGATGAAGACTATATCTTGGAACATTAGAGGTCTTAACGGAAGATCCAAGCAGCAGATCCTCCGAGAATGCATTAAGACAAAGAACCCAGATATATTACTATTGCAGGAAACCAAGTGTGCAGGACAGGAGGCAGAAAGTATTTTTAGAAACAGCTGGAGAGATGGGGAATTCCTCTTTCAGGACTCCGCAGGCGTGGCTGGAGGACTAGCCATCCTCTGGAACCCGCAAATGGTCGCTCTGATTCACCCCTTCTCCACAAAAGACACCTTAACAACTTATTTCAGAGTTATAGCCTCCTCCAAGGAAGGGGCCATCACAAATGTCTATGGCCCGCAATCTATCCAAGACAAGGAGGGCTTTATACAAACCCTCCATTATGTTCAAACCCTTATACAAACACTGCACTGGATCATTGGAGGCGACTTCAATATGATCATAACTCTGGAGGAGAAAACTGGAGGAACTAAACGGCTGGAACAGGACAGTGGTAAGTTCAAAACCCTAATAGAGCAATTAAATATGATCGACATGGAAACCCGGAATGGAATTTTTACCTGGTCCAACAAAAGAATAGGGCATCAGCATGTGGCCTGTAGGCTGGATCGCTTTCTAGTGACAGAAGCCCTCCTTGAAAGCGACCAGGCAATGGAAGCAAATATCATACCAAAATTAGGGTCAGACCACTGGTCCATAGTCTTTTGTCTGGACCCGAGATTCCCCACCAGGCCCAAGCCCTTCCGTTTTGAAAAGTTTTGGCTTACTCACCCAGACTTCAACCAGCTGGCACACACTTGGTGGGCCCAGGTAGAAATTGATCATGGCACCCATATGTACAAGTTCCAACAACGCCTCAAGAACTTCAAACTACATCTAAAAAGGTGGAACAAGTCCACCTTTGGAAACATCCTTACTAGGAAAAGGGAAATTGAGAGCCAACTCGATGAACTTCAACGAACATTCATAACAGGGAGACGAACTCAGAATTTGGCAAAGGAAGAGGAAGGACTAATGGCGGATTTAGAATCCCGCAGAGAATAGGAAGAAATCCTCTGGAGGAAAAAGTCCAGAGTCCAATGGCTTAAAGAAGGGGAGCGCAATACAAAATTCTTCCATAGGGCGATGACGCATCGCAGATACATCAATCGCATCACCCAGTTGGAGGATGAGCAGGGAACCCCGATAAGAGATCATGATCAAATAGCGGAAGCACTCACCTCCTTCTACCAAGATCTCCTCACAGAGACCAATACAAACAGGGAAGAAGCCATCCAAAAAGTCACTCGGCACATACCCAAGCTGATTAACTCTGAGCAGAATATAGCACTGATAAGGCCTATTACTCAGTCTGAAGTGGATTCAGCAGCAAGGGACATGCCTCCTGGTAAGGCACCAGGCCCTGATGGATTCACAACAGATTTCTTCCACTACTGTTGGGACATGATCAAGGAAGATGTATGGCTGGCAGTAGAAGAATCCAGAACATCCGGTCAAGTTCTCTCCTCTTTAAACGCGACCTTTATCACTCTCATCCCCAAGGAGGAATGTCCCACTCACCCGAAGCAGTTCAGAACAATTTCCTTGTGCAATGTCATTTATAAAATAATCACCAAGGTTATTGCTAATCGCCTCAAACCGCTCCTGCCGACCATCATCTCTAATGAGAAATCTGGCTATGTGGAGGGCAGACAAATCATGGACAGTGTCATACTGGCCAATGAGGTCATCCACTCCTTGAAGACAAGCAAAACACCAGGTATGCTTATCAAACTTGACCTCTCAAAAGATTTTGATAGATTAAGTTGGCAATATCTAAGGTCGGTTTTGGAATCCTTTGGGTTCTCTAACCACTGGGTCGACTAGATTCTCAAGCTCACCTCTTCTCCCTTCTTTTCAATCCTTGTTAATGGCACACCCTCCCGTCCTTTTCTCTCCACCAGGGGTATCAGGCAAGGAGACCCCCTTTCTCCTTTCCTCTTTGTCATCATGGCAGAGGGCTTAGGTCGCTATCTCAAAGCGGCGGTCCTTGAAGGTTCTCTCACTGGGTTGCCACTCCACAACCTTCACCCGGCGCCCTGACACAGCCAATTTGTTGATGATACACTCCTCATGAATACCCCCACGGTTAGAGAAACCACCAAGCTCAATTCAATCCTCTCTGACTTCTCGGATGCTTCTGGCATGCTACTTAACCTAGACAAATCCAAACTCTATTTCTTTAACACACCAGCCTTTGTCCAGGCTCATCTCTCAGGACTTCTCGGCATCGCCAAAAGCTCCCTCCCATCCACTTATTTAGGTATTCCCTTAACTGGAGAGTATGCAAAATCTATCTCTTGGGATAGCTTGCTACTATCCATTTCCAACAGGCTGAACAACTGGACCTTTAGACCTCTGAACATTGCTGCCAGACTAGTCCTTCTCAAGTCAGTTCTCCAAGCTCTGCCCACTTATCTTTTTACAGCACTGGCCGCACCCATCTCGGTCATCAAGGCTATCAGGAGCCTCCAGCGTAATTTCTTGTGGAAGGGAAACCAGAGCAACAAGAAATGGGCTCTAGTTGGATGGGACAAAATTTGCAAACCCAAAAAGCAAGGAGGGCTGGGAATCCGAGACCCGGGGAAGATGAACCAAGTCATGGGAGCTAAGATGTGGTGGAGGTGGTTGCAACACCTGCAAGAACTCTGGGAAAAAATGTGGAAGCAAAAGTATGCCCCGAACGCTCAATCTAACCAACTCATAAGATTTAATGAACAGATGCAAGGTTCCAATATTTGGAAAACAGCCTGGCGAAATCGCCCACTGATACAGCAACACGCCTTCTGGGAGATAAGAAACTGTGAAAGTGCACTCTTCTGGCAGGACTCATGGAAACAACTACCCCTGCTTGATGATATGGAAAGCCTCCACACAATCAAGCTTAAGTTATAGCAAAGCAGCTTCACAAATGTTAAAGATTTTTGGAGCCCAACTCAAGAAAGGCAACCCTGGAGAAAATGGAAAACCAACAGAACAGAGCTACAGATTACAGAAGAGATCGACCTTCGACTGTGGCAGGAATGCATGCAATACCGGAAAATTCCAAGTAAAGAAGGACCAGATGTACTCAGATGGGGCCACTCCACCTCTGGCATTTTCTCGGTCAAAGAGGCTTACCATTTACAAGGAAATCCTCCAAACCAGATCCCCGACACAATCTGGAGCAGAGTCTGGCAACCTTTTCTCTGGCCCAAGGTCTCCTTTTTTCTATGGCTCACAGCTCAAAACCGCATCCTCACTTGGGACAACCTCCGAAAGAGAGGCTTCACAGGCCCCTCCAGGTGCACCCTCTGTCAGCAAAACGAGGAAACCATGGAACACCTCCTCAACAACTGCCACTATAGTCAACAAATTTGGGATTGGGGAGCCCAAGCCATGTGACGATCTCAGCGGCATCGAGATAGCATACAGGACACTCTAGTAAACTGGGAAACATTATCCTTTCACAATCCAATTCTCCAGTGCATCTGGCAATTGCTTCCGGGCTTCATGCTATGGTCAATCTGGAAAGAAAGAAACAAGAGAATTTTCAACTCCAGACAATCCCCCGCTACCACTACTTGGGAAAGGGTTAAATGACTCATCCGTGAAACCATTCATATCAAGTCCTAGCTACACGAAGACACGCAATGCAAGCCCGAGGAAAAGATCATTCTAGAAGGTTGGAACCTGCAAATACGCATGCAACCATAGGGGAAGCCTAAAAACGGGAAAGTCAACAGTCCCACGGATTGGACCCCACCCCCCCTTGATTTTTTCAAGCTCAACTTCGATGGGGCCTCTAGGGGAAACCCTGGACCAACTGGTTTTGGAGCCGTCCTTCGGAACCACATGGGCAAGATTATTCATATGATCGCTGACTTTCTTGGTGAAAACACAAGCAACGTGGCAGAGCTCACAAGTCTAATAAGAGGCCTCCAAGCCGCTGTTAAACTTTAGTATCATCGGCTGGTCATTGAAGGAGACTCCCAAGTAATAATCCAGCTCATCTCCAAAATCCTTCACGGCAAGCCCCCTTGGCGGATCTCCCCCAGCTGGCGACTCTCCGGTCTTTTGGAGGATTTTGATGATCTTATCAACTCCAATCTCACCCTAATCCCCTCTCATGTTAAACGAGAGGCCAACAAGGTGGCGGATCTCCTGGAAAATACAAGGATTGATGCCAAAGCAGAACTCATATATTGGCAGGCCCACGTCTCTGAAGAAACAAACCTCTCTAGGTATTGCAGAGACCTTGCTTGCAGAGACTTCCCAGCCCCGGATGGGGTGACACGTAGTTCCATGGATGCAGGTGGACTCGCACTCAGCCTAGGCATAAATGCCGACGACTGCCACCCACGAGTCTGTATTAACGATGGGGGATGACCATAGCTGCAGTTGCAGGACGGAGGGACCTCTCCCTCGCACGATCATTTACGACCTCAGTGTTCCCAGGATGGCAAGGGTTAAGTGTGGGCGGGTGACCTCGGCTCCTGATTATTTGGTTTTCAATTTTCTCGGACAGAGCGGGACTGAACCTGCCTCGGCTTTTCATATCGCTTGGACGCTCTGGTGCGGTCCATCATTCATCGTGCCCCGACATTTTGTCTTCTCGTTGTATTTCTTTCTGAGTGTATCGAGACAGAGCTGGCTTGCTCGTGCTTCGCACCTGCAACTGCCCTCGTCCTGGCTCATATGCCTTCACCTGCAACTGCTTTGTTCCTTCACCATGGCTCAAAAAAGAGGCAAACCTCGTCGTGGCGCGGCTTGGGAGGCGCATAAGGCACAACGACATCGAAAGGAGCAACTGGAACGCGCCTTGGCTCTGGCGACATCCATTCTTCGGAAGAAAGCCATGGCAGAGAAGATGGCGCGGCTTGCCACCATTTCTGAATTTGGAGCGGGATGCAGCCGAGACGTCAAGGCTAATACGTCAGGAGCCCTGCAAGAAGCTGGTATTGAGGAGGAGTTTCCCCCCTGCATAGTGGTGGAAGACCCGTTCATGGAGGACCTTTCGATTATCGAGAAAACCCGAGCCACCACGATGACCCATTGGGAGGAATGCAGACCCACTCTGACACTGGTAGACGATACTCCCGGCTGTATTGTGGAAGAAATCCCCTGGCCTGGTGACGACAATTGCAGCTGCCATAACATTCAGGTGAACGAAGCAGGCACGAAGTGTGCAGAGGCTGATGCGGAGCAGAGGGTGTTCGATGCGGGTTCTGGAGTGGCAGTGGACGTGGGTGGCAGCATGCATGGTTCACTCCTCTGGGAAGAGCACCTGGCGCTAATCTTCGACCTTTGTGGCCACTTGTCTGACCTGGAGCATTGAGCCCTCCTCATGGGCCAGCGCATGGACATGCTCCTCGATGCATTTTCCAACGCGCCAGCTAAGCGGAAATGTCCCCTCTGCACGCAAGCTTTCGCCATCCTGGCTGGGTCCACTCGACAGACTGGCGAGGATGACAGGTCACCTAGCACCTAGGTTTTATGTTCTCTTGGTTCCTAGCTTTTTATGTTACTGTTTTATGTGTATTTAGACCATAGACATCTATCCTGGTTTCCTCCGGGCAGGATAGATGCTACTCTGTTTTTATGTTCTATCATGTTACTGCTACTCGCCCTCCACCTATGCTGGTTTCCGATAATCGGCATCATTTTGGGTGATATCAGACCTACTCTTTTGTATACTCTGTAAAAGTTTTTTGTCTATCTAATATAGCAGGTTCCACTTTTTATTTAAAAAAAATAAAATAATTTAAAGTTATTTAAATACAATTATTTTTTATGTATTGAAATAAAGATAAAAAATGTGTTAAAAATGATATTTTCCACTATATTTAAAAAGTATGGAACCATAAATTAATTAAGAACACAATTATATGAAAAATCATAATTTAAAAATAAATAAATGGTGTATAACATTTTTAACATTGGATGATGAAAAATCTTAATTTAAAAATAAATAAATGGTGTACAATATTTTTAACATTGGATGAAGCATGGAAACATGATTAGAAACATCATTTAAATTTGTACAATTTGAAAATAATTGAAAAACAAGCATTTAAAAAAAAGTGGAAACATTATGTATCAAAAAATTTAAAATATCAAAAAACCACCTAACATGGGTTCTCGTTTAGTTGGTAACTATGTTTCTATGGTCTTTCCACTCTCCACTAAAATATGATAAAGCTGCTCATTTTCTTCATGGCTTGCTTGAGATCAAGAGTCTACACACGTTGTACATATGGCACATTTAGTTTCTTCTTGAGGACCTTTATTTCATTGTCCTTTTGCTTGATCAAATCTCCTACAACCATAGGATTCTTGGGGTCTTCTTCCAAAGCAATGCTTTTCCTATGTAATTCAACAATTTCAGACTGTTATGGATGTGGTGGCCAACTTCTCCTGCTTATCAATTTTAACCACCATGTTTTTCATTTTTTGAACAGTAGCAGAGGATTGCAAGACTCCTCTATACAACATATCACTAGTCTTCTTATGCAATTGAATCATGTTCACTGGGTGGATGTTATCAAGCTTCATCCTCATCTGAGTAGCTTTGTAATTAGTAAGGGAAAAAGGTTTAGATACTTTTGAATCCAATACAACTAAGTTGAAAGTGCCTTGTTGTTAATCCACAACAAATAACAAATTTTCTTTAGCTATATTTTCTTCCCAAGGATACATCTCCTTTTTCAACTATTGATTTTGTTTCTTTTTATCCAAATAGTGAGAAAATACAGAGGGTTTCTTCTCAGAGGTTCCCTTAGTTGTAGAGGTATATGAGGCTTCTGTAACTAACAATAGAGCTGAAGTGAGATGCTCAATTGTAATGACATGCTCTCGTGATGTTGAATTATATTCACTTGATCCTTGTGCAATATGCAATATGCCTTTTCTCCCTGCCTTTAATCTCAACTAAGATCCCTTCTAAGTCTAGTTATTCAACACCTTGGGGATTTTTTCTTAGCTACTCATTGTTGGTTGTTACTCCTTCTCTAACTCCTTCTTGGACTGACCCAAGTTCAGATCTAAACAAGCTTCCAACAAATCTCTCTAAAACTATCGACCCTCTTGGTAAACCAGAAGGAAACACAACACACAGAGTGTACTGCGTAGTCTCACCTGAGATAGCTCTATGGGTGACTTCGATGCTTAGATGCTTGCAGTCTAGGAAAGAGTGGGGATTTGGGATTTCATTTCATCTTCTTAATCCTTGATCTAGTATTTCCTTCTATTATTCTTAAGATCCAGTCCTCTATTACGTGGATGCATGCATTCTAACGAATCTAACAATTAATAGATCTCACAAGATTATTCATTCATCAACTAACTACTTACATAAAGCACTTAAGCAATAAAAAAATCAAATAACACTGGTATTACCATGGTTCACCCCTCCTAGGCTACGCCCACAAAGATATGACTCTTAAGCTATTTTATTATGGTTATGTAATATATGGCATCGTGCACACTACAACTTCTGATCATGCAATCACAAAACAGGTTCCACAATCCCTGTGAGGATGAATAGATCGCACTAGGCTCCTCAACCTGTGATCTAGCCCTCGAGATTTAGTTCCTTGACTCTCCTACAACTCAACAACTTACAAAAAGGTATAAGATCTTACAATCATTCTCCTAACCAATCAAAACTATATTCTCTAACATTCTCCCACAATAAACCCCGACCTAGACCTCCTAGGTACTTATTTATACTTCTTTTTGGCTTATCAGCCATTACAATCTCTTACAAAACCCTAACCCTAATGTGGTTAGGTTTCTATGCATGCACACCTTGCATGCTTTCCTCTTTTTTTGGCACCACTTTTTTTTTATTTCCAACGCCACTTTTCCTTTATTTCCAGCGTGCTCCCCTGTTTTCTGGCATTTCTTTAATTCATTCAAAACTTCTTCGATTTCTCCCAAAATTGGCCTGCACCAACAGGCCCCCAACACTGACATCGTGACTCATCCCGAGTCACTCACGGACTCCAACATCTTTCACTGTCTGTGCCTGTGCGTTGTACATCTCTGTTATCTGCTGACATTTCTCTTGAGCTTGGTTTCTATTCTCGGTGATGGCCTCTACCACCTGTGTGGTGACTGGTGGTTGTAAGATCTCTCCCCCTTCTGAGCCTATCTGTTCTATGCACACTTTAGCTGCATCGATCTCCATGACCAGCTTCTCTGCCTTCTCCTGTAAGGGCTCCAACTGAGCCTATCTTACCATCTTCTGTGCCTGTACTGCCTTTTCCTCTACCTCTAGGTTCTTCATTTCTGCGGTAGTGTTGATATTCTCTAGCAGTGACATTGTTCTCTGTCACTTCTTGACATATACCATTGTTGTATGCAATTTATCTTCCTTCCCCTGCAGCTCTTGTAGGCTCCCATCCTCTAGTAGCTGTGTTCATAGTTGGGCGCTCTTTTCCAACATCTATGTCATTCTATGTATATTTTGCATGATGGTCTCTGCAGATGTTATCACGTCCTTCTCTTTTTGCGCTCTGACGTTTGGAGGAGTAGTAGGTATTGCACGCTCCTCTAGTTCCTTGATCTGGTCTTTGTATTGTTGGAAAGTCTGTGCTATCTTTCTCATCTTCTCTTCTGAAGACGCTCCCTCCGATTTTGCGATGTCTGAGATGGCTTGAAATACTACATGTATCTGGTTCTCCATCTCATCCACTTGTTGTTGTGCCATATTTTTCTCTCCCCCTTCTTGGCAAGTGATTTCCTTCAATATAGTATTCTCCTCCCATGCTATCTGTAAATTCATTGTGTCATACCTTGCTAGGACCGAATCTCCTGTGCGACGCTGACCTGTAAATTATATAGTTCCTTTGTTGGAATCTTGGGCAAATCCAAGTCCAATGTCTCAATGTCTTTTAAGGGATTCGACGCTGTCTCCTCATCAAGAAATAACATATCTGGTGTTAATATAAAGTTGGTTCTCCCCTGCGCTATGATCTCCACTGTTTCTTGAGTAGTGACTTCTTCCCTAACCTTCACTGGTCTGTCCTTCTGTTGTTGTTCTACTCGTATTCAACTACTCCAACACATTTTTTACCTCTTGTACTTTTTCCAGAATTGAAGCCCTGTGATTCTCAGAATTTTCCCACACCTCCGAAAATCTATCTTCCAATGTCGTGGCTATTAGCTCCACATCATCTACTGTTAGTGATGTTTCCATTGGTTTTCTGTGGGCTTTCACCTTCTTCCTGGATCCGCTTGCTTGCTCCCATGTTCTCTTTCTTTGGGCGTCTGATGGTTCATATGCCTCAGGCATCTCTATATCCATGCTTGTATCCTGCACCATTTCTTCCTCCATAGATACCTCTTGTACCTCTATTTGTACTTATTATGTGCACACCTGTTCTGTCGTTCCTCTTGGTGCCTGCGGTGTGCACAGTGGTCCTTTTGTAGAACCATGCTGTGATTTCTTCTTTGTCCTACTTTTCTTTTATATGGGACTGCTTCCCCCCTCTTGTCCTTTTGTCATCTTCTTCTTTTTTCTTGTGTTGTTTGTACCTATGTGCTGCAAATGGACTGTTCTGTCTTGCATCCTAGTTTGTCCTCTTGGCATAGTCTTTGGGATCATTGGCGTTTTCCACTCTTCAGGCCACTCCTTGAACTTCATATGGATATCATGGGTCATCACACAATAATTCGACTGTAGCCACTCTTTGGTTGGATCCCTCTTTGCTTATAGCCACATACTATGGAGCGATGCTTGGAAATTTGCTATCTGTCCAAACTCCTGGATAGTTTCTGGGGAAATTATCCATGTGTCTTCCAACCTGTTCTGGATCTCTGTTAAGTATAGCACAAATACGTCGTTGTTGATTTTCTTTTCCTTGGGATCTGTTGTGCTTCGAAGAGACGTGTATTTCGTTGTGCCACACTTTCTTTTCTTTGGTAGGAACAAACTGTATGTGGGTTATTTCCATCCCACCAATGCAATGAGGATGAGTAGCCACGAGTAATGGAACTCAAAGGCCCAATATTGTGTGTCCTTGTAATCTTCCAAGAAGGAGTTCAGTAGATAAGGGGCCCAACTCATCGATCTCCCCTTCGTGCACTGCGCTGCAGCTGCTACTATGCCTGCGAGTACATCCTCCTTTCTACACTTGTGCATTAGCTTGCAACCTAACAATATGGTTGCAAATAGCATCACATGATCGTTTATTTCACTGATCCTGATTGCATTGTTACCTCTCTCCGTACCATACTTTGCTTTGATTTCATCAGAAATGGATTTTCCTTTGTTTTGTATTCTAAATACTGCCCTGGCTTGTCCCCATCCATGGGTATCCCCGTGATTGTTTCGATCAAATCAACATTGATAGGCACTGACCTATCCATCCATAAAATCCCTCCATGCACCCTTTCTAGGAGTTTCTTGACACATCCATTGATATGTTTACCTCTCCTAAAGTGCGGTATATCCAGTAAATTCATTATGAATGTGTTATAGAGCCCTAGGATCCACTATGCAGGCTCCAACAATGGTGTTCCTGATGGGCCCTCTCCCCTGCTCTCCAAATAATTCTGTGGTGCTAAGTCTGGGAATTTTATTGCTTTAGCCACATCATGGTCAGAGTATATGATGGCATCTAATCCTTATGCCATTGCAACATCGACCTTCACTCCTTTGGGGATCTTAGGAATCACTATGGCTAATTTCTCTTGTTTGCGTTGTTCACCTTGCGCACTGCTCTCTACTCGTGCCTTTTTATTCGCTTGTGGAGACAATACCCTAACTGCTAGTATGGCCTCGTGTTCTGTTTCATGGTATGCTTCTAGTTCTAGGCCTTGTTCTAGACCTCACTAAGTCGAATCCATGGCCTGTTTATCCTGCTGCATCCTTTTTCCCCTGGATGCGTCAGATTCTGTCCTTTGTGCATCCTCCTTTGACTACCCGACCACTTGTGTTGGGTTTTGTTCCTCATCAATATGTGTGGTACTAAGCTCATACTATGGTGTGTGAATCTCATCCACATCCACGACTGTGGGAATATATTGCATCCCTATTACTCGAGCACTACTTCTCATGTTCCGTCCGGTTCTTCTCAATGCTCCAACTCTCGGTGGTGACATTCTGCTAAATTCAAACTGCAGACCACAAATCTCCACTTGTTGTTATCACTTCACACTCTTTCATGCTCAACTCTCGCTCTTCGTTCTTCTACTTAGTGAAAAAACACAAATTTCCACATTTCCCCCCCTTTTTGAATTTATAGCGAGATGACGAAATAACATCTATGTCGTACTGACAATTATCGCTTTTTCATTTTTTCCCGCACGCTCCACTTTTCGTGTCTGTCAATTATTTTGCAGCGCATAGTTTCTTCAACATTGGTTTTTCTTCGACACATCGTTAGTGCTAATACCTGTATCACATCAAAACTTATAATCTGCTCCTATATTTTTGACTTTTTGTTACATTTCTTCTTTTTATGGATTTTTGTCTTTTTCTTCTAACATCTACTATATATAATATATACATTTTTGCTTATTGCATTGTAACGTTTAAGTGCTAGGAGGTCGACTGTCCCTGTACAGTTTTAGTTGACTGCCATTGATTATTCCTTTCAGCTTTGCTCCTGCAAGATCCTTTAGCTATACAGATCCCCCATCTGTGACAATCTTTACTTCATAGGGCCCTAGCCAATGCATTCTGAACTTACAAGGATGTTGCAAAAATTTACTGTCATAGATCAAGACTAGGTCTCCTTCCTTGAAATTATTCCTCTTAATATGTCTGTCATGCCAATATTTGTCTCTTTCTTTCTATACCTCTTGGTGAAATACTGCTATAATATTATCTTCTTCCATGTCAATTAGTTGATTGAGCCTTTCCTTTACTACGCGTATTTCTGTCATGTTGGTGATTGCTGCTATGCACAGACTGGGTACCATAAATTGTAATGGAACTACTGCTTCCTTCTCTTACACCAACCTAAATGGTTTCTGTTCTGTCATATTTTTGCATGTAGTCCTCTATGACCATAATACTGCTGGTATCTTCAAATCCCAATCATCCCTGTTGACATTGCATATGTTTGTTAGAGAATTCTCCAAGATCTTATTGAAGGCTTCTACTATTCCATTTGCTTGAGGATGGTATGGTGTAGTCTTCTGATGATAGACTTCAAACTACTTAGTCATAGCCTTGATAGTGTTGTTGATAAAGTGAGTACATTGGTCACTCATCAAAATCCTTGGACAACCAAATCTAGTGATCACTTGCTCAAATAATAAATGTGTTGCTGTCTCTGCGCTCCAATCTTTTACTGGTGCTGCTTCTGCCCATCTTGTTAAGTATTTTGTTGCAATAATGATATACCTTGGTACTGACCTTTTTGATGGTGGGTTAATTGGTCCCACAAAGTCTATTTCTCATTTATCAAATACCTACAAAGTTACTTTTGGTCTTAGGGGAATATCATCCCTTTTATTAGGTTTACCAACCCTCTGAAAGACATCACATCTCTAGCCATAGTCCTTAGCATCTCTGTGAATGGTTGCCCACCATATTCCTGCATGCAATACCTTATGCACAGTATATTTTTCTGCATAATGTCCTCCAACTATTCCCCCATGAGCTTCTGCCAAAATCCTAGGCATTTCATGTTCTAGTACGCATCTTCTCAAAATGCTATCTGTGACCATATTGTATAAATGTTCTACAGTCAGTTGATAGTTTGCAGCTCTGACTACCAAATTTTTCTTCTACGCAGTGTTAAACTCTTGTGGTGCAGTCCTTGTACTCAAGTATTTAATGATGTCAGGAAAATATTCATTAGCTACTTCGACTGAAAATAACCACGCATCAGGGAAGTTGTCTTCCAAGTTGGTAGGTTCTTCTCCATTGGTTAACCTTGACAAGTGATCCGGTCTTGCATTCAACTTCCCTAGTTTGACTATCACTTCAAAATCAAATTCTTGAAATAATAGTAGCCATCTACAGATCCTCCCCCCCCAACACTATCTTGTTGACTAGGTATTTGAGGGTTGAATGATCTGCGAACATCTTAAAGTGGTTGGCCAGTAAGTAATGTATGAACTTCTAAAGTGCATAGACCATAGTTAGGACTTCTCTTTCTGTAGTGGTGTAGATATGTTATGATTCAGGCAGTTTTATGCTTGCAAATTCTATAGGGTGATCCAAATCCCTTGCTCATGGTTGCACCAGAATTGCTCCAAGTGCTATAGCTGATGCATCTACATGCACATGGAATGTCTTTTCCCAATCTAGAAATACTAGAATAGGTGATGTTACCATTTTTTATTTTAGAGTGTCCAAACCTTGCCGACAGTCCTCATTCCATTGAAATTTAATATCTTTCTTTAACACTTTCTCCATGGGCGCAGTGATCTGTGCATACCATTTTATAAATTTTCTGTAGTAGCCTATATGTCCCAATGTTTCTCTCAACTGACACACTGATTTTGGTGGTGGTAAATTAACAATGACTGCAATCTTAGCAGGATCCACCAATAACCCTTGTTTACAGACTATATGTCCCAACAATATTCCAAAATGTGTCCCAAAAATGCAGTTCTTGATATTCAATGATATCTGACACTTCCTGCATATTTCCAACTTCACCTTTAACACTTCCACATGGTCTTTTAACATACTATATATGATCCAATCATCTAGATACACTTCTAAAAATTGATGTATGAACTCCTTAAAAGAAACTATTACTACCCTTGAAAGTATAGTTGGTGCATTATTCAACCCAAAAGGAATGACTGTGTACTGGTAGGATCCCCATTCTGTGGAAAAAGTGGTCTTGTACCTGTCTTCTGGGGATATCTTGATCTGATGGTAACATGAGAATCCATCTATAAATGAGTAGGCCTCCTAGCCTCCCACATTCTCTAATACCTCATCTATGAAGGGGGTGGGAAAAGGGTCATGTAGGAAAGCATCATTCAGTTTCCTTAGGTATACACAAATCCTTATCTTCCCTTGTTTCTTTTCTTGCACTACCATAGGGTTTATCCATTCATATTCTTCTACTAGTTCTATAATTCCAACTTCTAGCATTATATCAATTTCTGCTTTCACTTTTTTATTATATATTGGATTCATTCTATAAGTTCTCTGTCTGACAGATCTAGCTTCGGGTTTGAGAGGTATATTCATCTCTCCTAGCTCTCCTGCAATGCCTTTCATCTCTGCAAAGGTCGTTAGAAATGGGTCACTGTATTCACGCAATAACTTTGTTATCCTTTCTACAGTTTGTTCATCCCAATAATATCCAATGCTGGCCATTTTGGGATACTTAGTTGTCCCAATGTTGACTTTATTCACCTTGATCGACACAACAAACACTTCTGATTCCATAGATGGAAATTCCACCTCTTTTTCACCTTCAACTTATGTAATATGAATGTTGCATGAATCATCTTCCTCTGGTGCTTCTTCTTCCACATGATAGCATGACAATAGTTCCTTGACTACCTGTCTGTGTTGTTGTTGATACTTTGTCATGAGTTCAACTTCTGGTTCATCAATAAATATCACCCCTTTGATTTTTTTGAGTGATGAATCAATGTTGTGGTTCTCATGTTCGAATGGAAAGGTTACCATAAAATTATGCTATAATGTTGTCCATTTTGCAGTGCCTTTGCGCAATTTCTAGTCTACATACCAATTTGCTGGAATTCCTTCCAATGTGTGAATGAAGTGATGAGGACATTCCTCTGGTGGTGTCATCCTCCATAATTTTTTTCATTTCTCCAATTGTTCTGCTAGTGTCCCATATCCATCATATCTATGCATCTCATCACTTCCCTAGTCTGCACCGAATCTAATGCGCAGTAGTCCCTTACATTGGTACCAGTCCTTAACTATTTCTTTGTGCACATCCCACCATCTTGCAGGTGTTTCCTTGAGTGCAATGTCTAGGGATAAGAGCCTCTGATTCTCTAAAACTTCATCTTCATATCTTGTTAGGAATTTGTAACACAACCACGATGAGGCATAAACAATTTTTCTTTTATTAAAGGATAGATTCTCCATCCATGGTTTCTAATTTGGAAAGTCGGGGAACCAGTCCGACCTCTTGGTCAAGGATCTCTGATTCTGGAGGAAAAAAACTCTATGAGACCTTGATGGTCTCATTCTGTAATTAAACACAGACCCTTTCGACTTTCGGGTGCAGGTCTAATGGTACCCGTGACCTTCCTCTTTTACGCTTGTGAAATCTTTGAGTTTGGGCACTAGCTCCTTTTCTGATAAGCCCCTTCCCTGATATGACCTTGGGCGATGGCCTTACTTAACCATGCGATTGAGAGTGTGACCAAGTGTGGTTTGAAACCAAACTACTTTTCGCCCCGCAGTTCTCCTTTTGCTTCCATGTGTCCTTTCTCCAAAACCGTGGTCTAAATTACGACCCACCCTCAACTTTTTAAAGTTTGTGCACCTTCGGTCCCCGCAATGCGATGGGACCATTGATCTTATGAAATTAATAGTTCTTTTGAACTGATGGCTCATATATGTCCCTTTCAAAACAACGGACATGATTTTTTTCACGATTCGGGTTTCGGAGTTCTGTTAGCAGCCCTACATAATTTTTGCCTTGTAAAGTGAAAGTGACAATTCTTGTAGCTGCCAGCACTTCCTTCTGTAAATATTGTTGTTTGAAGGTGACTTCTGGGTTGTAAAAATATGTTTTGATTGTTTCTATTTATTTTATTTTGCGTTTTCATACTTCATTCATGACTGAAAGCATGAATGAAACATTAAAACTTATAATCATATTGCAATTGTATCTAAGGCTTGGTTTTTGGAAGGGTTGTTGTGCTTACAACTCTTTTAATGAATGTTGGTTTTTCTTTGAAGCTTATCATATATCAAGGAAACATTTGTTTTGGGTTACTCATGGGCTATAGGCTTGTTTCTTTTAAAATTCTTGGTAAGTTGATTTTGATTTTAAATTTTCGATATGCTTTGGCTTGTAAAACACATCCATTCCTAACCTTTGCAATTTGATCACACTCATCACATAGCGCGTGGGAATTTAACATATCAGGATCGTACCCTATACGTCATTTTAGCTGGCAGGTTGATCTAAAAGTCCTCTCATTACAAGCTAGGGTCTTGAGCCATGCTATGTACTCTAAAAATTCATTACCGGAAACACCCAAATTTCATGAATGTAAACCCCATTTCTTATGTTATGGTTGCCCTGGTTGTTCCTAGTTTTGTTTCCATCATTTTATCTCGGGCTTACCTCCTACCACTACCATCTAAACCCACAGTTGTTTTTGATTCACTCTTGTTACAGTCTGTTCAATCCCATTTTTACCTGCCAGGGACACGTTTTTGTGGGAGAGTTTCTGAGAAAACCACAACGAATTAGATCAAACCCTTGAAAAATTAGAACCAAAATGAGCCCTTTTACCTTCATCGCGGACAGGTTCTCTAGTAACTGGATTGTTTCAGAGATATGCCTTGACCTTTGGAGGTAAATTTCTCATAATTTCTGTTTTGGTTAAGATAAGCGTTTATTTTATTTTATTTTGTTACAGACCTTTCTACAGTGCTAGGTAAACCTTTGACAGAGAAGCCTCTTATTTCCTCAAGTGGCAGGCTGAATTTCTTGTGTAAAAACCCTTGTGAAAGGGCAATGCCCGTTCAGTTTTTGTGTGAGCAATGAGATGTCAACCCCAAGCTTATTTAAATTCATGTGCACGAATCAATTTGTCTGCCCTAATCTTAACACAAAATACACCAGTGGAAACCCTTCCAAACAGTCAATAATTGGACTGTGTAAATAACCTACCACCGTGCCTGAAGCATAGCAAAGATTTTCAGGATTTAAACTCAGTCAAAATCCCACGGTGGATAGTGGTAATTTTTTGACACACAACCATGGGTTCCCTCAACCAACTGTTCCAGATCCGCAGTGTGAAGTGTGTCTACATTGGGTAAACAAATATTACACAGACGTCCCTCTCCTTCAAGCTAAGATCAAGACCCTCATTACTCAGATTGACTCGTTAACAAATGAGAACCATAGAGTCAGGATCAGTGCACAAAGGCAAGGGAAACGTTTAAAGAGAACTGGAAATATCATTATAAAAAATGATGAGAGTATAAAAGCAGTGATTAATTCTGAGGTTTAATGAGCCGAATTTAGCATTCAGTTCAAAGGTAAAAGATTTGTGTGATTTTGTTGATTTATTCTTAATTAATATAGATTGAATTGGTTTTATGCTATTTAAAATTAGACTAGCTACAAAATCAGCAGATTATGTAGCCAGCTTGTTCTCATTCGAAATATTGGAAAATGTTGATTGAATGAATATCTAAATTGCTTTATTTTCGTTTTTTCTTTCAGGATATCGTGCAACTTATGGAGACATAATGATATGGAGCATTTATGGGGTCATTAGCCATTTCATTGGCTCATTTTGTAAATAGAAACAAACTCTTTTAATCTTAAGAGATATAGTTTGATATTGAGTGGTTTTATTACCCTCTATTTTTGTAATTATCAGATCATCCTGGGATTTGATTTTATCTTAGAAGATAGGATGCTTAGTTTTCCTAAACTCTTTAAATACTACAGTTTTTTGGTAATGAAATCATCCTCGCCTGGGGCAGAAGATGGACTTTTGATCAATAGACTTTAATGGAACAACAATACTCATTTCGGCTTTAGCTTCTTGTGGGTGGTGTCTTCATTAAGTTTCTGTTCATCTTGATATCATAATAAGTTTTTGATAGCTTTAGTATTCATCATTTATTATGGTATTAAGATAATTCCTTTATGAATGTTGTCCATAAAATGCTTTAGATATAAATTTTGTGATCATCTATTTAGCTTCAATTACAGGGTTTCTCCTTTAATTTCTGTTGATAGATTAAATGCAAGGATGTTCACCAACATATTTTTCTTAATGCAATTTCTTGCAATTATAAAATCACAATAACTATTGATATCTTTCTATCTGCTATTTAAATTTAATTGCCAATGTAATCATTCTGCATTTATTCAAAACAAACTTAAGGTTCAGTGCAAGTTTCCTTCCTGGGCAAGGTGGTTAGATGTTTTCAGATCACACAGATATTTGGATGCATATCATTAGCTCAATAACATGTTAGCTCGATTTCATTTTTCTGCTATTTGTTTATCACTGAAATTTGAACATAAAGTTTGGCTTTTGACTATCTATACGTTTTCATTTCATAACATTTTATTCATTAGTTTAAGACTTATAAAAGGAAAATCAAAAAATATTTCTATGTGCTTTCTTTATCTGCTTCTTCGAAAGCAGTCATTTTCACATTGATTTTCGTAAGTTTTGATTAAAACTTGTAGCCTGTAAATAATGTATATAAATGACAATTATCTATTTTTAGCTTAAATACACCTATTACAGTCACATTATATACATATGTACGTATATGTAATATTTAGTAATTAGTTACCTATTTCTTTTCTTTTATTTTTGTTTCTTTTAGGATTCTTAGATTGGCCAACCGAGCCATTAAACCCATCAGAATAGGTTACACCAAACGACTTGGGTTATTTAGACAACCCTGGACTGGATCTATTCTTCTAGTTGATGGCATGTCAAATTTTCCCATCAACAAATGGCGCTAGAAGGAGGGCGGATTGAAAAGATGGCCTTGTAGGAGCTTTTATTTCAAATGTATTCAATTTCCCCATGGCTCCCCAAATCACTGTGTTGGAACATTCTTTCCACTTCTCACTACCAATTATTCCCAACAAGACAACTAATATCTTTTTAGAACTCACCTTCGATGGTGAAGGGAACACATCTACAATAGACCATATTTCTAAATTTCTTTATGAATGTTTAAGACATAAGATCGTTGATCCTAATGTTACATGCAGATTGTTCTCTCTCACTTTTCGAGATTGGGTTAAATGTTGGTTTGAATATTTTCCAGCTAATTTGATTCATTCTTTGTCTGAGTTTGTAATTGAGTTTTTATCAGACTTTAACAATTATGATTATTATGAATTACGTGATGAATTAAGTTACTTAAGGAAAGAAAATGGTGAATCATTCGATGATTTTGCAATTAGGTTCATTCATGTTTGTACTAGGTCCCTTTGAAAGAAATGCCTCTTATTAATGAGTGGTTTAAATATCTCGTTTCTCTCTCAGATGAGCCAGATTAATTAATTGTTAACCAATTTTAATCGAGCACTAACACTCAACCTCAAGATGGTTCAGATTTTGATGTTGATCTTGAAGATTTTGAAGCACCACAATTTTTTTCAACTTCTTTCATTTTGGAAAATCAGGAGCAACATCATCCTTTACAAAATGCAATTGTCACATCTAATCATTCTTTGCAAACAATCTCTCCTCCCGTTAAAGAAGGAACCTTGACTTTAAAAGACGACAATTGTCACACTCTCATAGATTTTATCATTGTTTCTAAAGTAAAAGAGGTTGAATGTGAAGTTTATAATCATGTGGATGATAAATCTGCCCCTAATTTAGTTGAACAGATCCATGATCAATCAATAGGAGACAAAATCATTAGTCATACTATTAATCAACCTTCTGTCTCTAGTGATTTGCCCTGAAATTTTCCTTTGCATGATGAACCAAATTGTCTCTTAAAAACTGTCTCATATTATTTGAAAGAGAATCCAAAAGAGGATGATCAGTTTATACAAGAAGAGGGGACACAACCAGATTTCGAAACACATATACCTATCATTTCGAGAGATGCATTCCGTCTCCTTAATTCTTCTACATATTATTCCTTGTACCCTGATATTTTTTATCCTAATGTTGTGCGATTGCATGTTCCATATTACCTTGGAGAGAATTCAACATTATATAATCAGGTACAAAGAGATCACTGAATAGAAGATAAAGAGGGAAATAATTCTTCCCATGAACATATTAATTTTTATTCTCATCAATTATCTGTGGGTAAATCAATAAATGATTTGAAAGAATCCCAAATTGCATCTTCCATTGATACATCCCAATTTGTGTTTCGAGAAGGATCTAAATTTTTCCATGATCAATTATTTGAGGTTGAAAAATATAATCAGCCAAATATTACTACCAATGATGTTTTATTGGCCGTTCCATCTAGTTCACCTCAAATAGTTAACCTTGAAATATCTAAGCTCAATGCAAAGTTTCAAGAGAATGAAACACTTATTTTCCGATCGAGAAACATGACAAGTTCTCGCCATCCTGATCTGACCTTTTTACAAGATTCTTTCCTTGATGGTATAATACTTTATTATCACCAGGAATATTTCTCGCATGTGAATTCTTTCAAATCATCCCATGTCAGTAATTGCATGTATCATGTTAGTATTGCAGATTGGTTGGAGGATTCATATCTCAAAAAGTTCCCAGGGAATGGTAAGATTATCTTCGTTTTATTTAGAGATCAAGGAGGTAACTTCAACACACTCATTTTATATCCTTCAGATGGAGAAAATATGGAATGAAAGGAAGATTTTCAGGAGGATGGTGCACTTCGGTTTAGGTTGATGGTTATGTCAGGTCCCTATAACTCTCACAACCTTCATAATCTCATTCTTTCATATTTTTGTAACCCATATAATGACAAAATTGATGAATGGATGGAGGATTCATACAACAAGAATGTTCAAGGGAATGGTAAGATGATGCTTGCCTTGTTTTTAAATGATGATGATAAAGGCGAGTATGATATATTTTTGTCATTTTTCGACATACTACCATTCTTGTTAGTAATATGTGATTTTGCTTCTACTGTAGGATCAGAGTTACTCCGATGGCTACATTAGAAGCATGACTTCAAGTAGTATTCTGATTTGTTTAGTAGTTAGGGTAGGTTTAGGAGTAGGTTTTCTTTTAGTTTTATTCCTCACTATTTCTCTTTGTAATAATGCAGTAATGAGCACAAGTGGGTGCACCAAGAGAACCATAATATGACTGTTGTCTGGGAAGTCCGCTTGATCATTTTCTCTCTGCTTTTTGTTGAATATTTCTTTTCAAAGTCGCAGTATTATTATGAAGATTTTAAATGGAAAGTAAATAAATAAATAAATCTGAATTGTAACTTCAATCCTGACCCAAGGTACCACGAGTAGGACTGCATTCACATCAATGAGGATTTTTCTATTTTCTTTCAGTTTCTAAAGAGATATTACGTGTGATGTTTTCGGTTCCATCTTTGTACATATTTTTTCTGTTTTGATTTATTTTTGTTTTCCATATTTTGGTTATTTTCATTTTGTTTGTTTTCGCTGCTTTTTGGTTAAATTTATGTCTGTGTCACATTTTAGTTCATAGAAGGGAGCTAGAATGCATCATTATGAAGCGACTATTAAGGTCCTCTCAAGAGCAGCAATGCTGTGAATTGCTGAAACACAAACTATCTAAAGAAATTTTCTGTTTGAAACCGATTTGCTGGTCTCACTTTATAATAATGACCAGACACGATCATCTTTAAAGCTTTTTACATTGTCCCAACTTTTAAAGAAAGCAACTCAAGTATGCCTTCCTGTCTTTGAAAAAATTGGTTTTGTCTAGAAACAAATTTTAGATCATAATGAAGGTGACTAAGAAAAAACTAAAGGATGGAAAATAACAAGTATTCTAAAAATCAGAATTTTCAGCATCACCCCGCTCTTCTGAATATCTTTAAATTTATATCAGATTGTGAATAATTTCTCGAGAGTTGTGGGAAGTGTTTGTAAACCCGTCGAGATACTGAATAGGTCTATTGGCAATGGGTAAATGCATGCATGATTCCAAGACAACTTCGCCGGGGTACTGAACAAACCTGTTGGCAGTGAAGCAAAGTCGAGTTCAAGAAAATTCTCAGGTATAATTTTTGATATTGGTCATAAGCATCCTTCATTTTGAATTGAAATTTATTGGACAGGGTAGAGGCATCAAAGTGGGCTAATTGACATCCCTTCCGAGGCTATGGATGTCTGCTGGTAGCAGTGGCCCTGTCAACAGTATCAAAGCCATTGACTTAAACATCATTGCTCTCATTTTTAAATTTTATCACCGGATTTTATTTGAACAGGAAGATATCTGGAGTTGGACTGTGTAATGATTGTCGAGATGCTCAATGTCCTTCAACTGTTTTTTGACCTGTAATCATTCTAAGCAGTCCTAAAATGAACTCGTCAGTGATGCAGAGATAAATTCTTCTCCCAGTAAGTCGCCATTGTTGGCAACCCTACATAATTTTTGCATTGTAAAGTGACAAGTGACAATTCTTGTAGCTGCTAGCACCTCCTTCTATAAATATTGCTATTTGAAGGTGACTTGTGGGTTGTAAAAATATGTTTTGATTGTTTCTATTTATTTTATTTTGCGTTTTCATACTTCATTCATGACTGAAAGCATGAATGAAGCATTAAAACTTATAATCGTATTGCAATTGTATCTAAGGTTTGGTTTTTGGATGGGTCGTTGTGCTTACAACTCCTTTAATGAATGATGGTTTTTCTTTGAAGCTTATCATATACCAAGGAAACATTTGTTTTGAGTTACTCATGGACTATAGGCTTGTTTCTTTTAAAATTCTTGGTAAGTCGATTTTGATTTTAAATTTTCGATATGCTTTGGCTTGTAAAACACATCCATTCCTAACCTTTGTAATTCGATCACACTCATCACATAGTGTGGGAATTTAACATACTAGGATCGTATCCTGTACATCATTTTAGCTGGCAGGTTGATCTGAAAGGTCTCTCATTACGAGCTAGGGTCTTGAGCCATGCTCTGTACTCTAAAAAATCATTACTGGAAATGCCCAAATTTCATGAATGTAAATCCCATTGCTTATGTTATGGTTGCCCTAGTTTTTCCTAGTTTTGTTTCCATCATTTTATATCGGGATCCTACCAGTACCATCTAAACCCACAGTTGTTTTTGATTCTCTCTTGTTACAGTCTGTTCAATCCCGTTTTGACCTGCCAGAGACACATTTTTGCGGGAGATTTTCTGAGCAAACCATGACGAATTAGATCAAACCCTTGAAAACCCAGAACCAAAATGAGCCCTTTTACCTTCATCATTGACAGTTTCTCCAGTAACTGGATTGTTTCAAATATATTCCTCGACCTTTGGAGGTAAATTTCTCAGAATTTATGTTTCGGTTAAGATAAGCATTTTATTTTATTTTATTTTGTTACAGACCTTGCTACAGTGCTAGATAAACCTTTGATAGAGAAGCCTATTATTTCCTCAAGTGGCAGGATGAATTTGTTGTGTAAAAACCCTTGTGAAAGGGTAATTCCCGATCGGTCTTTATGTGAGAAATGGGATGTCAACCCCAAGCTTATTTAAATTCATGTGCATGAATTAATTTTTCTGCCCTAATCTTAACACAAAATACACCAGTGGAAACCCTTCCAAACAGTCAACAATTGGACTATGTAAATAGCCTGCCACCGTGCCTAAAGCATAGCAAAGATTTTCAGTATTTAAAATCAGTCAAAAGCCCATGGTGGATAGTGGTAATGTTTTGACACACAACCATGGGTTCCCTCAACCAATTGTTCCAGATCCACAGTGTGAAGTGTGTCTACATTGGGTAAACAAATATTACACATACGTCCTTCTCCATCAAGCTAAGATCAAGACCCTCACTACTCAGATTGAATCGTTAACAAATGAGAACCACAGAGTCAGGATCAATGCATAAAGGCAAGGGGAACGTTTAAAGAGAACTGGAAATATCATTATAAAAAATGCTGAGAGTATAAAAGTAGTGATTAATTCTGAGGTTGTATGAGCCAAATTTAACATTTAGTTCAAAGGTAAAAGATTTGTGTGATTTTGTTGATTTCTTCTTAATCAATATAGATTGAATTGGTTTTCTGCCATTTTAAATTAGACTAGCTACATAATCAACAGATTCTGTAGCCAGTCTGTTCTCATTCGGAATATTGGAAAATGTTGACTGAATGAATATCTAAATTGCTTTATTTTCGTTTTTTCTTTCAGGATATCGTGCAGCTTATGGAGACATAATGATATGAAGCATTTCTGGGGCCATTAGCCATTTCTTTGGCTCATTTTGTAAATAGAAACAAAATCTTTTAATCTTAACAGATATAGTTTGATATTGAGTGGTTTTATTACCCTCTATTTTTGTAATTACCAGATCATCCTGGGATTTGATTTTATCTTAGAAGATAGGATGCTTAGTTTTCCTAAACTCTTTAAATACTACCATTTTTTGGTAATGAAATCATCCTCGCCTGGGGCAGAAGATGGAATTTTGATCAACAGACTTTAATGGAACAACAATACTCATTTCGGCTTTAGCTTCTTGTGGGTGGTGTCTTCATTAAGTTTCTGTTCATATTGATATCATAATAAGTTTTTGATAGCTTTAGTCTTCATCATTTATTATGTTATTAGGATCATTTCTTTATGAATGTTGTCCATAAAATGCTTTAGATATAAATTTTGTGATCATCTATTGAGCTTCAATTACAAGGTTTCTCCTTTAATTTCTGTTGATAGATTAAATGCAAGGATGTTCAGCAACATATTTTTCTTAATGCAATTTCTTGCAATTATAAGATCACAATAACTATTGATATCATTCTATCTACTATTTAGATTTACTTCGGACTTCAGGATTCGGGGTTTTCAACTCTCAACTTTTTCCTGCTCGTAAATCTTCCAAAGTCCGACCTTCGGATCTACTGCCACCTATCTCCCTTCGATCTATGGCCACAATCTTCTCCGTAAGGTCGGCCTTCGGGAGTTTCTGTTCTCAATCCTCGCTTTTCTCCACATGGAAATCTTCCAAAGTGGAAGACACCTATCCCTTTCAGTCAATGGCTGTGATTGATTTCTCCCTTCAGGCTTCGGGAATCTCAATTCTTAAACATTCGTTTCTTCCAGAGTGGTTTCAGTTAAACAACCGATCATCCACCACGCTTCCTCCTCAATCAACGACTCTGATTTCACTTTGGGACTTTGGCCCTTTCAACCAAATCAACCGCCCCTCGTCTCCCTTCTCTATCAATAGCTGAGATTCTCCTCCAAGACTTAGGTGTTTTTCCCCTCCGCTTTCCTTCAGAGTTCTGGATCTGGTGCTGCGTTTCCACCTTCAAATCGACGGTTCTTGTCTGCTTTAGGACTTCGACTTTCAGAGGTCTCAAATCTCAGTTTTCGTCACTCTCCGTTTCTCCCGTAACGTTTTACTCGGAGTCTGTGATCTGATGACATGTGTCCTCCTACAGATCAATGACTCTTGACTGTTTCAGATGTTTGGGCTTCGATGATTTTAAACTCTTATTCTTCATGTTCTCTCGGAATGCTTTCACCCCGAGTCACATGCCCTTCTTGGCGATGAACGTCCCCAACTCGCTTCGGGACTTCAACGTTCTGGTGATTCGAACTATCCAACAATATTTCCTCCTAGAGTACGTTCTTCCAGAATCATAGATCGTGCACCATGTGTCCTTCCTGATCAACGGTCTTGGTTTACTTCAGTATTTCAGCATTTGAGAGTTTCTACCTTTTCACACTCACTTTCTCCCAAAAGTATTTTACCGAGAGTTAATGATCTATCGATGCATGTCTCCCATGAATCAACGACTTCAAATCACTTCGGGGCTTTGCACCTCCAGAATCTCAAGTACTCACCAATGCAAACCTCTGGAGTGTGAGATCTCCAGACATGCATCCCCTACTATCAACGATCAGGGTGAACTCCAACCCTTCGGGATTCGGTAGTTGCAATCTTCTTTTCCCTCATTTCTTCCGAAGTGCATTCACCCAAATACTTTGATCTATTGACACATACTTCTCCGTGCGATCAACGACCAAGAATTACTTTAGGTCTTTACCCAGAGTCCTCAAAATTATGCCACCTATTCCTCTTGGTGATGGACGGTCCCAAATCACTTCGGGACTTTGGCAAGTCAATCCTCCTAGGCAAGCAAAGGTTAAAAATATTACACTTTATCTTAGATTGAATGAATATCCTCCCTTTTGCACTCAGATCTGATGGTTCACCGTGATTGTGAGGCCCTAACGTGCGTGCTCTTTATCAGAGAGATCAACCTTTGCAATCTGGAAAGTACTTGCCGAATTCGGTCTAATCGGAGTCATTGATCTTCCAGCCTGACTAGATCAATGACGTTGTTGAATAGCGGGCCATGAACTAGCACGTCCACTAATTTCATCTTCGTGCTCCGCAATGATTCCCCACCCTTGATCTCTGTTCATAGATCGAGGATTCAGAGTGATTGCAGGGTCCAACCTCCACAATATAGGAAGTTCTGGCTTAACTCTAGTCTAATCCTAGTCATTGATCTTCCATTCCCAATGAGATCAACGATGTGGGTTGATTGCGGGCCATGAGCTAGCATGTTCGCTAATTTCATCTTCATGCTCCACAATGATTCCCAACCAAAGGAACCTTCTCTTTCGATACTTCAACCTCATTACTCTTCCTAAAATTTGTTATCTGTGAAAGGCTTAAGAGCTTGGCGCTCTTCCTCCTAAACTTAACACTTGGAAGGGTTCTTCCACGCACCCCTTACGCTCATCCCTTAACTCTAGAACTTAAGTGGTTCTCAGTCTCAGCTTGCCTCACAGAGGGCCTATGCATACATGCACTATCTCTCTTGAGATTTAACAAAATCCCTCCTCAAAGGGACTCAAAGTGACTAGGAGTGTCGACATGCATATGTGAAACTGTGCCCAAGATCGATGAACTCACAGTTCATGGATCTAACTTAAGCCACCACATGGCACAATCATTTACGAGTACTAAACATGTACAATCCATATAATTTCTTACTTTCCTAATTACACAATCAAGAAGACACAAAAAATGGATACAATATAAATCATTAAGAAAACATATCCATCCTTGGATCATTCACAGTATATTTACACAATTACAACTCAATTTGATAGGGTATGAAAATACTTATCTATTACAATTTGTATCCAACTAATTGACTGTGGGTGTGCACCTTTCCACCCAACCATAGGCTCAGAGGCAATCATTCTTAGCACTCTGGCCACCCCTGTGCCAAGCCATGATATCACTAGGGAATTTACGCCATCTCTCAGAGAAAATCTCTCTGTCACAACAATCTTGCGAGGTTTATCAGATGCTTCCTCAACATCAAGATAGTGTTCGGGTCATTCAAGTCATGTTCTCGACACTTCCTTTGGGTTCACACATCTTTCTTATGAGATTGTGCTCTCATCCTGTGTCTCCTCTCTTATTATGTCTCTATATATATCTTACCTTCCCTCCTCTGGAAGGTTTTTTGACTTGTCCTGTTTCTTCTGTCAGAAGGAAGCTTAGGTCTACAGGTCTCTGTGGTACTTTGAGCTGAAATCCTGCAGCTAGACCATGTTTCCATTCATGGAGGTGGTTGATGATTCAACCACTGGTCTTTTCTTCCTTAACTGATTTCTTTCCTCTAGATATATCATGGCTCGTACTTCAAGGCTTCACCCTCCAACAATCAGTTATGGGAAGTTTAACAATAATACATTTACATTTTCCACATACCTTAGCATGGTAATCCCATTTTATGATTAATTACAAGCTAGGGGAAACATGGGTGTTACAATTCCCTCCCCCTTAAAGGAACACCGTCCTCGATGTTCTTTCTCAAAAAAACCTGTCATGCCTTTCTCATTCAACTATTTCAGAAATCTTGATCCTTCTTCCTCGATCAGGTCCTTTTTCAGAACTTTAATATTTTTCACATGCTTTCAATAATTCTTGGACAAAAAGCACGTTAATCATAGTCTTATGCGAAAACATTGCATAAAAATTTCTAGGAAAATTTCATAATCTTAGCATAATAATTATCTATGTAGTTTATGGATTTGTATCCACATGGTTGTTTTTTTATCTCAGTAACTGCCTTCATCGAGATTAGGACTAGGCCTGACACCCATAACTGTTGTCAGATGGTGCCAATGACTTCTGCGAGTCCATCCTAATGCCTCAAGGCCATGAATGGTCTTTGTCTGTGACCAATGCGAGATTTTGCAGGTGGCATCCTGATAGCGTATACCTTGGGGATGCTATGTGTTGCTGGCGACTCTTTACTACATGTCATATGAAATCCACAACCTTCCTCTTTTTCACTTCTAAAATATCGAGCCTCAGGCACCATCTCCTTCTTCATCACCCCTTCACGCTATGACCTTGGGCCATGACATCATGTAATTGCGTGATTACGGGCACGACCAAGGACAGTTTGAAAGAAAACTTCTTTTGTCCTCGTAATTCACCATGAATCGCCATGTGTCCCTTTCAAAAACCCACAATTCCGATTGTAGCCCGCTCCTAAGATTTTAAAACGTGCGCACCTTTAGACCCCACAATTTGGCATGACCATTGATCTTGCGATCTAAGATTAGGCCCTCTGATCAACGACTCAGCTCTGGCACTTTTTAGATTGACAGATCAGATCTTTCCCTTCAAAACAATGACCAATATTTTCTTCGCGGATCGACCTTCGGGAATTCAAATTCTCAAACCACATTTCCCTCTAAGGAAAACCTACGAAGCTAAGAATCTGATGATGTGTGGCATTCTGGATAATTAAATGGTCCAGATCTATTTCGGTCTTCGACCATTACTTTTGGGCCTGGAATGAGTCTCTCTGAGTGATGTGCTTTGCGCTCATGGATGCGGCCTACGACCCTTGACAACTTTATGTGATAACATTTAGATCCACAAGGGATGGCATGCTCCTTGCGAGCTACCAAGAACAAGTAGTTACATTCACCTTATGCATTGGGCTATGGAGTCGAGCTGAAAAAATTTCTCTGAAGGCTGACATGTATACTATTCTAATTATAAAAAGGAAAACAAACACCCATGCTCCAGAAAGAGATTATTTATGTACAAAACCTAAACTAACTGACTTTTACAATGGGCTAGGTGAAGGAAAACTTCGACCATAACCGTTCAAACTATTTGATCATTGAATCCTTCGCTTCACCACAAATGATCCATAAGAAACAAGGAAAGTGTGATAGATGGCTAATTTCATCCTTATGATCACTCATATTACCTTCAAATGTTGATAAAAATATCAAGCCTACATGCTCCAAAGCATTTGAAAAGTATAACTTTATGTACTCATTGACAGGGTCATGAAATTGAAGGCAACACACTATTAACTTATGAAAGGTTACCTTCACTTTTTCAAAGCTACTTACAACCTGCTTGATGTCCCCTACAAGAACACTTGATTGAAAGACAACCACATGCATATGTGGGTCCTGTTAGTCCCTAAAGTTGCACTTGACTGTGAGAGGGAAAGCTAGGGCATCATCGATTTATTGCAAAGTGTTTAGGAGGTTTTTATGATTTGTTTTTTTTGAATAAGGTGGTTGAAAAGTGGCTCAAGGTTATATCATAACATGAAAATCAAAATCAGAACATAGTATATCCCATTGACTGAATAAAAGGTATTCGCATAGATAGATTAGACCAATCAGAAAAAGAGAGGATGAAGCCTTCAATTTGTCAACTTCATAGAAATTCTTGTCTCAAAATATCATAAGGAAACAAGATCATCAGTTTGAAATCAAAACTTGAAATTAATTCCCACAGTAAATTCTTCACTGTATTAATTAACAATCAAGAGACAAATTCATTGCAATCTGAATAATGAATTCAAGCATGAAGAAAGAAAACAAAGTAGAAAAGAGTGTCTAACCATCCATATGCATTTTCTATTAAGTGTCAAATAGAATAGTAATTCCTTATAGAGAATTTCAACATAAGTCTTATGGATCTCCAATTTTTCGACCCCTTAACTTCTCCCTCTACTGAGTTTATATAGAAGCAATACATAATAATCAAGATCCAAAATCTATGGATCTGAAAACCTCCTCATCTATATTTAGTTTCTTGTTTCAAATAATCAAGGAGAATATCCAATCTGATCTCCAATTCGAATTGATGAGGTGGCTTGTCAACTGTTGTCCATGAGATTTTTTAGGAAAATAAATCTGGCAAATTCCTGAAAAATAGGGTCCAACAATCTCTTCATATCTCTCAAACGGTGATATCTGTGTAAACGCCGAGAGATTTTTTTGTGAAGGGACTCATTCCCAAMAAAAACCTCTGTTGGTTTCCAAAAATTCATCACCAACTGTTCTGCAACCTCTCCCAAAATTACTTACTAAAACAAGAAATTATTTATTATGAAATCGCAGAAAAATAAGCCTCAAAGATCAATTCAAATCTCTTAATATGTGATTGCTGTGTAAAAACCCAGAGAGGTTTTTGTGAAGGGGAATGTTTCCATCAAAAAAATATTTTGGTTTCAACACATTCCTCTCTAGCTGTTCTGCAACCTCTCTTGAAGAAAAAGACTAAAACAGGTAAAAAAAAACCAGAGTATTTCCTGTAGCTTTATCAAAACATTAGGCCTCAAAGATATATCTGAATCTCTTAAAATGTGATAGCTGTGTAAAAACCAAGAGAGGTTTTTTTGAAGGGGCATGTTTCCAACAAAAACTCTTTTGGTTTTAACAAATTCATCTCCATAGTTTCAGAAACTTCTTTTGAATATAAGGACTAAAACAGGAAAAACAAAGTATTTCCTGTATTTGATTTCTGTTTTTTCTTCTTTCTGTTGTGTTCATCTTTTCTTGCTGCTTAGCACTCCATTGCTCTACATGAGCCTTCTCTTTCTTAAACTGTTCCACTGACTTCTGGATCTCTCTGATCTTTTCTTTATCAATTCTGACTTTAACCTTGAACTCGGGGAACTCTTTAGCAAGTGAAGGCTCATTCAAATCTATGGCAACCTGAGGTTCTTTCATCTTAATTTGGTACTTAGAAACCAATACTGAGCTGTGATCTTCATCTCAACTGGCTGAGTCCATGGCTTCAGGCATGTCTAATATATGGTCTGAATCTACAAGATTACTTTCTTTAGTTTCAAGAACCCTACTTATACCTTTGGCAGATGATTTAGCTCTTGGCAATTTGGTAGAAGCTCTTGTTACAAGTCCTGTAGAGAATGGAACAATTTGCTTACCTTCTTTTTCTAGTTCTTTATGTAATGGGGACTTTCCTGTCTTTCGTTTGATATCTACTTTAGCATATTTAGAATGGTCTTCTATCACTATGACATCTTATCTTTTGATTGAGGAATCGAACATGGATTTGGGCCTTAGCTTGTACTTGTTGGTGACTCTTGTAGAGTTCCTCCTAGGGTCTTCAGGCACAGGCACAGATTTCTTCTTTTTCCTTTTAATTGCAACATTCTTCTTACTGGTTGCTGGTGCTTTATGCTTGGCTGAGAGTGTAACATTAGAATCTTCATCAGAGTCTTCTTCTGTTTTTAAATCTACCTTAGGAAGAATTTCGTTTTCTGTTTCCCATTTGGGTCTCTTACCTCTGTTGGTCCTCGTTACCCTGATGACAGGAAATTCTTCTTTAACAGGGGTTTCATCAATTGGAATTCTTGGCTCCTATGTAACATCCCTTTTCCTTTTTCCTTTCTTCTATTTGTTGGACTGTGGGTCAGGATTTAGGGATTGCATGAGCCAACTCTAGGGTTTTTGTATTTCTCTCAGAGCAGAAACTACTAGAGTCTTAATTAAGACCTGATGAAATAGGCTACTCTTTGCATTGGAGGAGTGTGACTGCACTCTTTTTGACATTTTTTCCTATCTATGGATAATGATCAGAGAAGTGTGCCATTCCTGTCTGATCCAACTGTAAGGGATTCCTTTTCTCCAATCCAGGTTTTGTTTGTTTGGAAACAAAAATTGATTGACAAATTTTGTAACTACATGCTCTTTCTTCCACCATCATTCTCCTCTGACCACCAACCTCCAAGCCTTGGAAATTGTTTTTTCTATCACCAGTATTAGTGATTTCCCGATCTCCACTTCGTAATCATCAAATTTCTGTGCAAACGCCAAAGAGACCTGTTCGTCGTGACCTTGGAAGGTAGTGAGGAATTCAAACCAACTAGCATCTCTAAATCTCTACGCCATCTGCAGATATGCCTCAAGAAGATCGGTGCCCTCAGGTTTCAATTTGACCACTTTCCTGCTTCTCTTAGGCGCGATGAAACATGATGCTACAATAGGCACTGATTGGATTCTAAATTTACAAAATTCAATTGTTAACATATAACAGTTCTTCAGAGAAAAATACATGCGCTTATAATTCAACACAATCAGAATGACAAGTGGCGGCTTTTGATAATGATCTTTGGGAATTGAATGATTTGAAATGAGTCCTTTGCAGGTACAGAGCAATTCGATCATGTAACGGTTTGAATCATAAAATGATTTGAGAGCTATCGCGGGACACATGCAAACTCTTAGTCCACAATCTRTGTAATCATAATGAAAACTGGGTGGCGGGCGCATATTAAGGCATGATTATATTTGCGCTACAGGAATAATGTTATTCCAGTAGCACTATTAATGACTTAGCATAATTTGAATTTGTAAAGTTCAAATAGGCATATGAAGTGACACATCATTCAAAACCATGTCTTAAAACTCCAAACTTAAAGAAATTATCCAAAGAACTAAAATGCAAACCATAACAAGATGAAAACAATGATTAAAATAAAATGAAAGAAGATAATGAAGTGCACGTAGGAAGGGTTTAGGATTAGGGTTTCTCACTAAATCAAAAGAAAAATTAGAGACTAACATGTCAAAAAGCTACTTACCRTGAACTATAGGTACCAGTGGAAGAAGGATGGATGTAGGTGGCTGCTGATACACTGATGACTGTGGATTTACTTCAGGCTATGTATAAATGACCTCTTCATGTGCCTCAACTAAGGCCTGCTCCTTGTCAAATTTTATGACTTCCGTGACAAGTCCAACCTCTGCATCATCCTTACTGTCTTCATAGTGATCACATACAAGATAATCTTGCTGCTCATCATCACATTTAACTGTTAAAAATATCTATTTTAGGAACAATAGTAATTTCTGCTCCTAGCTATTCATACACATGATTTTCATCAAGACATTGCTGCTCATGGATACTTGTGTCAAAGAAAAAATTATCCATAGTCTTTTCTTCATAGGGACAATAGGAAAAAACTGCCGTACATTTAGATTTGAGAGGATACTGACTTTGAATCCTGCCACAAGCTCAGAGGTTCTCCTCCACTTCCACAACATCCATGAATAACTGAGATAAATATGTTGATTTCCTTTCTCTCAGGTGAAGGACAAGCTCTGAAGTAAACCATGGAAACATTCTTCGTGGGTCTGATCTCTACTTGCATATTATGATAAACACGATAAAACCTCCCGTTGAAGATGACCAATGATTCCTTTTCCCCTCTACTCAAGGCATTAAAATCATCCCAGTACTGATCAAGGGACTTGTTCTCACCCCACCACTTCAAAAATGCATTGCATAACTCAACCCAGGAACCAATGGAGTCAACTCCTAAACATTTAAACCACACAACAACATCTCCAAACAACAAATTTGAGAACAATCTCATGGCAACAACATCATGATCAATATAAAGTTGACCAACAAAGTTCTCAAAGGCCTCCACATGCCTCTCAACTGTAACATGATCTTCCCCTGAAAAATGAGGAATATATTTAAAGAAATCAAGAGGATAAGGATGAATATGATATGGAATCTTTAACGGTTTAAACAACCTGTCTTTGATTTTAGTTTGAAAACTAGTGGGCTGAATATGAGGCTTGTCACACCGATGGAAAGGAACAATAGTAAGAGTAGGATGAGATGAGATTTGAGGAGGTCATGGATCAGTTTCAACCTCCTCAGGGATGCAAGGGTGATTGAATCCAGGAGGGATCTCAGTATGAAGTTTATCCTTATGAATAGGTTGCGTTGAGGATATAGGATCAACATCTACAACACATGCAGGAAGTATGGATTCTTCCTCCAAGGATGGATCTATAAAGGAAGGCTGGTGATCAACTGAATAAACAAAGAAAAATATGATCCTCTTTATATGTGAAGGGAAAAACAAAAATGAGCTGATAAATAATAACAAAAGTTCATGCAGAAAGCTCATAAGTTGATACCTAGTCATTCCATTCATCTTTCTGTCAATGGGATATTCCCCAGTGGAGTCTCTGATTGTGGAGTTGCTAGGTAGATGATTACAATCAATTTTCTGTATCCCTCTCTTGTCTACCATCAAGAGTTGGATCTATATTGTTCTTCCTAGGGAGCTCTTCAATCTACTCAAATCCCTCCCCGACAACGACACCATTTATGTTAGCACTAGGAATCACCCTCATAATGTAATGAGGATAAGACTAGTACCCATCAGTTTATACAGTAAATGTAAATGAGTTTTAGGTGGTCTAATGGAGAGACTCAATGATAATAACGTTCTAACTCATAATATGGACTGGCATGCATAAGCAATTGAGGTCTAGAATCAACTTCAGTCAATAAGTTGGAGTAAGGGTGAATGGAGGGAAGACTTTGGTGAGGAGAGTGTAGAGGTATGATATGGACATCTGGTCTTCCAGCAGCCTAAGGAAGAAAAAACTCAAACACAAGATCCTCTCAAATTCAAATTTTCAAGGAAACTGAAAGACATTATAACAACACTATAATCAAACATTCATCATAACACAGTTAGAAAAATTCATGTGAATCATTCATTCATGAACTCTTTCAATATCAGAGGAAAATAATATGGAGTAAGAAAGTTGACTTAGATTAACCAAGATGTCTCAAAAAAAAAATACATAACTAGAGAACCATTGTTCTTCATCAAAATATTACAATAGCAGGGAGCCTAGCTCAACCATTCGACCATCACAAAATATCAAAACTTCCTATATATAAGAAGAACTGCTACAACCATCATGAGTGTGATCGGATTGTTGCATTAACACTTCCAGTCGACACCTTCTCTGTCAGGATGTGCAGACTGTCTTCTATTGTCAGACGGGAGCTCTTCCATCTGGACCTTCTCTATCTTTCCATTTATGTGCTGAGACGAGGTCTCAACCACCACTCTCATTCTCAGTAACTGCCTTCATCAAGATTAGGACTGGCCCTAACACCCATAACTATTTTAAGACGGTGCCAATGACTTATGTGAGTCCGTTTTGACACCTCGAGGCCATGAATGGTCTTTGTCTATGGCCAATGCAAGCTTTCACAGGTGGAAGTCTGATAGCGTATGCCCAGGGGATGCTGTGTGCTGTTGGTGGCTCTTTACTGCAGGTCCTATGAAACCCACAACCCTCCCCTTTTTCACTTCTGAGATCTCAAGCCTCAAGTGCCAACTCCTTCTTCATCACCCCTTCACACTGTAACCTCGAGCCATGACCTCACGTAATTGTGTGATTGCGGGTGCGACCAAGGGCGTTTTGAAAGAAAACTACTTGTTTCCCTGCAATTCACTATGAACCGCCACACGTCCTTTTAAAAAAACCACGGTTTCGATTGTGACCCTCCCTTGATATTTTGAAATGTGCACACCTTCTGACCCCACAATTTGATGTGACCGTTGATCTTGAGATCTAATATTAGGCCCTCTGATCAATGACTCACCTCTGACACTTTTTAGATTGATGGATAAGATCTTTCCTTTCAAAATAATGATTGATATTTGCTTCGCGGATTGACCTTTAGGAATTTCAATTCTCAAACCACATTTCCCTCTAAGAAAAAAACTTCGGAGCTGAGGATCTAATGACACGTGGAATTCTGGATAATTAAATGGTCTAGATCTATTTCGATCTTCGACCATTGATTTCGGGCCTGGAATGAGTCGCTTTGAGTGCTGTGTTTTGCACTCATGGCTGCGGCCTGTGGCTCTTGACAACTTTATGTGATAACAAAAGGTATACAAAAATTCATGAGACATCATAAATTTTAAATTCAAAAATCTTCTTGTAAATCTGTCATCCGTAGATTTCCAAATTCCACATTTTGTTTTCATATTTGCTTCACATAGGAAAAAGATTCATAATTATGGGACTTTCCTTCCCATAGTGGTTTGGCTCATCAGGAAATTGGTCTTCCTTATGGCTTACAACACTGCCATATTCAAGACTCCTTTGCTTCCTTCACTTCCAACTTCAATTAGCCAAACAAATTGTTAGTTTCTCATGCTCATTTATTTTTATTGCACCTTTATAACGTCATCACAACCAATTTTAGAATTGTGCATACTATCAATAAAATTCACTTTCTCAAAAGGAACTACCATTCCTTGTAGTTTGGCTCAATAGACAATTGGTCTTCCTTATGGGCTTACAATACTGCCATATCCAAGACCCATTTCCTCCTGCAATTTCAACATTCCTCAGCCAAAAAAATTGTTAGTTTTCATGCATCTTACCTTTTCAAAATCAAGCATACTAACAATCCAAGTCATTTTCATCTATTCGAGGATACAAAGCAAAATGATACATCATCCCTTACCTATGCATCATTTCAGCCTACCAAATTTTTCAGAATGTATTTCATATGTCAAATGACTTTAATGAATGTGCCAATGTTCATGGCCACATTCATACCCATTGCACCCTTGCATTGATTTTAAGTTTCCCACACTTTACGACAAGCATTTTTCCATGGTGTGTTGGAGCTTAGTCAATATTTTCACCATATGGATTATTCATTTTCATTCATTCTTACAACAAGACCATACTTCATGCCATAGGCTGATCATGATCCCAAAACGACACACGTGAAACCCAAAAGTTTCGCATGAATGCCTTTAAACATTCCTCCTTCATTAATAACCAGGGTGCCAACACTCATGGCCACCCAAATCTGGTTTTCTCTAACACCTATACAATGTAAGTAGAAATGTTGGAAGGTCCTCCTTTCTCAATGGGAAATCCATTGTCTGTCCTTTATGCAAACATGCATTTCCTTGAAGCAATTCCATGCAACATGATATCTATGAGCACTTTTTGTTTCCAATCGTTCCTTGATTGGTCCATGTATTCATGACATATCAGTTCATGAATTCTTCTGAGGATTACAATCAGTCTTTACTACCAGAGGTTCACACCTCCATCATTTAGGTTCTCCTTCCTGAATCATACCCTACTTGGGTATCCAAGGCATACAACTACCTTTCAATGTTCCATACATAACATTAAGACCGTAAAAAAATTTCATAAGGGATGCTTACCCAATCCTTTCATACCTTGTGCCACATAGGCATGAACATTTTTATACCAGTTTTGGCTGTTATCACCCCCTCAAATATATCCCATCAATGGTTCTCCATGGGGACCTTTAAAGTCCCTTCAACAATCTTTGAACAAGAACCTTCTCATAGTCATCCTCTGATTGAGGTTGTTCATTATTGACAACTGTCTTTCTCAACAGTTCCAATCTATTTCTTTCTACACATGACATACATCATAAACACATTAGTCGTCATGTAAAAATGCAAGTACCATATCATTTAAATTAATAAAACATTTTCAAACATGTCCTAGCATATCTGTATGCACTTCATCACATTATTCTTAATGTTTTCATGAGTGAAATACCGACAGTTCTCAACTATTTCTTCAGTAATACAATCCCCATCACTATGGTGTCAAAACATTTACTTTCATCAATGTACTAGATTTCTCCTCCCAGGGAAAAACATAATACACAACAATAAAATAATTGAGGCTCTCTCCTTCTTCAAATTCTTTCTACATCGCCTGGGACTTTTCAGCCCAACTGAGTTATTTCTAAGGCCTCACTATCTTTTATATGCTTTTGCAATTTACTCCTTGTTGGGATCTTCCTTCTCTTTTCCTTGAGTAGCCTTGGTTAGGCCTCACCCTAACATTTTTGGAATACAACATCATGCTTTAATGTCAAACCTTTTTGTTCAATGGGTCATGAACCTATGCATCCTGCACATTACCATTCGGTTATCAGAATGGTCAATATTCATTTATTAGTCTTCTATTCCTTATATGATGTTTTTCAAAATGTAATCTAGGATTCTGGTATATATATATATATATATATATATATATATATATATATATATATATATAAGCTTGTGGCTCACTGCTTAATTCTCAACAGTCATTAATGTTGTGAATTTGTTTTCCTGACATAGTCTTCACACAGTTCCACCACATGGAACTCCTTCAGCATGCAACTTCCTCATTGCATATCCATCACTATTTGTGCTAGCCTCAACCTTGAGTTAGCTTTCACAATTTACCAAATATCCCATAAGGAATATAAACATACATCATTGTCATGTACCCAAATTATGTATCCATACATATTCTGGTTTTGTTAACTTACATCATACATGTGCATCACTTGCACGTTTAGTATCATTCATACCTAACTGTTATTAATATCAGGCTTCATATTAGGAAGCTCCATAATACATTAACCCATGCACTCAAGCATGATTAAACACAGATAAGTATTCATCATGCTAGCTTATTGCTTGCACTTTTTCCATATCCTTCACACACATGGACATATCAAACTTCTATATCCTTTTCCCAAGGATATTCCAATCATCCTTATGATCATGTATACAAATTCGTGTATAAGTAGGTGCATCTCTTACACCTTTTTACCCCATGCATTCACTTGATAGTTTAATTTAATCATTAGTATCCTTTAGTTTGAGATTTTAGTAACTTACAGGACTAATCTCACAGTCATATCTCGTATTGATGTTTCCTTCTCTCAAGGAAATAACCAACCATGGTCACTTTCCTCTTTATGCGACAATGTCTAGCAATACAAACTTCTTGCCTCAACGTCCATAGAGTTTTACCCATCTCACTTTTCTCTGGTCATGAGGAGTTATATACTCTGATTTTAATATAAAGAAATAAATATAACTGCCAGGGATCCTACCAAATCCTATCAGATTCACTTAGGCCCACAAAGGTATTAACTATTACATAATCCACCATAATCAGTGCCTGAAGTTCCAACTTCCCATGCTTAGAAGAAATGTTACGAACACCAGGTCATCCATCCTTCGGGCTTCAACTGCTCTTGCCAAATCCCTTCCACCTTCATCTATCCACATTTAAGTCTTATTACAAATGTTAATTAGCATATCCCTACTTCGGTAAGAGTATTTATCACTTTGACAAAGGGCTAAAGAAATTCTTCTGCTTAAATTCAACAATAATTCCCACAATCACAGGTTCAATCTGCAGTCCTTCTCCTCAAGGAGTAAATGCAGATAACAATATCTCCTTACGCAACTCGTACATGAGCCCAAGAAGGCCAAGTGTTGTAACCATACTCTGATACCAATTTGTAACACACCCACGATGGGGCATACAAATATTTGCTTTTCTTAAAGGATAGATTCTCCATCCATGGTTTCTAATTTGGAAATTTGGGGAACCAGTCTGACCTCCTGGTCAAGGATCTCTGATTTTGGATCCAAACGACTCTATAAGACCTTGATGGTCTCGTTCTATAATTAAACGCAGACCCTTTGGACTTCTAGGTGCAGGTCGACTGGTACCCATGACCTTCCCCTTTTACGCTTGCAAAATATTTGAGTCTAGGTGCTAGCTCCTTTTCTGATAAGCCCGTTCCCTAATATGACCTTGGGTGATGGCCTTACGTAACCATGCAATTGCAGGCACGACCAAGGGTGGTTTGAAACCAAACTACTTTTTACCCCGCAATTCTCCTTGAGCCTCCATGTGTCCTTTCTCCAAAATCGTGGTCTAGATTGCGGCCTGCCCTCAAATTTTTAAAGTTCATGCACCTTCATTCCCCGCAATGCAAGGAGACCATTGATCTTATGAACTTAATGATGCTTTTGAAGTGATGGCTCAGATCTGTCCCTTTCAAATCAACGGACGCGATTTGTTTCACGATTCAAGTTTTGGAGTTCTCAAGTCTCAAACCTCGCCTTCTCCTGCAATGACAGATCTCTCGCCACATATCTTGTTAGATCAATGACTCCGATCATTTCAGGATTCCGAGATTTGGAAATCTCAAATCTCAAATCTCAACTCTCATTTCCCCCCAATGGATTTTATCTGAAGCTAACGGTCCACTGATGCGTGTCTTCCACATATCGACGGCTACAATCCCTTCGGGTCTTCGGGCTTCGGGCTTCTCAATTCTTAACTGAAAATCCAGATGCATTTATCCAAAACTCATGATCCATCACCACATGTTCCTCTGGATATGACGGTCCATATTTACTTCAGACTTTGGGATTTGGGGGTTTCAACTCTCAAATTTTGCCTGCTCGTAAATCTTCCAATGTCAGACCTTCGAACCTTTGGATCTACTGCCACCTGTCTCCTGTCGATCTATGGCCATGATCTTCTCCGTGAGGTCGGACTTCAGGAGTTTCTGTTCTCAATCCTCACTTTTCTCGAGATGGAAATCTTCTGAAGTGGAATATCTATTGACACCTGTCCCTTTCAATCAATGAATGTGATTGATTTCACCCTTTGGGCTTCGGGAATCTCAATTCTCAAACTTTAGTTTCTTCCAGAGTGATTTCTCTGAAATAACTGATCGTCCACCATGCGTCTTCCTCAATCAGAAGCTTTGCTTTCATTTTGAGACTTTGGCCCTTTCAACCAGATCAACCACCCCTCGGTTCCATTCTCAATCAACGGTCGAGATTATCCTCCAAGACTTAGGCATTTTCCTCCTCTGCTTCCCTCTAGAGTTCTACATCTGGCGTCGTGTGTCCACCTTCAAATCAACGGATCTTGTCTAGTTTGGGACTTCAAATTTGTAGGTATCAAATCTCAGTTTTCCTCATGCTCCATTTCTCCTGGAACATTTTACCCAGAGTCCATGGTCTTTTGACATGTGTCCTCCCACAAATCAATGACTCTCGACTGTTTCGACTATTCGAGCTTCGACGATTTCAAACTCTTGCACTCTGGTCACCCCCATGCCAAGCCATGATATCACTAGGGAATTTACGCCATCTCTCAGAGAAGCTCTCTCTGTCACAGTGACCCTGCGAGGTTTATCAGATGCTTCCACAACATCAAACTCGCATTTGGGTTCTTTAGGCCATGTTCTCAACACTTCCTTTGGGTTCATACATATCCTTTACGAGCTTTTGCTCTCATCCCATGTCTCCTCTCTTGCCATGTCTCTGTATATATCTTACCTTCCCTCCTCTGGAAGGTTTTTTGACCTGTCCTGTTCCTTCTGTCAAAAGGAAGCTTGGGTTTGCAGGTCTCTGTGGTACTTCGAGCTGACATCCTGTAGATAGACCATGTTTCCATTCATGGGGGTGGTTGATGATTCAACCACTGGTCCTTTCTTCCTTAACTAATTTCTTTCCTCTAGAGATATCATGGCTTGTACTTCAAGGCTTCACCCCCCAACAGTCAGTTATGGGTAGTTTAAAAATAATACATTTACATTGTGCACATGCCTTAGCATGGAAATCCTATTTTATGATTAATTACAAGATGGGGGAAACATGGGTGTTACAAAATTCTTCTAAGTCATTCACCCCATGAAAACTGGGAGGTTCTCTTATCTTTGTACCTACCCATCTCACTGTGTAGTCTATTCTTGCACACCTTCTTGTGGATACTTCATGTATCCTCTGCTACCAATTTTCCAACCATGTATTTGAGTCAGAAGAACATGATGTGATTCTCCTCCAGCTGAGTATTCCATATGCATTTGGGTTGACAAAATATTCTTCACACGCAATGGTTCTGTATAACTGGTTGATTTTCTCCAGATCTAAGCAAGTGGGTTCTACAAACCTTTGTCCTTTTGATGGGTCTAGTGGTGCAATGACTCTGTATTCTCCTGATTCAAATGTCATATTCCTTGTCTTCAAGTTGATTATGGCCTGGTTATCAAATTCCCAATCCATCCCAACCAATGTTGGATAAGGTGTTGTGCCATCCACTATTTTTATCCTTTCAAAGTCTGCCTTAGTGCACATTCCATCCAGATCTATTGTCATACCCTTAAGCCTTCTGATTGGTATAAATTTGTGTTGCTTTTCTAACTTCAACTGGACATGCGAATAACCTAATGTGGGTTATACATACATTTCTATGTCTTCTTGGGTAATACATTTACTTCAGAGCCTTAATCTAGTATAAGATCCCCCATGTTGAAATCTCCAATGTTGGCATTCAGTCTGAATTCCCTGCTTGTCCTCCTTGTATGGAGGTGATTGATTGTTTTTTTTTATAACTTCCCCTCTACTTCCATGTTACATTTTTCTAACATATTTTGCAAAATTTTAACAGATGATTGGTCATTCAGTAGCTTAACACAGGATTGTAGAAATGTCTTTATGGTACTTACTTTCTCTATAACTTGTGTTTCATTTGTGTGGTCCATTGAAGAGGGAATTTTGTACATTGGTACGTTCTGGGTGTGCTGCGTAGTTGATGTAGATGCAACATCTTGCTCGAGGAACTCCTATCTTTCCTCCTTGAATATTTATGTTTCTTTCCCCACATAGAACTATTTCCGTGATTCAATATTCTTATTCACCCATTGGTGTTGTGCTGGATACTATCGTACTGCATCATCTCCTGTCTTAGCTCCTCCTCATGTGACTATGTTGATATTTATTCCATCATCCCTCGCCTCTACAAAAATCCAATGAACATTCTGATTGTTCTGATTTATTTTTTCTTGAATCTTCCCCAATAATGTTGGACAATCATCTGTATCATGGTCTGCTGCATGACAATACATACATGTAGCAGGTAGAAGTGGACATTCCCTTGCGTAGTGTCCTAGATGTTGGAAGTTGTGGCACACTACTAGACCTATGACTCTACCAAATCCTCCTCTACATCATCCTCCACCTATGTATCCTCCTTGATCTTCTCATGGTGCATTGTACCGAGTTACCTAATTATACTGCGCGAGGTTATACTGTTGTTGTGCATTATTATATTGAGGTTGTGCAGTGTTGTATTACTATTGCACAATGTTGTATGGAGGTGGTACCTGGTTAAAATGAGTTTCATTTTTCCTTGCCATCATTTCTTCCTGCACCCTATAGGTATCTGACGTTCTCTCCCACATCAAGTCCATTGTCCTACAATCTTTGCCATCATGACCCACTGATTTGAAAAAGTTGCAATATGAACTCTTGGGTATTGTTTGATACTTCTGCATCATTGGAAAATGATATGAATCATGTCCATGTGTTTTACAGATCTCGCACCATGGTCCTTCTATTGGCAAAGGGTTTGGTATCCTTGTTTCCATGTACTGCGTGAAAGTTGGGCACTCATTCTTGTGATGTCCTTCTGTCCTACATGTGGTACACCGAATATATTATCTTTTATATTTTCTCTTATTATGGTTTAGTTGAAATGTGAGGTTTTTCATATCCTCCTTCAGCTCCTCTATTGCTGGATCTATCTTCAGATACAAGTTCTCTTATAGTTGTAGGGATGCCTGTAGAGCCTTTGCCTGAGTTTGAAACTTCTGTTGCCTCAAATGGTATTTCAGATGTGGTAATAGTGAATTCACAAAGAGATGTCTATGTTTCATATTATTCATGACATACTTCAATTTAACCTTCAATCATTTGAACCTTTGATCAATATCCCAAACAAACTTTCTTGGTTTCTATCTGATCTCAATCATTTCATTCATGTACTGATATTCTAAACTAGGATTCTGAAATTCATTTATCAGTAGCTTCTTGACATCTGTAATCATCCTTGTTGTTCCTAGTGGACTATTTACAACTAAGCTCATGTACTAATCCAGTGCATGGTCTCTTTGCATGATAGCTAACTGTACAATTTTTGTATCTTCATCTGTGATCTGCTTTGCTTCCCAAATATTCTCATAGATAAACAAGTGCTTTTCAGGATCCTCTGATGCCTCTCCCTTGAATTTGGGAAACCTTATGGTGGGATCATGTCCTACCATTTTGAACGGTGATGAACTACGACCTCCACGTGTTGTAGATACTTGACTACTGCTTCCTGAAATAGCTCCTTCAGTCACTGCTCCTTGATTGGGTGCACTTCTTGTGGTCTTTCTTCCACTAAAATTCGGTTGTCTAAACAACAATGTTCTTTCTGGTGTATTAGTCACACAAGGGTTTATGGGTTCCACACTGACATTGACATGGATAACAGTTCTTCCTTCTGTTCCTTCCCTTGGAGCTATCATCTTCCTTTCATATGTTTCACGTAGGATTTACTCAATCTTCTCCACAAACTGAAGATCCTCTACCTCTTCTTCATCACTTTCCAATCCCTCTCTATCTTCTATGGATGTCTTCTTATTATTCATCTTATATTGGTTGGGTACTCCACTTTGCATTTTTACAGCTATTTCCATGATCTGCTTTTCCTCCATCATGATTGGGTCCAAGGCCTCCTCCTTCTTTCCCTTATCTATCTCTTCCTCCATTTTTCTAGCTCTTGTCATTGCTTCCCCCCCTCCCCCATGCACATAGGGAAGTTTAGTTGTCTGATTCCATAGTCATTACACCTTTGTTATACAATAAGACATTGATGGAAGTATACAACGATATGATATACCTACCTCTGGGTCCCTTCAGGAACTCTTCTTCTAGTGTGCTGTAATAATTCACATTATCTACTACAAATTTTGTGATAAATCCTGCAACAATATTGTCTAACCATAAATTTACTACGTGCGTGAATTTGTTGTTAACTTGTTGTAACTGCGCGATATCCACATGATTCCACTTGAGTTGTTTGATTCGATTTGTAGGGTGGTTGTATTTCAACCTCAATAGCCACTCCTGCAACACATGCAAGAAATCAAAGAAAAAGACATCATGTAAGTCGCTAAACATGTACTTGTCCATATTTTTGCATGGAGTTAACTTATGGTTTCTATTAACCTTCTGCATAAAATCAAGCTCCTTTGTTTTCAACCAGATTTTAGTCTCCACCTTCATTGGATTCCATGGTCTGAACATTCCTTTTTATGCCTTCATTCTCTTCGAAATTCTTTCATGGATCCCACTCACTCAATCCCATGCAGTTCTAGCTGGCGACAAAACCATTTTTTGGTTGTTACTCCTTCTCTAAATACTTCTTGGGCTGACCCATGTTAATATATAAACAAGATTCCAACAAATCCCTCTAAAACTATCAACCTTCTTGGTAAACTAGAAGGCAAAACAAAAAATAGAGTGTACTGCACAATCTCACCTGAGATAGCTCTATGGGTGACTGCAATGTTCAGATGCTTGCAGTCTAGGAAAGAGTGGGGATATGGGATTTCATTTCATCTTCTTAAGCCTTGATCTAGTAGTTCCTTCTATTATTATTAATATTCAATCCTCTATTACATGGATGCATGCATTCTAATGAATCTAACAATTAACATATATCACATGATTATTCATTCATCAACTAACTACTTACAAAAAACACTTAAGAAATAAACACATCACATAAGACCGATATTACTGTGGTTCACCCCCTCCCGGGCTACGTCCACAAAGATATGGCTCTTAGGCTCTTTTATTATGGTTCTGTAATATATGGCGCCACGCTCACTACAACTTCTGATCATACAATCACAAAATAGGTTCCACAATCCCTGTGAGGTTGACTAGATCGCACCAGGCTCCTCAACTTGTGATTTAACCCTCATGATATAGTTTCTTGACACTCCTACAACTCAACAACTTAAAAAAAGGTATTAGATCTTACAGTCATTCTCCTAATCAACAAAAACTGTATTTTCTAACATTCTCCCACAAAACCCCTCGAACTAGACCTCCTAGGTACTTATTTATACTTATTTTTGGCTTATCAGCCATTACAATCTCTTACAAAAACCATAACCCTAATGTGGTTAGGTTTCCCTGCATGCACACCTTGCATTCTTTCCTCTTTTTCCAATGCTTCTTTTCCTTTGTTTCCAGTGCCACTTTTCCTTTATTTTCGGTGTGCCCCCCTATTTTCCAACGCTGTTTTAATTCCTTCAAAACTTCTTCAATTTCTCCCAAAATTGGCCTACGCCAACAGTCATTATATTGGTCATCAATATCCATTTCATACCGTATCTCTAAAAAAATTCTCTTTTCCCCATGTAATTCTTACTTTTGGGGTGTCTTAATCACATTTTTTTGGTCCATTGACTAAGTGATTATTTGATGTTGGACTCCTGCCTCCAAAATATTCCTAAACTCTCCTCATGAATCAAGGTTAGCATTACTTTCCATTAAAGGAGTTGGGTGGTTCTTATAAGTAGACCTTATGACTATGATAACACTATGGGGACCATAAACCCATTTGTTCGTCTCAAAATCAAATTGTTGTAACATTACTTCTACTACTACCAAGGTAGTTTGTAAGGTACCAGATGTATTATGTAAAGAAGAAACAAAAATATTATGATAAATACCAGCGGAAAAATATAATATAAAGAACATCTACACCAACAATGGTACCTTTAATGATAGAAATCCAAGTTCACTTGCCTCTTCAAGGGCACAACTTCTAGCAGAGTAGAGTTCTATTACAATAATTCTCAAGATAAGTCTTTTCCATGCCTTATACTCATATTTATACTAATTCTACCTTCTAAAGAACATTCTAGAGGAATATATTTATAGAAGAAAAAACTTCTATTAAGTCTTCTTACATTAGATTGTTCACCTTATTATATAGGCCTTATTTACTAATGTCGACCTTTATTACATAGAAAAGATATTATTCTACCTATGTGAGGGGTTAAGGAGGTTAGGTCCCTAACATGCCCTCCCCGTTGAAAAATGACCTTGTTCTCAAGGCTTGAGATGGGGGAATTATTTCAAAATGGTGGATGGATCCCAAGTGGAATATTTTGGTGGTATTATCCTTCCATTGAACTAAAACTTCCTTGATGGTGCACTGACAAGGATGAAACTTGTGCTAGTCCAAGAATGCTTGTGGTTGCAACCAGATGGATTATTCTTCATCTAACTCGGGGAGATTGGTTTGAGTTTGGCACTTAGTTCCAATCACTTTCTTTAAGCACAAGACATGGAAAACAAGATGGAGCTTAGAGTGACTAGGAAAATCTAACTAGTAGGCAACATGCCCCACTCACTTGATAATTGAATGAGGACCACAAAAATTTGGGGCGAGTTTCTGATAGCTTTAAACTTTGAGTGAATTTTTCTTATAAGGTTGAAGATGGAGAAACACATGGTCCCCTTCAAAAAATTTCCATTCTGAACGACCTTGATTTGCTTGTTGCTTCATGCGATTATGATCCATGAATACTTGTTTTTTGAAGGTACGAAGAATGGCCACTCTGACTGTAAGAGTGCTTTAAACCACCTGAACCTTAGAGACACCTGACATGTATGAGAGAAACATAGGTGGGTTTTTAATGTAGATCGCTTCAAAGGGAGTCATATGAGTGGAAATATGGTAACAGGCAACTAGGGGTAACCACTGCACCCATTGAGTTTGTTGATCGGATGCAAAACACCACAAATATGTTTCCAAACACGTGTTGATAAATTTAGTTTTTCCATCACTCCGAGGATGATAGGCGGTACTAAGATGTATTTGGGTTCCTTGTATATTGAACAATTATTTCCAAAAATTTATAGTGAAAGTTTGATCATGGTCGAAGACAATAGAATGCGACATGCCATGGAGTTTGAAGATATTATTCATAAAATTTGAGCCACTATGGATGTGGTGAACGGGTGTTGAAGAGCATAGAAATGAGTGTACCTGGAAAGATGATCTACTACAACCATGGTGACTGAATTATTTCACAATTTAGGTAACCGCACAATGAATTTCATAGAAATATCCATCCAAATAGTATGTGGAATCAGGAGCAGTTGGAGTGTGCTTGGAGATTTGACAATTTCTCCCTTATTGCATTGATATGTATCACATTCAGTCACAAAGGTGTGCATGTCTTGTTTCATACATTCCCATAAAAATAACATTTGAATCATTCATAGGTTTTGTTAAAACTTGAATGCCCAGCTGTGAGGAAAGCATAAAGCTCAAAGAGAACAATGGACTTAAGGTTCAAATATTTTCTTAAACATAGACAACCTTTGTATCAAAGTTTTTCATTGTGCCAAGTGTACCCTAAAGAAGCTTGAGAACCTAGTTGCAATTGTTGGATCAAGATAGAAAGTTTAGGGTCTTGCAACTATTCCTAGAAAATTGCTTGAATCCACTCTGATACAATGAAAGAGAGGGAAAAGAGGGACCCTTTGTCTTCATATTTCATTGAAAAAGAATTAGAAGCCACAATTTCTTTTCCCTTATTGTAAATGATATCATAATCATATCCAAACATCTTGGTCACCCATTTTTGTTTCTCTGGGGATGAGATTCTTTTTTCTACAAAATAATTGAGGCTACGGTGATCATTTTTTATTTGGAAGCGTTTCCCCAATAGATAAGGACACCATATATCCACTGCATGTAGAATATCCAAAATTTATTTTTCATAGATGGATTGGCCCAAATGTCACTCCAAAAGTTGTTTGCTAGAGAAATCCAAAGGTCAAACATCTTGCATGAGGACTACCCCAATTGCTTTCCCTGAAGCATCATTCCAGGATAAAATTCTCAGTGAAGTCTGGTAGTGCCAGGATAGGAGTCATGCACATAACCTATTTCAAGAAGTGGAAGGAGTTATTGGCTAGAGTATTCCAACTAAAAGCATTTTTTTTAAGTAGAGCAGTGAGGGGAGCTTCGATTTTTCCATAATTATGAAAAAACATATGATAATATCTCGTTAAACCCAAGAAACCATGTAGTATTTTAATATTTTTAGGGTGAGGCCAGTCCTTCATAGCTTCAATTTTATTAGGATCCATGCATACACCATCCTTGCCGACAATATGACCTAGGTACTCAACTTCAGAGGCTCCAAAAGCACATTTATACTATTTGAGAACAAGTTTTTTCTTATATAATAGGTGTAGAACTTGATCCACATGGGAGAGATGGGCTTGCAAAGTTTTAATATAGATGAGAATATCATCAAAGAAAACTAATACAAAATTACAGAGGAAAGGACGAAAGACCCAATTCATGAGACTTTGAAAAGTGGAGGGGCCATTGAATAGGTCAAAGGGAATGACCATGAACTCACAGTGATCCTCATGAGTTCTAAATGTAGTCTTAGGAATGCATTACTCGTTCATACATATGTGATAGTAGTTAAAACATAGATCAATTTTGGTTAAGTAATGAGCACCACTCAATTCATCCAAGAGGTCATCAATGACATGAATGGGAAATTTGTATTTGATTGTGAATTTGTCGAGGGAACAAAAATCAGGACACATGTGCCAAGTGCCCTCTTTCTTGACTATAGGAGAATAATAGGGGTTGGTACTAGGGTGGATGACAACTGCTTCTAGCCATTCTTGAACAATTTTCTCAATTTTTTTTGTTTGGGAAAATGGATGACGATAAGGGTGAATATTGGGAGGGATATTTCCCAGTACTAAAGGAATGGAATGATTATGGACGTTGTTGGAAGGGGGAAGTCCATGGGGGGTGTTAACGATAGATTGGTGTTGGGAGAGTATAGATTGGAGGTTGAGATGTAGAGAGGGTGTCTCTATGGCTTGAATGGAATGGAGTTGGGAAATAATGACATAATGAAATTTTTTGAGTAGCTTTTCCATTTGATGGGAACTGATGATCTTAGGGGAGCCTAGTATGATTCCTTGGAACTTATACTATTGTTCCTCTTGTTGGAATTGCATGGTTAAGTCCTTAAAATCCATGGTGATGGGGCCAAGACTGCATAACCATTCAACACCAAGCACAATGTCACAACCACCCATGTCAATAGAAATAAGATGAGATTTCAAGTGGTACTAACCAATTTATAGGTGCACATTTTAAAAAATCCCCCCACATTTCATGGAACCACCATTGGAAATCATGATTTGAAAATTGTTGACTACACATATATAGAAATTGATTTGTTGAGAAATGTGGTGCTAAATAAAATTATAAATGATTCCACTGTCAACTAGGATGATGGATTTTATCTATTGAATATGGCTAATTAAATTGAGGGTTTGGGGAGAAGAGAAGCTAGTGAGGGCGTTCATTGAAATAAACAATTCAACTTCCGATGGATTTTTTACAAGGAAAATCTCTCTATGGAAAGGGGTAAACCACAACAGACGAAATGACACACATAAGTCAACTCTAATCCGAAGTATTCTATATACAAGAAATGATAACAAGACAAGTCTATGATCCTACCTCGTTTGAACGTTCAATAAATACCATCGTTGAGCACACAACCCATAGATTTATACATGCAATTTTTCCTCAACAACCAATATACACAAGCATATAGTGATAATGTATAGTGTTAGCATGTAGATTAACATAATCCATTAACATACATGAAAAATACGCCCATGGAATAATAATTCAAATATTTGCAAGATATCAATTCGATGAGAAAATAGTATTTCTATTAAAATAATCAACAAAAGTACATAGGTGACAAACTTCTGTAATGACACATATCATAACTGAGATACCAAGTCCCTCCAGTTGGGCCTCCACCACTTCAATCCTCTACCAAAGGAAATCTCATATAAAAGGAGTCAATGAGGTTCTCCATAAAAAATAAGGAAGAGCTTGGGGGTTGAACAAGGAGTTCACACTTTTAAGGACAAAGGGATGCAGACTCAATATGAATTGAAATTTCTCCAAAATGTCTTTGCTCTCAAAGTTGAATTGTTCAATCAGGGCTTGGATATGGCTCAATTTATATCCTTCAAATGGATTTGAATGGTTGTGTTGGAGTGTTTCCATTACATGGAAGGTCAAAGATAATGGATCTCATGACATGGCATGGAAACCCAACATTATTTTTAATTTTGAGCACCAAAAACAATGTACGTGGGCTGTAGTGGAGCAACCTACATATACACTTGTTTTTATAACTGATAGGGCACGTATATGTGGAAAAATGTTCTTTTTTGGATCTGGAAGGTACAAAAGGGAACTTCAAGTCTGCATAGGGAAATGGAAAGTCCATCCAATAAAGTTGCATGGGATGAGGAAAAATTGTTGTAACAAATGCCCCCTAATGTGTGAGGTTAGATGAGTATCTGAGATGGTCGAAATAAATTATAATTCCCATAAGTGGAGTAATGGAGACTCAGCTGGAAGTACTAGTTACTCATGAGAATATTACAATCCATAATGACTTTGTACACATGTCTTCCAATTTGAATTACACTGCAGATCCATGCGGAAATGTATCAAATAGTTGTTCATGGCCATGAATAGGAAATAAAAAGTGGACATATGCCATATGATTTCATAGTCACGAAAAAGGCACAGTGGAATCCAATCTCAAAATCAATTTGAAGATATCTATGTACCATGGAGTACAGTCTGATCTCCCATGATCGCTTAAGTCATAAAGGTACTGGTCCAATGAAAGACAACAACAGATGAGGAATGTTGCTACTGTAAGATAGTGGTATTCTACACTATTCAACGAATATGAAAGTCTACATCATGTGAATACATGAGTTGAGGTCGAACACATTGAGACTTAGTTTGATTATTGGTCATTAAGGTATACCGTTAACAAATGTGAGACAACCTATCGATAATGAAAGTAGGTATCAAGGCATCGAGTACATTATAAAAGTGTGAATACAGGTGTTGAGGTTGAACACTTGAAGAATCCATCGATCATGAGACATTGATGTATTTCCAACTGTTGATGGCGAGAGAACCTCCCACTGATGACTGCAAGCCTCTAGGTACTCATAGGACTCTAGGTCTCATTTCCAAAATAGACAAGATTAAGTCGATGGAATGATACCCACTGAAAGGAGAGCATTAGAGCACCTCTCATCATTGAAAATGAGGTACGAAGAAATATCTTGATGATTAGGAGGAGGTCAGATGAATATAATGTTCACGAACCACCGTCCATGTGTGTCCCTCACATGCACCATATGCAAGTAGTGCATGAAAGAGACCTTCTGAATAAATGTTATAAAAATATTTTCCTCACCTTATGCAAATTTTCTAAGAAGGCCTTTTTCCATTTCCCTATGCAAACTTGAAGTCCCTTTTTGCAAATCCCATAGCTAAAAAAAATATTTTCCCACATATACGTGCCCTACCTATTATACAACATGCATATATGAAGGTTGTACCACTACAACCCGTGTACATTGGGTTTTGTGCCCAAAATTAAAAAATGGTGTCAGGTTTCCATGTCACATCACGAGATCCATGATCCTTGACCTTCCATATACTGGAAACGTTCCGACTCGGCTCTTCAGTTCCACTTGAAGGCTATAAATGGGCCAAATCCGAGCTATGGAAAAGAGGAGAAGAATTCAACTTTGAGAGAAAAGTTACTTTGGATAAATTATTCACTTCATATTGATTCTGCATCCCTTTATCCTTTTAAGTCTGAACACATTGTTCATCCCCCAAGATCTTCCCTACATGATTGAGAACCTCATTGTCTCTCTTATATGAGCTTGCCTTTGGTGGAGGATTGAAGTGGTGGAGGCCCAGCTGGAAGGGACTTATTTTCTTGGTTCCGAACCGTGCTGACAGAAAAGTTTGTAATTTATACACTTATGCTGATTACATTTTAATAGAAATACTCTTTTATCATCCAATTAATATCTTTCAAATATTTGAATTGTTATTCCATGGTCATATTTGTTATGAATGTTGATGGATTATGCTATTGAATGTGCTAACAATATATATTATCACCATATGCTTTCATTTCTTGGTTTTTGAGGACAAGTTTCAAGTGTATTTCTTTGAGTCAAGTGCTCAACGATGGACTTCATCGAACGTCTGGACGAGGTGGGCTCTTTATATTGTCTTGTTAGCATATTCATTTATATAACATACCTGAGATTATAGTTGATTTATGCAGTCATTTCCATCTGTTGTGGTTTACCCCTAGCCATAAAGAGATTTTCCTTGTAACAATAACATCCAATAAGGAAAATGTCGACAAAGGAGAGGAAACCACCAATAAGGCCAATGGAATCCAAGACACTACATGAATCCCAATGTGTCAATAGTTTTATTTTCTTTGAACACAAGGGAAACCCCCCAGTCAACGACCAATGAGGAAATGCCAACTATTGGGTTCAAGGTTACCTACTCATAATGAAAGTAGGACCAGGGTGCATGGTAGGACTACAAATTCATGTGACTCTGATATATGTTGAGGGTATGGCCGACATGCAAAGTCGATAATTCTGAGAAATGGCCAACACTGGATTATAGAATTCCTTTGAACAAGAGCATGAGACATATGGATAACTCAGGCATCATAGACTTGATGATAAACATTGTGATGTAGGAGGCATAAAAAACATTTCCATAGGGACTAGAAGAATAACCAATCGAAGGAGTAAACTCTAAGTAATGATCTCAACTTCCTAAGGTCATGCTAAACCCAAAATTTGGATGACAATGGACTCAAAATTTTGTGTTTTGTTCAAAGAAGACACGGCTGCTGTCGATATGAGATGACATTCTTTTCTCGCCCATCTTTTTTTGTTTTTTCATAGGCATAGAAATGCTATGATACATGAGAGGAAACGAGTGTGGCAAGTAAGCCATTAGCTCCAAACAATGGAACATACCTATGCTTAATGCAATGAAGTGCGTGTGGGGCATGGACACTCAAGGGAATGTTTCCTCTTGGGCTACAGGGTTTCAAGCTGCAAAGGATATATAGAAGGCTCTGCTTAGATGGTGATGCAAATTGCTGAGGTAAGAGGCTTATAAAGAGAAAGCGAGAACTGAAAATAAGCTCAATAATGCAAGAAGGATGATGAAATGCAATTACGACTTAGCACCAAAAAATTTCCTTTTTCATGGATTTAGTTCCCTAGGCCCAAAAAAGTATAAAATAATACCCAGGATAACTCTTCTAGTCAATGGAGATTAGAGTATTCCTTTTTCATAAGTAGTCTATTTGGTCCAGAAAAGGGTTAAACTTATACCAAATAGACGTCCTTTCAAAGCCATTTAACAAGTGTGAAAGAGACAAGTTCACTTGATGATATTTTCATTTTTTTGAGAGTCAAAAAAGAGCTTAACCAGGACTCGGGGGGAGTCCCATATGTAATGGTAAGAATTATTGTAAGTAAGAATATGGGGTTCAAATGCAAAGTCATATTGGGACTATTGGAACTCCCAGTCCTATGGAATAACTTCTGCATGGGCACCAAATGGCACAAAGGTTCTAACTAGGGAGCCCATGTTTGGTAAGCCTCTTTCACTTAATAACAACACTTCTAGTATCAATGAGAAGGTTATATGTCACTAATAAATGGGTTTGTACCTAGGGTGCATGGATCACAGTAATAGGATGATGCAAACGTGCAAAAATGAGTGAAAACCTATCCTATATGCTAGTGAAAGAGTATACCCGCCAAAGACATGAATGGGCGGTATGATGTTGGAAACTACAAAAAATACTAGTCAAAATCACCAAAAACCAAGTCTTTCCACTACACTATTAGTCCATAAGGTAAACATTTAGCACAAATATAGGAAGTGGGAAAAACATTTCTACTAATAGTAAAAACAAACCATCTTACCATACCATTTGGGTTTTTTCACCCACATAGTGCATTTTAGGCCATTTTTCCCACGATCTTCAAGTTTTGATTGCGGGAGTTACGATCAATAGAATCAACAACCATATGGACCAAGTAAGTTCCCATCCCCTCTACTTCAATTTCAATGGTTTATATTTCAATTTTAGGCCCCAATTTTTTAGTATAAGAGGGCATAACAAGGAAACTAGGGCGTATGCGGGTGACAGTTCATTGGGACGTGTATATGACCCCATATGCATGGAAAAATTGAAGCCTTCATGCATATATGCATCCCTATACATGAATATTACCAATTTATCCTATGTATAAGTCTGTGAACAACATTTTTGAAAGGTTTTAACTAAAAAAAATTGGTTTGTCCTTTGCAAGATGGTGATTGAATGGAGGGAGATGGAGCATGAAGAGATATATGTAGTAGTGGGAAGGGATGAAAGAGCCCAACAAGATTTAATGAGATGAGGCCTTTATCAATTTTGGGCTCTCAAGGGAATGAAGGATCAAGTGAGGTTACTCCAGCTGGTAGTAAACTATTGCGATCTAGAGACAGAGTCCTTCAACCTCGATGGGAAACCATTGAGGATTGAAGTGGAAAATATATACTTCATCACATGATTGCCTTGCGAAGGCTAGGTAGTGAATATAAAGGCCCGAGGGGCTAGGGGTGGTATGACTATGGAGGATTAAATTTCCACCCATTGTGTTGTAGGCACAAATAAAGTAGGGAGCCAAATCCCAATCGGGGTGATCAAGAACCTGAGCTTAAATATCATCGTGCTTGTACTCACATGGATTTCAGGGTCGATCTTGTTGCACCAGGAATCAATGCCACTCATTTTATATGTGGTGGAGTGTTTAATACCCACTGTTTATGACTCATGTATCTCACTGTTGGATAACATGAAGAGCCAGTTGATAGATTGCAAACAAGGGAAAATGGGAAATTTTGGATTTGCATCTATTCTTTGTAGTTTTTTCTTTGAGAGGGTTCCAGGCTTGATCCCTAGAGTATATATTACTCCACATGGAAATATTGATCTAGCCATGTCATGGTGGACTGACCTAAGGAGGTGGCTAGGAGGTGGTAGGGTGCCAAATCCCTACAATGATGAGTTATTTTTCTGGTGGCGTCTGTTGGCATGTTTTACAGGAAAGAGTGTGCTTGTCATTGATGGAAAGAAAAACAACGTCGATGTTTTACAGGAAAATCATAATCTCAGGAGGAGAAGCGAACAATATGTAGAAACAAGAAATCTCAAAAGAGATAGCAGTTTCCAGAATTGCAAACGAGGTCCAAGAGACAGACTTGCAGGAGGAGCAAAGGTTGAGACCCATGAACACTTAGAAAATCTTCTAAGTCGGAGAGATCAGAAGCTCAGGAGGAATAGAGACAGTGGTCGTTGGATCACCGATCCAAAAGACCAGTAACCATTAGATCCAATGGATTTGCGAGGAGGTTACCATTTGGAGAATCTCACTTCAAAAGAATTGGTAACTTGAAAGTTGAATTACCTGAAGCCCGAAATCCGAAATGAATGTGGACCATCGGATTTGGAGAAAATGCAATGATTGTCGGATTGAATTAGTGGAATGACAAGATAAACAAGGGTTGAGATCTGAGATCACGATCACCTGAATATCTGTCGATCATCGGATTGACTTAATTGAAGGGTAAGTTAAATCAAGCTAAAGAGTTTAGAATTTGATTATTCGAATACTCGTCAGCTGTTGGATCAAACACATATTTTCGTTAGTTGTTGGATCATTCTAAGTGGAAGGAAAAGATAAGATAGAAGAGCTGCATTGCAGACATTTTAGGTCATTGATCTAAGATCCCGATCCAATGAACTTCATTTTTTTCGGGTATAAATATGTGAGGAGGTTACTCTTTGGAAAAAATCTCACTTCAAGACGTCAGTTTGAGATTTGAAATCTCTGAAGTTCGAAGACCTAGAGAGACAAAATACATTCTCGACCATTGGATCATCCGAAGAATATCGCAGCTGTCAAATCATTCTAAAGTGGAAGAACATGATAATTTGGGTAAAGGGCGCACTAATATCAACAATCGAGAATTGGGGACTCAGATCTACTGTCGACAGGGCATATTGGACCCCCCCAAGCTTTTTGCCTTTAACTGTGGGGGAGGGTACGAGTTGGTGGTATTTTCCTTGTGGGAACCTCATACGTGTCACCTTTCTGTTAACTTAGACCCCCCTCACTCATTACCACTTACCACTTGACCCCCCCTTGAGTAAACCACCAAACCACTCATACATACCACCTTCATGCTCTGACGTCACACTCCACTACCCGCTACATGTCACACTCCACTATCCCGCTTTGCCTCCACATTCCACTACACTGCCTACACCTCTCACCCACATCAGTAGACCACCTCAACAAGGACATGTGGCAGACCACGTCAGCAAGAACACGAGTCATTCGATCTAAAATATCACTTCGGGTGTATTCTCAATCATTGATCATAATATAGTGGAAGGATAGTGTAAGTTTGAGAAGTTGAAATTTTGAAGTTCCGAAGGGAGAAGTTCCGACAACCATTCATCTCAATGTTTGATTAAGTCATAGTCATCGGATTGAACAATGAAAGGATGAGTGTAAGGATCAAATCTGACCATTGATTTGTTTCCATGAAATAAACCATCAGATCTGATCTGTCCATTTCAGGATCACCTTCAAGATTGTAAGATCAATGGTCCTATAACATTGCAAGGCTAGAACATGCTCATGTCTTAAATTTTCATGAGTGGGCCACAATCGAAACCACGGTTTTGGAGAAAGGACGCGTGGAGGCTCGTAGTGAATTGCGGGGAGAAAAATGGGTTGCCCTCAAACTGCCTATGGACGCGCCCACAATTGCATGGTCACATGAAGTTCATAGCCCAAGGTCATATCATGAAAAAGAGCTAGTGCTCACTAGACCGAGATCAGGAAGTGCCTTTTGAATAAGCGATTGGGTCACCGCCAGTGGTCACGTGAAGGAAGGGGCTTCGAAGCCAAATAAGCCAAAGACAATTGGCTGTAACTGACAGAGAAGATGAAGAGTTTTGATTGCCAGAGAAGCCAAGGAATCTTAGGATAACGCCCATTAATGATGAATAGATTGAGCATAACTGCCAGAGAATTCAGAGAGCTTTAGGGTGATCCCCAGAGGAAATAAAGAGTCTCGAGGTAACTACTAGTAGGATGAAGACTCATCATAGAGACAATTGACAGAAGGAAAAGTGTCATAGACTGTAACTACCAGAGAAGCCAAAGAATCTTAGGATAATGACCACTGATGAAGAAAAAAATCAGCATGATCGCTAGAGAGAACGAAGAGCTAGGTGTATGATCTGGCAGAGGACTTGGCATGATAAATATACGCAGAATAGAGAAGATATGGTTGCTTCTGTTGAGATTTATTCATGCGGGTGGAAGCGTGTTGGGAGGAGGAGTTGAAACGCATAGAAGAGACATAACACATAGAATGGAAATAATACATAGAACATAAAGCGTAGAAGAAAGACATATAACATAGATGCATATCTAAGAGAGAGAGAGAAATCCGAGTTGCGCAGGTAGAGTAGAGAAGTGATGATACTGGTAAGCCTTTGACAAACACTGTATCATTATAATAAGTTTCAGTAACAAATTTCTTATAATCAGGGTGGTAGGGAGGTGCTAGGGAGGACTGTTGTCCTCAGAGTTTCAAGTGGGTGCTTGAACATAGGGAGTTGCATCTTCGATCTGGTTGTAGCCAGAAAAAACTAGGGTGGTAGGGTGGTGCAAGGGAGAACTATTGTTCTCTGTTATACAGGTTGGTTCCTGTGTAACTGGAAGTTGGTGCTTCCATCCAGTTGATTCCGAAACACTTAGGGAGTTGGTGCTTCCTTCTAGTGGGTGCTAGAGAAACCAGAGAGTTGGTGCTCTCAACAAGTTTCTGTTTGTAAAACAGAGGTGGTAGCCTAAAAAGGAGTTGGTGCTCATAAGAATGATAATGTACAGAAAATAAAGATTACTTTTCATATCAAGAAGAAGAGGTTTTTCCCTTTATGGTTTTCCTCAGGAAATATCTGTCTCTGTGTATTTCATGTGTGTGATTGATGTTGAATAATTTATTTCTTACTTCCCTGCATTATTGTGATCATTATTGAGTGTTCTATAAAGAGTTTAAAATGGACATAATTGTTTAAGCACAATAACAACTGATTCACCCCCCCCTCTCTATTGTCCAACAACGTCGACAGGTCATAGCCATTGATGACTACCCTTATGGTGGGATCGAATGCAGAGGGGATCAAGACATGCCTTTGCCACCAGGTTCCGCCTACGGTGATATTGGTAAGAAATGTTTTTATATATTTCATTTTTTTGTGTTTTTCAATAAAAATAAAAAGACCAATATTTTTGTATGGTATCAAGTATTAAAAATTTCTTTGTTACGAAGATGTAGGTCTGCGATGACCAGAGGGATTCCCATGACATCCATGGAGGGGTCGAGGAAATGAGGAAGCGGGTGGAGATGCAGAGAGAGTGTTGTATAATGTGTAGGGGAACCTGTTTCGATTGGCGCACATGATTCCTATGGTTCAGGTGGAGTGTTAATCCCTAAATAGTGGCTCATTATCCCTTAATTGGGGCATATTACATTAGTAATGTTATTTTATTTGTGTTGGATTTATTCCATTAGTTGTAATTATACCTCCTAGTCTCCTACATACACAAAGGAGACATTTTCATTTTGAATCATCTTGTAATTGAACATTTAAGTGGGCATGAGGAGGTTTCCCCCTCGAAGAGTCTTATTATCTAAATTTCTCTCTTTTCAAGGCGTTGAGTACTTATTCTGAGGCTTTTCTATGCTATATTGATATTTGGTTCCTAACATATGGTATCAGAGCTCAAGGTCTTAGGGTTTTGCTGCTACATCTGAGACACCTTGGAATTTTCACTATAAATGTTTTTCTACAACGTTTCATAAGGAACGAATTGGAGGATATTTAGTAGATGGATCAAGGTACATTGGGTTAAAATTGAAGCTTCTTAGGCCTTATAATTTCGGAGATACATACTATGCAAGATAGGGTTCTGGAATCATCCTGAAATGAGTCATTGTGGAATTTTTGCTATAAAAAATTTTCTGTAATGTTTCAGACCCTAAAATCTGGAGGCTATTCATAGAAATTAGTAAGGTATATGTGGTAAAAATTTCAGCTTTTGGGTCATCTTACATTTTTAGATACATCCCGTGGAAGATAGGGTATCTGACTAGTCCTGTTGACTAATCTCAAGAAGGTGTTCCAGGTAAAACAATAATAAATTCTTCCTAGAGTATCCAAATTGAGTGAGACTGTCTATCGATTGGAACCATTCCTGAGGATTTTGTTCAAGGAAAACTTGGATATGTGCAAAAATATTAACTTTTTTCCCTATCAACGCTTTCGGTAGCTAGAATAGACATAATTCAGACCAATTAGCTACTGAAAGATATTCTTTCAGTGGCTAATGAACAATCAAAATGTTCTCCTAAGCCATCGAGAGGTATGTTTTAGTGAAATTAACTTTTGGATCTATGCAAAAATATTAACTTTTTTCCCTATCAGCGCTTTTGGTAGCTATAATAGACATAATTCAGACCAATTAGCTACCGAAATCTCTGCTTTCAGTGGCTAATGAACAATCAAAATGTTCTCCTAAGCCATCGAGAGGTATGTTTTAGTGAAATTATCAAAATTTCAAAAATAACTTTTGTCTTAGCTCAAAAACGCCTTAGGGCTGATCTTTTAAGGCTTTTGCATCTTGCTCAAAGATTGTAGGATTACTGGCTGCATCTGGTTCATTGCACTGAACTGCCACCTCTTCTAGGGTTTCAAGAGTAGCATGTGTTTGAGACTGTTGTTTTGGAGACATAGCTTGCTTCCTCAAATCCCTGACCTTTTTCTTCAAGCCCTGAGCTACTCTCCATAAGCTATTGTAATCTTTTACAATCTTGTCCTTCTTTTTCTTTTCCTTTATGCTTTCATGTGCTAATCTTTCCAAGGATGAGCTGCTTTCTAAGAAGTTCTTCAACAGGGTTTCATATCTAGTTTTAATTACCCTTTCTAGCACTTCTTGTTGAGATAACTTCTTCTTAAGCTTCTTGATTTCCTTTGATTTACTCTGCTTCACTCTTTTTCTAGATGAGGCATCTACAACTTGTGGTTCTTGTTCTTCTTGAGGTGTAGGTGATGGAAGGTCTTCATACCTTGCTGTGAAAACATCCACATAAACTGAATTTTCATGCCCTGTGGTAACTGAATCTTCGTGCCTTGTTTCATTATGATGTTTTTCATCCTCCGAGTCGGTGTAAGGAAGATTAAGAATGCTCTTGTTCACTGGGGTTTCTTCGGCGTTATCTGTTTCACTGTTGAAGTTTAGTTTCTTCTTAGTTTTGTTAAGCTTAGAAGAAGGAGAGGGTTGATTAACTAGAATTGGAGAGATAGTTGTCCTCCTCCTTTTTCCACTTCTAGGAGTAGAATACTTATTGGAATGAGGACTCTTTTTACCCTCTGGCTGTACATCAGTATGAAAATCATTCCAGAATAAGAAGTAATTCCACTCTTTGCTTCGTCTCTGCAACAACTCACAAACCAAAAGTTTAATTAGACCATGGTAGGATAGTCTACCTGCAAATTTATTGGGCTTGGCCTTGACCTGATGTGCTATCTTAGATAAGCTTTTGTGGAGAAAATAGGGCAGATTGAGTGGGCTTCTACCAGTAAAATGATTCATGAGTTTGAAATGGTAAATCATCACCCTATTATATCTACCTTCGCAAGTTATATAGACCATAATGGATTTTAGTAATTGTTTCCATTTCTCTTCAAGGAAAGACACAGGAATGTCTTTATTCCATATCAAATCCTTGCATTTTGGTTTCAAGTAAGACTTGAATTCAACATTCTTTGTGACAGTGGTTTTAAACCATTTTTCTCCAGTCCTGGGAAGCTCTTTCACCTCGGCTATGAGGGCTTCATCCACCTCAAATTCATCTCGACCGATCACTGCTTTCCTTCCATCTAAATTTAGGGAAAAGGCTTCTGCCACCTGCTGGTGAGAACTCTGTAATTTTTTACAAAAATTATAGCAACCTGCGTCCCTAAAAAGTTGGCATACCTCCGGGTGCGATTCCAAGTAACTGATATTGTTGAGCTCTTTCCTTAGAGTTGATCCTCCTTTCTTCATCTGTCGCAATGCTCCTATACACTTGCAATTGAAAAATCATATTTTGGGGGAAAGTTACATACCGTAGACTTAGGGAGATTCGGCTCAGTTATGATAGGGACGAGAAAAATGAGGCAAGCATCATATCATGGCGCTAATTACAAGGGATGCGAAAGAGCATATTATGATTTGAAACAATCATGGTTGATGGCTGAAAGGTACGTAACCATGTAGTTTGATGAAACAACGATCCGAAAAGATTCGCTATATCATGCAGAGATCAGCTCCCGGTCATGAACGATTTGTTCTCCTATCTTTTTGGCGGCTAATTGTAATTATAAAACTTCAAACCCGGCGATTTAAACGTGTGAAAGGACATGTTGACTCCTCCCCCACTCCTGTGATTTCGGTGGCTAAAATAGCCCTGAATTTCTTTGTTTAAGCTGCCGAAAGCTAAGGCTTTCGGTGGCTAATGAAAAATCGAGATGTTTGGCTAAGCCACTGAAACCTGAGATTTGAATTAGATCAAATAAAAACTAAACAAAAGTTTATTCTAACTTTATTACATGCATAAAGCTATAAAAAATGAGCTTTAAAAATTAAAAATGTATTTTTTTAAAAGACATCCTATCACCTAGAATGAAATAACTCGATTGATTTATTTGAGGAGATAACATTGGCTCCTATTGGGGGTGAAAGCCTTCCTGTGAGGTTTCAAGAACCATAGAACCAATTCTTTTCCTGTAAAAAGAAAATTCAAACCTATCTACTAGTGCTTCCATTGGGCATGGAGTTATTTTGCAAAAACAAAAACTGAAAATAAAATTTACAATGACAAGGCTTTGAATCCTTAGATGAAATAGAGTTTCAGAAAATGCCCATTGACTGGGCCACCAAGCAATTCTTCACCTTCCAGACTTTGCAGAATGAAGGTGTTGTTTTGTTGTAATTGAGTTATCATGAAAGGACCGGTCCATAAAGAGTCAAACTTTTTGTGGTTGCCTTTATCTTGCCTGAGAGCATCCCATTTCAGAACCTAGTCACCAACCTGAAAGTTGTCCTCCTTTGATTTTCTATCAAAAGTATCCTTGATCCTCTTTTGATGAGCTTATGATTTATCCACCACCTGTTCTCTGACCTGGTGCAATTCTACCAAGTCAAGAATTCTTCTCACCATATCATTTGATTCAGTTTGTTCTTCCTGAAAGAACTTAGCCACTGGTAGAACTAGTTGAATGGGGAAAATGGCATCAATGCCATAAACTAGTTTGAAAGGAGAAGTTCCTATATATTTCTTGATAGTCACTCTTTCGGCCCAAAGATAAAACTTTAGTTTAGAATCCCAACCCCTTTGATTCTCCTCCAACAAATTTCTGATTATTCTGACTAAACTCTTATTGGATGAATTAGAAAGGCCATTGCCTTGAGGGTAGTAGGAAGTAGAGTGTACCAATTGAATGCCCATTGAATTACACATGTCAACCAATGCATCAACTTTGAAGGTTGCTACATTGTCTGTCACTAGCCTTTTTGGGCAACCAAATTTGATCAGAATGTTTTCATAGAAAAACTTCATGACGACCTGATGAGTGGCATTTCTAGTGGGGATTTCCTCTATCCACTTGGTAAAATAGTCGGTGGCTACCAGGATCCACTTATTCTGCCCACTATATGAAGGATTAATCTCACCTATGAAATCTAGGCCCCACTACTGAAAAGGGCCATTCACTACAATAGGTCTCAGGGGTAGAGATTTTAGTTGCTGCTTCCCTGTGAATCTTTGGCACTTATCACAATATTTCACAAAGGTGCACACATCTGAAAAAATAAAAGGCCAATAATACCCATCCCTTAGGATTTTATGAGTTGTGGTCTTCCAGTAATGATGGCATCCACAAATACTCAAATGAAACTGATGCATGACTTCAACTGACTCATCTTTGTCTAAACATCTCAGTAGTAAACCAGTAGGATATTTCCAATACAAAAGATTATCATTAATGCAGAATTTAATTTCTTTGAGCTGAAGGGCTCGGGCTTGAGTCATGCTAATTTCAAGAGAAACCTCCAACTTCTATAAAAAATGAACAATACTTGAATACCACTCACATGAAGACAAATTCTCAGCCACCTTCTGGCTGTCATGTTGCTCTTCTGCTGCTACCCCCATCTGCAAACTTGCTGAACTTTCCCCAATGAAATTTATGTCCAAAAGATCATAGTTCTCTTCTGTCATGAGCTTGGAAAGGCCTTGGCCTTTTACCAACTTAGTTGGCTTCACTTTTATGTCAAACTCAATCAAATTTGCGATCCATTTAGCTCTCTTTCCATCAATATCAGGCTGGGTCAAAACATCCTTGACAGAGGTTGAAGGAACATAGGCAACAACCTTTGCATGGAGGATATAAATTCTGGAATCTTTTAATGACTTAATGAGAGCATAGGCTTGTTTTTCTATAGGATCACATCTTAGTTCAACATCCCTGAGTGATTTGTTGAAGAAAGCCACCAGATGATCAAGTCCTTCATCATCTTTTTGTAACAAGACTGCTGCCATTGTGTCATAGGAAGAAAAAGAGAAAATATAGAAATTCTTGGTGTAATCTGGACTGATTAGAGTGGGAGATTCCATGATAGCCTGTTTGATATCTTGAAATGAACTTCTTGCATCATTTGTCCATTTTATCTCAGATCCCTTTTTTTATTATCATAGAGGTTATATGTTTCACTAACTCAACGAAATTAGGAATAAACCTTCTGACAAAATTGATCTTACCGAGTAAGGATTGGATATCCTTCTTTGACCTTGGTATGGACAACTTCTGAATTGCTTCCACTCGAGCTGGATCAATTTTCACTCCCTCTGCTGAAACGATGTGTCCTAGGAGCTTACCCTTCTTGAGAGAAAATTGAGACTTTTTGGAGTTTAGTGAAATCCTGAACTGTCTGCATTTCAAAAATACTCTTTTCAGATGCTTCAGATGCTCTTCATGACTACTAGAATAAACTGTGATATCATCAAGATAGATGAGGACAAACTTGTCCTTCTCTCCCACAAAAGCTATGTCCACGACCCTTTGAAAAGTGGCCCTGGCATTCATCAACCCGAATGGCATCTTGGCGTACATGAAGGTTCCCCAAGGAGTAGTAAAGGTAGTTTTTTCTTGGTCATCAGGGTGTACAGAAACCTGGTTATAGCTTGAGAAGCCATCTAGGAATGACATGACAATGGCTCCTGAAATTCTTTGCAACAAGTGTTCCATCTTGTGTAGGGGATAGTTGTCTTTCTCGGAGCATTTATTTAGGTTCCAAAAATCAACGCATAACCTGATCTCACCATTTTTCTTTCTCACTATTACTAGGTTTGCAATCCATTTAGAGTATCTTAGTGGAATTATGATTTTGGCATCGATTTCTTTTTCTATTACAGGAAATAGGAGAGGAATGATATGTCTTAGCTTCTGTTTGAAGGGGATGTTGTCTTTCTCAAGGGGAATATTATGTTGAATGACATCGGGATTATAGGTTTTGAGATCACTGTATTTCTAGGAAAAAACACCAGCAAATTCCTTCATAATGTTGCAATATTCTAACCTTTGAACAACAATTAACTCAGTGGATAGATTTATGAATTTAGGATGGATTTGGCTTCCTATATTGTGCTCATGGATAGCAGGATCCTTCTCCTTCTTATTAGGTTTGTAGGGGACAGTGTTTTGGTCGAAAAGATTCTTAAGAGGCACCAAACACCGAGGTATATAATTATTGGGCAGTTGAACAATATCATGTTGACCCATTTTTCTTTTCAGCTTAGGATTTTTGGATTCCTCTACATTTTGATTTTCCTGGTCTATATGCATATCAGAAAATTCATCTACAACCTGGAGAAATCTACTAAGCTCATCATCATCTTCAAAGACTTTCCAATATTTGATATTATCGGGCAGGGATGGTCTATATTTGACTTGGATTTCATAATTTAGTCTAGGAGGCATGGGAGGAATGAACATACTGGATGAGACAACAAGGGAATCATCTAGGTGATTCATAGCTCTGGGTATATAAGAAATATCAAAAATGGAAAAAGAGTCCCTGATTTTCCATACCTCATCCCTGTAAGCTTTCAACCTAACATGTTTTTCTTGGAAAGTACTATTCACTTGATGTATGATGAGATCCGCATCTCCAAACACCTTTAGACCTTTGATTCCCATCTCCTTGGTAGAATTTAATCCCAACAAAAAAGCCTCATAATCTGCTATATTGATAGTAGTTTTGAAATCAAGTTTAAAAGACAAATGAATAGCCTCTTTTGAAGGAGAAATCAAAACTACACCTGCACCTGCTGAGTCTTTGGTACTGGCACCATCAAAGAACATGCTCCACATGGGAGTACCCTCTCCATTAGTCTTCTGATAAGTAGCCTTTGTGAGCTACAAAGGAGCTGGCAGAGAACCATCTATTTGCAGAATGCATGCCCCAAAGTCTGTGTCCAATGCATATATGGGATGGTTTACAGAATTCTTCCCATCACTAATGATGTAAGAAAGCTGATTTTCTCTACAAAGTCTCTTTAGCTCTCCTCCAAACACTGGGACTGTGGCATACGAAAGATCCATCTGCAAGGTACCTCCTAGCCTTTTTCTCCATGAACATTACAAGAGGAGGCCGAACTTGGGTGGGATATCATCCACTACAACATCCATTACCATGCTTCTCATTGGCAGCTGGGCAAGGTTTATGACAAGGTCTTTTATGAGGCCGAGACATCTGACTTTCCTAGAGTCGAAAGAGAAGAGATCATGGTAAAGTTTTGTGATATCAAGCCCAAGCTCATCCATCACTTCTTTAGGCATAAGATGGTGTGATGCTCCCGAGTCAAGCAAGCAGTTGTGAAGGATCTTGTCATGGATATTCAGGGATATGTAGAAGGGTGGACAAGAATCATCTCAGTCCTCTACCATAGGTCCTATTGTCACTGTGGGCTTGTCATATTGAAGGTTTACATAATCAGCAGCTGGGGGAGTCTTTGGTTGAAGGGACTTTAGGATAGCAGACTTGAATATGTTATTCTTCATAAATTCAGTCAATGGCATAGGTATTTTTACCTTTTGAATTTTTGATTCAAAATTAAATGAATATGATATTTTATCGGTAGGTTTTACCTCATTATAAGGATCTATGAGGGACACCTGTTCTTTATATTTGGGCTACAATTGCTTCTGTTTCTGTTTTGCAGGAGTAGAGATCTGATTTGTAGGAGCAACAGGATGCTTGGCAACAACATCTTTCTTTTTTCTGGGGGCAACAAGCAATGGCTTTGGAGCAACAATCTTAGATCTTAAATTATAACCCGACTGATCTTCTATCTGATAAAAAGATTCTTCAATGCTTGCCTCATTAATCTTCTCATTCATCTGGGCCTCCTCATAATCTGTTTGTGTCAAGAAGGAGGAATCAATATCATCCCCAAAGCAATTGATGTCGTCTTCTTCTTCAAGTTCATCATGAGATAGCTCCTGCTCTTCTTCTAGCACTGCATTTTGGAAGGGGGCCTTGATCCTTTGGTCTTTAGCTACATTCTTGTCTCTTTGAAGGATTTGGACCTACTGGTTGTTCCTTCTATAAGGGAATGCATTGGGATTCCTGGGAGCATAGGCATTAGGCTATTTACTTCTTGCTGGTTTCTGACTTTGAATTTTCAGTTTTGCCATCTCCGAGGTCAAGCTGTCCAACATCTTGGCCATCTTTTCCATTTTAGTATTTAAAGAAGAAGGAGGATCAATAGATGAATTCTTTCTTTCAAACTTTCCTTTAAGTTTTTGGGATGCCACAATGTTAGATTCAACCTCAAGAGAAGAATCTTGCATTAAAGCGAGTGTGGATGACCTTCTTTCTCTAAGGATTAAGCAAAATTCTGGATCAAAGGTAGAAGAGTAAGTAATCTTTGCTGATGCATCGGTTGGATTGATCTCTGTAGGGATCTTTCCAAACATCTTATTGAATCTTTTGGTGAAGTCTGAGACAGATTCCCCATTTTCTCTTCTTAGATTTCCAAATTCAGTAATATAATACAAGAGGTCTCTTCTTTCTCCCCAATGTTTCAAAAACACTTCATCTAATTTCTCAATACCTGCCACTGAATTAGCTGGWAGTTATTTGAACCACTTCCTAGCTTAACCATCCAAGCTCTGCACAAAAATTCTGGTCCAAACAACTTCCTCTGAAATGTTAATGTTCTCAACATAGGCATAGAAAGCCTCTATGTGTTTTTCAGCAGTATAATCTCCAGATCTAGTAAACTTGGGCATATATTTATGATAATCTTCTGTTGGCATGGCTGATAAGGGATTGGGAAAAACAAGAGTAGCATATCTATTGGCTAAGATATGTTCCATTTTTTTCAAAGGAGCAACCATGGAAATCTTGGGGGTTGATGCAGAGGAATAAGTTTCTGTAGATGATGGATGAGATGGGACAAGTGGGACTATGGACAATGGAGGTCTTACTTCATTGAGGAATGAAGTGGAAGCATTGGTAAGATGACTACCCTGAAATGTGGTTCCTGAATAAGGTGGGAAATAAGAAGCTTTGTAAAACTGGTCGAGTAGCAAGGCCAAGTTTTCTTCACCCTTAGAGGAAAGATCTTGTAAAATATCTTCAAGAACGAGCAAACTAGTATGAGTATGGAAAAAGATTTCAACAGGCTCAGTTTGTGAAGAATTCAAGGAAGAGGAAGAGTCCTCTTCTTGGATAGATTCTACAATTTCTTCTCCTAAGTTGGATATAGTAATATTCTCAGAAATAGGATCTATAAGATCAGAAGAAATTGAAGGCTCATCACCCTTCAAGATTTCTGACAAAATTACAATTTTCTGAGAACTAGAAGTTTCAATAGAAGTGGATTCGACAAGAGGTTATCTAGAAACAAATGAAGAAGTGTTTCTTGAAATACTTGGTCTAGATGTTCTTGCAGATCTGGAAGTTTGTCTTTGTAATGCTTTTCCACTTCTGATTATCTTCTCAGGGTCTGGAACTGGTGTTGCGAGTGACCTTTCTTGGTTTGCTCTGGTATGAGCCCTTCTCAGAGCCACTTCATTCCAATGGAGTCGCCAAATAGATGATTACAACCGAAAATGTGTCCAGACTTTGTCTATCATCAAAGTTGGATCTATGTTGTCTCCCAAGGAAGCTGAGCTTCAATCTCTGTCCCCGACAATGATGCCAATTTGTTATCACTCCAGGAAACTCTCCTATGCTGTATCTCAGAGATGCCTGGTAACTTAACCTTTTTGTAATTATTTTCTCAATGATGAATATGTAAATCACTGGATTGTATATTCAATACAGTCTAGCTATATTCATGCAGTACAAATCCACACCCATCATTGAGAAAATAATTACAAAAAGGTTAAGTTATCAGGCATCTCTGAGATACAACCTAGGAGAGTTTCCTGGAGTGATAACACATTCTAGGGAGATTAAAATCTCAAGAGTAAGGACTCACATGTCCATCATGCTAGTTACCTAGGAATTTTTCACTTTTTGCAAGGATTGCTTCTGAAACTTAGTAAGTTAGGAGTAAGCAAGATTTGTAAAGAACCAAGCGATGTCCACATGTTAAAACTTTTCTCAGTAACTTATTAAAAACCATTACACACTTTCAGTTATTGCACACAACATCACCACATATTCTAAATATTTTTACTAGAGACTTGAAACTGTAGAATTCTCTTCTCCCCACACCCATAAGCGATCTGAGAGGATCAGAAGGGATTCATTTATTTAGTACCAATATTTTGGTCACACCACTTTTAAACAACAAAGTTGGCCCATGAACCCAACTTCACAACCTACTCTCATCCTAAAATAAATCATAAACAACACATTTTCTAACCTCCACAGAAGGAACATCGAAAGAAAATTGTAGTCTAAGTTATGATTTTAGGGATATTTATCCAAATAGATCCCCATTATTTTTTTCTTCATAGAAACTTAGAAAGTTGTGAAATAGGGTACCAAAATCCTCCTAGTCAAGCATTCCTACACCATAATGCAAGGCGACACCTCTGAAGGGATGAAGGGAGAGGTCCAGTTGTTCTATGCATGCCTCCTTGGGTCACCCAACCCTTCGAAATAATCCAGCCTATGACCGATTTTTGAGGCCAAAAATCTAAATGTCGTTCTTTATCGAGGTGACTTAGTGGCCAATTCTAGGTTTTATCTACCCAAGGTGGCAGTTGTGGTCTGCAATCACACCTCAATCATATTTTGAATGACTGTTGGGAAATATCACCAACACTCTCAGGATATTCCCCCTTCACCCCTCATTATAACGATTGTTCATCCCTTCACTAGCTTCTCCTCAAGTGGGTTTTGAACCCATTGTCGAGTGATTTTTTGGAGGCCCAGTTTTATTTGAGAGGAAGAACGATAGGTATATTATGACACATGAATTTATTCCTGCCCCCACATAGATGATACCCTCAACCATCTTACATTGTTACTTGGTTTATGTGTGATTTCCATCATTTCATTACATACGGTTTTAAAAATATATTGTTGAGCCAGTTTACAAAGCATTGGTTCTATTATTTCTCCTCACCACCACTTGCACACATCCACATATAGTCTAGCACCATAGGGGAACCACAACATCCCCATCAGTCCCGATGTTAGAGAAACCTCCCCCCAATTTTGGGAGGTGCCCCAATTTGGTTGACACATTAGCACAACTAGAACACACACTAGTGAGTGCCATTGTTTAGGATTAGCTTTGATTGGGTACACCTTTCTAGGCACCACTATCTTGAACAATCCACCCATTTAGTAGCCCTTCCTCTTCAGGAATTGGATCTCCAACCATTAAACACCATGGAAGGAACACAAAACCTACCATATATAACCCCATCCTCTTCTTCTTAGTTAGGACTAACTTGCCCCCCCTCTCCTAGTTATATTCATCATCCACCACTCACAAGGATTAAGAAGAGAAACACCCACTATCAACACCCATGGCATGAGGGAAATGCTTATACAGGTGGGGGATCTCATAATTCCCACTAGAACTACAATCAAACCAAGCATAGATGTACCACCCAAACATGGACTAATCACCTTTTCCCATTTTGTGAGCTCTATAGTCACCTAGCCCATCAGTGCCCCAAACTCACTCCATAGCTAGTCCAATTAGTTTGTTTGGAGCACACACAACACAATAAACTTAGTAGTTATCCTTACGCTACTTTTTCATTCCCCCTCCCCCAACATGCACCCATTACTCCATCAGGTGAGGTTCCATGCACCTCGACATCATTTGTTACTCCTCACATGGGTAACTCCCCCTCACACCCAATCTACTTGACAACCGAGGCTCAGTCATGTAGACTTGGGGGCACCCCTTCCACCTCTAGTACCAAAATATCTACTAGACCTTATCCTTGTAAGGAAAATGGAAGTGTATATCCACAATCGTCACATGCCATCACCCTTGATTGGGATGAACTTATCCAAGCACGACTGCCATTTTCTACCCCGTTTCAAATACAGGTCATCATTAAAAACCATACAATTTATCAATGTATAATAGATGATGGGGAATCCTCATGTATTATGTCCTCATCAAATTGGACACAACTAGAATCCCCTAATATTATCCCATCGATGACTGAGTTAAGATATTTTGATGGTAGACGATGTTCCACCTTAGGTATCTTACCAAATCTCCCCATTGAGTTAGGTGGTAAGATGGTTTTTGTCAATGTTGTTGTCATGGATGGTCCCATGGATTACAATATTCTCCTAGGCTATGATTTCATCTATTCCATCATTGCTCTGGTGTATTCACTCTTTCAAGTCACGATATTCCCACAGGAGGGATGCATCATCACCATAGATAAACTCTTCTACACTGATCCCCCCCAAAAGGATTCTCATAATAACATCTCACATCATGTTTCTCACATTGATTCCATGCACTATGTGTCCACTGCGACTAGTCGTGCAACCTCCACTCCCCTTAAAAATGAGCCCATGCCTCTAGAACCACCTCCTCACCACTTGGCCTTCAAGTTTGGGTGGATTTATTCATCCTCGGAGGAATCCATGCATGTTTCTATGCCAAACCCAAAAGAAACCATGAAATCTCAACTACATTCTTCCTAGAATACGAAGAATTCTTTGAGGCCGCTACTTCTTTCAATGATTCTAGTGATAAAATCCATCTAATTTATCTTATCCACTTCTAGCAGGGTCCTAATAATTCAATTGGTGTCCCCTATGATATTATTTCCCTTGATAAGGTCATTACTCCCTCTCAAATAATATCATATCTTAACACTGACATGGATATCAGGGAATCCAATTCCATGATGACCATGTTAAATTTTTAATTAAAATAAAGTACCAAGGCAAGTGTTTCTTTTCCCTAGGCGCCTAAGGGGGAGAAAGTGCCTAATGTGGGTCCTAGTCATTTAATTTGTGAGATGAAAATTAAAAGGTGACTTTATGACTAAAGTGAGGGTGAGTGAAGAGACACCGAATCTCAGCCACCCATCTAATATAATCTCAATCATTAGATTAGAAAACCCCTCACCTTCCCTCATGAGGTCAACTAGGGCAAGAGGGCGCACCCATTCTTGGGTAGTTCAAGCATTCTTGTTGAGAGAACAAGAGAGAGAAAGAGATAGGTCGAGCTGAAGAAAAGAGACAACATTTGCTAAAGGAGAGCATGCATCCCAAAGAAAAGAGAAGAACGGATTTCGAGGCAATAGACAACAAGGAAGAATATGCCGTACCGTACAGATTTGTGGAGGCCGTACAACATTTAATGTGCATAGAAATCGAGGAGGACAACAACTGCAATTTTTGAGAGTATTGGCACACATTCCAAGGCTATCCTACAACATTTATTGGCACAAAAATCCAGGTAACTACTGTAATAAATTTATGAGTGTATTTCCGTATAGTCTGTGCAGTTTGGCATGAATTTTGAGGGCCGTACAACACGATTTACAAGGAGTTGTTCATGCTGGTTTTTTCATACAGTTTTAGCAGAGTTTTGGCACAAATTTTTTAGATAGTCCGTACAACTTTAATTGTTGGGACAATCGTACAGTTGTAGGGATTTATGGGACAGAAATCGAGGAGCATTTTCCAGGACTGTTCAGAAGGATTTTAGCGAAAGAAAGTCCAGATAAGTTTGTGTAAATTTCTGAAGATGAATATGCTGTAAAAGAAATTTCTCAGAAGCTCATAAATAATAAAAATCCCTCTCTCACTGGTTTTCCCCTTGTGGGGTTTTCCAGGGTCAAAGTTAGACCGAAAATCTTTGTGTCTATATTTTCTAAGTTTTGCATACTGCTGATATTTTATTTCTGCGTTGAAAATGATGTTCAGAATCCTCATGTTTCATTTTTGAAGTTTATTTTCTGTTAAGTTTTTATATGATGAAACAATGCTGAAACATATGCTGAAACAGTGTTGAAACATATGCTGAAATAGTGCTTAAATTGTGTTGAAACATATGTTGAAACAATGCTGAAACATATGCTAAAACAATGCTGAAACATATGCTGAAACAATGCTGAAACTGGGTTTGGGCATTTAACTTTGGCTGAAAAATCAGCGAGACTGAAACTAGGTTGGGGTCTGAAAAATTTATAGACCAATCATGCCCATATAGGCGATTTTTCCACATAGTTTAAAGTCCAAAACCCCCCTAGAGATATTACACAAAATAATGGATCTCATACACTATTTCAGATCCTCTTTTGTGTATGTTCAACTTTAAATTTCCTACAGTTTATCTTTGGTCCATAATATTGGGTATTTGGAAACAACCCTTTCCCCATTACTCATATCATAATATAGGGGTAAGTATCACTTTCCACCTTGGTCACATAAGACCTAGCTCTCGACATAACACCAAACAACAATATACCCTTCATTGGAACCATTATAGCACCACATTGTGTCCAGTTCCCCTAGACATAATGCAATTACAAGCCACATTGACTAATAAGAATGATCCACCGAGATAGTTTCATTACTTCTTTTGAAAATGCCCCCTTATCCTTAGTCATTTTCAATTCTCCCCATAGGGAAACATGGCCTCCTTTAGGGAGTGCCTTGTTTGGAAACCCATGGTTCCATGGCCTCCTTTAGGGAGTTCCTTTTTTAAGGAACCCATTGTTTTGTGGCCTCCCTTAGGATGAGCCTTGTTCGGGAGCCATGGGTTCCCTGGCCTCCTTCATGGAGTGCCTTTTCAAATAACTCATTGTTCCATGGTCTCCTTCAAGGAGTTCCTTTTCCAGGAACCCATCATTCCTTGGCCTCCCTTAGGGAGGGCCTTGTTAGAGAACCCATGGTTCCCTGGCCTTCTTTATGGAGTTCCTTTTCCAAGAAATCATTATTCCATGGCCTCCTTCAAGGATTTACTTTTTTATGAACCCATTATTTTGTGGCCTCCAAGGAGTTCCTTTTTCAGGAAACCATCATTCCTTGGCCTCCTTTAGGGAGTTCCTTATTTGGGCACCCATGGTTCCCTAACCTCTGTCAGGGAGTGCCTTTTCTCAGGAACCTATTATTGTGTGGCCCCCCTTAGGGTGGGACTTTATTGGGAACCCATGGTTTCCTGGAAAGGAGTGCCTTTTCAAAGAACTCCTTGTTCTGTGACCTCCTTCAAGGAGTGAATTTTCCAGGAATGCATCATTCCTTTGGCTCCCTTAGGGAGGGCCTTGTTTGGGAACCCATGGTTCCCTGACCTCCTTCATGGAGTGCCTTTTCCAATAACTCATTGTTCTGTGGCATCCTTCAAGGAGTTATGTCAAGTAAAATATATGCTATCTATTTCGACATTAAATTGTCAACCCGAGGCTTGCAAGCTTCGAGGTTCCATCACTGTATGTGCGGGTCTAGAGCTCTAATCTAGCCTAGCCAAATATAATCTAATTCCAATAAACTCAATTAATGAAGAGATTTAAACAATTCTAGAATTATGAACTATTTACCCTAAGCAACTTCAAACAAGGAATTGATGGACTATTTCTAAATAAGAAAATAACAATCTATTTTAAAGCTAGTTAATCTATTCATTTTTTTTAGGTAAGTGACAACAAGTAAGCTATTTATCCTTGAGAAAATAAGCAAGTAAACAACTAACCTATCAAGAATATTTTGACAAGTGAACTCTATTCTTAAAAATAACTCATAACCATTTCTATTCTACAAAGAATAAACATTATTTCAAGAAAATCCACAAACCCATAACTAACACTAATTAGAAATTCTAATTCTAATTCGTAACTAAAATAACATTGAGAATACTCCGTATATAAATCTACAAACTCAAAACTAATTCGAGTAAATTTACAAACTCATGAACTCATGATTAAAAATCTTAATTCAAATCCACTCTTCTAATTGAAATTGCAATTCAAATCCACTCTTCTAATTGAAATTGCAATTCAAATCCACAACTGAGATTTTATAATCTAATCTAAACTAATTCTATCATTAAAGCTCAGATTTCAAAACTAGAATGATGTAACAAAACATAACTCCAAAATCTATTCTTATCCTATAGTACTAAAGCAAGATAAATGAACCAAATAGATTTAGGAAAACATAATTGAACTGATAATTAAATTTAGCTTGTTTACAACTAATAAAACTTGCAACTATTAATCCATTGAAGCTTGCAAACGATCCTAAATTAAAACTCTGTTTACACTAATCCTTTGTTCACATAATACTTTGTTTTAATTTGCAGAAGCTAATTTAAAACTTCAATACATCATCTAAGTTAGTAGCCTGCAGGGCAATTGTTAAGAAATAAGAAACAAAACGTGAAAAATAACCAACTCCTATAAGCAAACTGCAATTTTAAAGAAAGACGAATTAGACAAGCAAATTACAATATACATGTACAATAATTAAACCGAAAAACACATACAACACAGAAACAGGTAAAAATTCTAACTAAGCAAATAAAACACACAAGATATCTATCTATACAGTCACCTAGACCATTGGTGCCCCCCCTAGCAAGTCGGTGCTACCCTTCAACAACAAGACGCAGTCACATAATTAACATGGCATTGATATTAATCATGAAAACAAAGTTTTACAACAAAATCAAAATAATTTATGTGTGTATGTATACAAATCCGTTTTTCTTCCTAGCATGGACAATATGGATTTATAGAGTGTTTACAGAGTTGAGAGGTCTACCTCTGATACTCTTAGAATAGTATGTGCATAAAAAAATCAGTTAAATCATTAAAAATCAAATTCTATTAAGGAATCTTCAATACATGCTTGAAACAAAGTGAGTCAAATAGGCCATGGATCTCGGGCATCTTCAATGGCTGGAAGCAAATTCTGGTAGGACATTGAGCAAGAGGGATCCCAAGGGAGAAAAACCCATGTGCTTGAATTTCATAATGGTGCCCCGAGATATGCAGATCACCAACTTCTCTGTGCTCCGAGTGCCGAATGGAGTGCCAGATGGGGTGCCGGATGGAGTGTTGGATGGAGTGTCAGATGGAGTATTGGAGTATTGGAGGGACGAATCGAGGACCACAAATGTCTCTCAATCTGTTTACAATTTTAGGAAACAACTTGCGAAAGACCTAATTGGGCATATTGGGCACAAAACCCATGTGCCATATTTTTATGATTCAACTTCCTCTTCCCATAAATTAAGATCTAAGTTCGCTTCTTGGAACAATGCTAGATGAAGGTCCGAATGAAGGTCTGGATGGAAGGGCGGATCACATTTTTAACCTGTTGCAAGCAAACAAGAAACGTTAGATCAATGTAACCATTCAACTGAATATGAATTAATCATAAAACCATTGAAAAATGTTGATTACACATAACTTGTGTGATTCCATGGAAAATTGATGTATAAAGCTTGATAATACCTTTAAAATATCTAAATGAGATCATAGCATATGTAATATCACATGAAAGAAGAATTTGATCATCACATTAAAAAATCAAAACACGAACCAAACATTACCGCCACGCCTAAGGATTTGCATGTCCCTCTGCAAACAAAAATGAATCACCCGACATAACTAAACTCGTGAAGGAGGAGGTGGATTGGCTTTAGAATTTTATCCCTCTTGTCCCGGGGATTTTGTCTTGGGCCTTTTACGATGTTTTTTAGATGCCTATCCATAGTTTTTCGCTCTTCCAATTATTGAAGCAACTGAGCATTTTCTTGTTGCAATGTATTAATAGCTAGGGTTTAATCATATGGCTTAAGAGAGGAAGGCTTAGGCTCTTTGATAGATGAAGAAGGTATATCAACTTTAGAATATGGTGTAGGCATCTGTGAGGAAGGAGTAACAATGTTTTTGTGAGGAAGACTTGGTGTGATAAGTTCATATTTGATCAAGTTTCCTTTGCTATCGATATGCAACTGTTACATGGATCATTTGAGTGTAATCAGTCTTCCCTTGGAAAACATAGATTAAGAAAAACTGTAAAGTATAATGCACAACAAGCTTATTAATTATACACATGAATTATGTCAGCAGGATAAAGTTTAGAATTTTAATAAAAACAACTGTTGATATAATAGCCCAGAGTATCATAAAAACAATATAACATAATTTTTACAAAGATTCTACTTCCTATTCTCATGGATTATAAATAGGAAGTATTTATCATTTGTCAACTCATGAAACCCCTCCCCCACTCCTAAGTATTGTGACACCTCACAATAAAAAATATAGGGAACCAATCAATTCTCCCAATAGCCTAAGATTTACAGCTTGTTAAGTGTAGAGATAAATTTCACATATCAGTCTAACGAGATAGTTAGAATATGGCCCCACCTATAGGATAGAACTTCCTACATATAGTTAAGAAGAGTTAGGCGAGAGAGTCTTAAGATAGTCTTAAAGTTAGTTCCTAATGGAAGATTTATGGAGTTCATTGACCTTAGCTTAACCATGCATACTTCTTGTCAGCTTTGTCTACAAGTAATGCCATACATCATGTCAAGTTTAATATTTAGGAATTTTATATGTTAATTTTTTGTCAGATTATCATCCTCGCTAGGTAGAATGCCCCCCCTGCCAGCAAGCCTGTTCAGTACTCTAACGAGTTTACCTAGTCATACCATAGGCCGGTACTCGCTTCCAGCAGACTTGTTTAGTATCTCAACGGGTTAGCCTCTTACACCCTCAAATACTGTTCCACCATCTTTTAAGATTTTAATACAAAGATTGCTTTGTGCAAGAAGATGGGGAGGCAACTCTGACAAAAAAAACTTTTCTCTTTCTTTTTTAGATTGGGATGGTATTTATGCTAGAGGATGACTCTCCTTTATGTATTCCTTAGAGATTTCCCTGATGTAAGAGGTACTTAAGAGGATGCAGCCTATCTAAATATATGGTATAATCAAGTATTTTTAGTGTGTAGTGGATGGTACCATTGGGAAAGAACATAATGGTATCTTTAGGCTCAACTCACTTTTTTTTTAAAAGTTATTGTGATGTTTCCATGGCTAATCGCTAATCAAGCCTCCTTGTTACTCTTTAATAAATATACTTTACTCACTTACTTAGGGTTCTTAGGGAAATTGTATGAATAACCTCTAAGTTTGATAGTCAAGGTATCACTTCCTTATATCCTATAGTGGTGGAGGTTAAGAGCAACTGACATTAAAGATGCCTTGAGAAAAATAAGATGGAAATCTTTTAAAAAATGCGGCTAATTACAACAAGTCATTATTCAATTGATGCTTATTAGACAACAAGGTTTAAATATAGAAATATTTTTGAAGGAAAATACTTCCCTTTTTGTCTCCTTGAAATTGTCCACTTGTGGTGAAATAAATACCTGCAAAGATCTCTAAAAGTGTTTGGAAAAACCACTCTAAAATATCAAAAATTGATGAGATCAATGAGATAAAGTCACAGGAACATGTATCTCATAGTTATTTTATTAAAAAGAAAACGTAAAATTGTTAGAATATAGAAGATGGTGTGCTCATTTTACCATTGATGATACCCTCGTCACCCAACCACAGGCCGAAGCCTCCCTCCGAGAACCTTAACCTTGAATGAGAACTCCTCCGGAAGAAAAACCTAGGCTAGATAGCCAAAAAAAGGGTAGCACATCAATCTCCAAGGATAGCGCATCACAAAAGACTAATCAGATGTTCCAAACCCTAGCCAAGAGATATTCAAGCCAATACTAAAACTAGCTGCTGCTGCAGCTGTACCTGCAACCCTCATCCAAACCTGCGCACCAACTGCAACTGCAGTGCGCACCAACTGGGAAACTGCAATTTTGAAATGCTGTCAAATGAGAACTGGCGCCCTGTATTTATAGTAATCCTGCCAGTTTGCTGGGGCCAACTTCTCCTTCTGGGTATGTGTCTGTTCAATATATTATTATTAATTCTGGCTGACTTCTTCTCTTGGAGGCTAATATTCTAATATAAATTTTCTTCTTGAGCCGACAAGGCTTCTAGGGTTATTAGCCAACTCATTAGGGTTTCTCTTGCTTCCCAGAGTCTTCTATTCTCACTAGGTTCACACGTGGGGGTAAATACCTCCTACAACTACCATAATATTAACACTCCCTCCTAGCTAGAGAGGTATTTATGGGTAATGGACTTGAGCACAAAACATACCATTTACCCGGTAGCATCAATATAGTCATCTAGACTATTTCATTACTAGATCATGAGCATCACCATCACCATCAACTGCATCATCTCTCGAAACCATACTTCATCTGAGTAGTTAGATATGATGTTGGATAAGTCACTCTCACCATGGAGTGATACAAGAGGAGTAAAATCTCTGAACTATTTTCCGTCTGGAAAATCTCTGTTCATCATTCATCTGAATGATCATCTTTAATAATCTGCTGATAGTATTCAAGGCAATTAGAACAAGGATAGAACACACCTGTGTCTATTCATAGTAGTACATAACTACAATCCAGTGGTTAAATACCGCATCAAGTAACACACAAGTACTTGATCAACAACGTATAGTTGCAAGCAGTGAGACACATTCACTACAATAGTCCTCATCTACTGTCATATAGTCTTCATAACAAACATCTGAGAGCATCCTGCATAGAAACAATGTTATGATAAAAACTGTATCATCTGGGCCAATCTTTCACTCACGTCTGTGAGATTTGAAAGAATGTCTGCCACCACAGTAGTCTTCATCTAGATAGAAACAATGTTATCATAAAAACTGAATCAACTGGGCCAATCTTTCACTCACCTCTGTGAGATGTGAAAGAGTGTCTGCCCTTAGTATAGAATATCAACAATGATCATCTGGGCCAATCTTTCACTCACGTCTGAGAGATCTGAAAGAATGTTTTCCCTCAATATATAACATCAATAATAATAATCTGGGCCAATCTTTCACTCACATCTGTGAGGTATGAAAGAATGTCCGCCCTCAATATAGAATATCAACACTGGGCTATCTGTCCCATTCTTCTCAACCAAGGAAGAAGGATTGTTTCTGATTTATGAACCTGGACCATTTCCCACCCTGGGCCATTCTTCCGACACTAAACAAAGTGTAACCTGGAGAGAATGAGTCTTCCCTCGAGAAATGCTTAGACCATTCCTTATCCTAGGCCATTCCTCCGACACTAAAAAAAGTGTAACCTGGAGGGAATGAGTCTGCCCTAAGGAATGACTGTCTTGGACTATTCCCCACCATGGGCCATTCTTCCAACACTAAACAAAGTGTAACTTAGAGAGAATGAGTCTGCCCTCGAGGAATAACTGTCCCTGATTGCTGATCCTGGACTACTCCCCACCCTGGGCCATTCCTTCGACACCAAACAAGGTGTAGCCTGGAGAGAATGAGTTTGCCCTCGAGGAGTAACTGTCCGGACCATTCCCCACCCCGGGACATTCCTCCGACACTAAACAATTTGTATCCTGGAAAGAATGAGTCTGCCCTTGAGGAATGTCTGTTCTGCATCAACCTCCAAAATGGATGATTCTTCGAAATTGCTCACAACTGTGAACTTCGAAAGAATGACTGCTCGACGAGGCGGACCATTCTACTTGACCACTACACAGAGTGAATGCCAAGAAGAATGACTGTCCTAGACCACTCCCCATAATGGGAAGTTGCTGTCTATGATACATCAACAATCAGTCTGCCTCGCATGTTAACTACAATGGGAAGCCACTGTCCGTCAGAAATCTCAATCCACTTTCCGAATAGGAAAGCATCTGTCCAATCTAGACTTTTACAAAGATAAATGCTCCCTCCTAACTGGAGAGTTATTTCAATCACAAAAATAAATGTTTGCGTACCTTCTTCTATCTTGGAGAGTCTTCCCTTCTGGTTAATAGAGTTATTTCCATGAGCTCTAGCTTGAGTATGCAAGTCCTTTCATCTTGGATAGAGGCTTTACCAAAATGTATGCTTATCTGCTCATCTGTGGAGATATGCATTGGACAAAACATTTTCTTCTTTCTGGACTTCATCATGGGTAGTGTAATGCTTGTATTGTAGTCTGGAACATTGTGAAGGCTTCTTGTAGATCTGAACAATAGAGTATATCATAGTTGGAGAAATGGAACATATCCGTGTGTCACTTCTTCTGTCATCATGAGATCTAATATTTTGAGTAGTCATCTTGATGTTATAGGAAATCTTTACCATGCTTCTGCTGTGCACTGGAGGTTCTCCACCAAGTTCTCTTCTTCTTATCTGCATACAAGAGTATCTTTCTGGTATGCCTCAAAGTCTTGAGATTGCTCTGCATGCGCTCTTTACTCAATTTCTTCTGGAGAAAATTCTTTGCATTCATTTGATGTAGAATTCTGACTCATGGATGTTGCGGATAATATAATGACTTATATAGAGATAAGTTTGGTATACTGGAACAATCAATCATCATAGTATTCTCCCTCCATCTGGGAGAACCTGTGGTTCTGGATCTCGCAATTCTTTCATTCATAAGTCTTCCGTACACTGTTCTTCATCATGACTTTCAGTTCTTCTGCTTGATTTCCTTTTAGTGAGTTCATATTAGGCTGGTAATCTTGTGATTCTTGATACAATGACTGGTTGTTCTGATTCTTCTTTCTTGGAATCTTCATGTTCTTCTTTTTCTTTAGCTCTTGGGTCCATGGAGTTTCTTATAGATTCCATGTCCTAGAGATTCCACTTCTTACCTTCATTATAGGATCACGGATCTGGATGGAAAACCAGGAATATTTTAAGGCTTCTCTTCGAAAAGGTCTTCTTCTGTGGTTGAGATAAACACGTACTGTCTTTCATGACTGCTACCATGGATATATATACATTTCATCATCTTCAATGGATCATAGGATTAGCTCCCTCCTAATCTTTGCTTCATGTAAGAGTGCATATAATCTGATCCCTTTGTCTGACAGAGTCCATGCTTTCGTCTCTGTCCTTGTTGTCTTCTACAATATATAATAGAGTCCACGCTTCCATATGCAACCTTATTGTCTTCTACAATATATAATAGAGTCCACGCTTCCATCTGCAACCTTATTGTCTTCTGCAATATATAATTGGCTTTCTTGTCTTAACAAAGTCCATGTTTCCATCTTGGTTATCGTCATAAGTCTTTCTCCAATTTCTCTTGATGTCTGACTTCTAAGTCTCTTCAGGATTGATTCATCTTATCTTGTAATAGCTTTCACATGATTATTTCATTATTTCATGTGTAATATCTAGTGATATTCATTCTTATCTTATTGTTCTTCCATAGGTATAGTTCTTCTTGGAACATATTATCTTCCAAGAGTTAGATATACAAGGTATGTACAAAGACGATGCAAGCAAGATATGTACAGAAAATAAGAAGAGTGTTGTTACCTTTTAGTAGAAGAAATCTTTTCCATCTTGCTTAGTCTTCTTTGTCGGTTCCTTTTCTTCGGAAATCGATGATTCGTGTTTCTTCTTTCTTTTATTTAGCTCAGGACACTGATTTCTGTAGTGACCGTACTTCTGACAGTTGAATCATTGTATTTCTGAGATGTCTTTCTCTTGATTTGGCTTCCTCCTTGAACCAAACTTCTTTTTGTTTATGAATTTCTTGAATCTTGCTGTGAAGGCTTGATCATCGTACTTATTTTGAGGTTTCTCTTTTGCATTGATCCTTGATTCTTCTTGAGCACAACAAGTCCAAATTTCTTCAAATGTCGGGTACTCCTTCCTTGTATTCATGCTTGCGGCAAATGCATCCCATGTCTTGGGAAGACCATTAAGTACTATGTTCACCAATTCCTTTTCTGAAGTGATCTCTTCAATAGCTTGTAGTTGATCTCTTAGCTGGGAGATCCTTACAAAGTAGGATGTTATGATGTCGTCATCATTCATCTTCATGTCATGGAGCTCATTCTTCAGACTCATAACTTGTCCAATATTTCTCACTGAGAAGAGATTTGTTAGGGCACTATACATCTTCTTTGATGAGTCAAGATGGGAGATGTAGGGTATCAAGTGGTATTTTATGGAATCCACTATGATACTCATGGCATTGATGTAAATGTCTTTGAACTTCTCCATAGCTGCAACGTTCTGCAGTTCCTTCTCTTCTCCTTCTGTAAACTCTGGCTTCACGATCTTTCCTTTCACAATATCCAACACTTTATTCTTAGCAAGGATGAGGTCAATCCTTGTCTTCCACGCTCTGAAGTTAGAAGCTCCATCTAACTTGTTCTAAAACTTCATAGAGTTCATCATGGCTTTCTTGACTTGGTCAAACCCTAGATTTGACCAGAAATCCAAACTTCACGTCTTGGCCTTCTGAGTGTACCAGGAGATGTGCTATTCTAGGGTGCACTGATCTATCTGGAGATTAGGTCAATCTCGTCACTTAAGGTGCCTCGATAAGAGGTTTAGGGTTTCTGCAACTTCTTCTGCTAGTAACCCTAGCTGCAGTGTTTCTGGAAACTACTCCTACTAGTAACCCTAGCGACAGTTCCTCAACGAGCTCAATATCTAGCAGCTATGTTTCCTTCCAGCGTTTTAGGCTGACTGAAGGGGTGTGTGCCCATAACCTATTAGAATATAGAAGATGGTGTGCTCATTTTACCATTGATGATACCCTCGTCACCCAACCACAGGTCGAAGCCTCCCTCCGAGCACCTTAACCTTGACTGAGAATTACTCCAGAAGCAAACCCTAGGCTAGATAGCCAAACAAAGGGTAGCACATCAATCTCCAAGGATAGCGCATCACAAAAGAATGATCGGATGTTCCAAACCCTAGCCAAGAGATATTCAAGCCAATACTGAAACTAGCTGCTGCTGCAGCTGTACCTGCAACCCTCCTCCAAACTTGCAGACCAACTGCAACTGTAGTGTGCACCAACTGGGAAACTGCAATTCTGAGATGCTGTCAAATGAGAACTGGCGCCCTGTATTTATAGTAATCCTGCCAGTTTGCTGGGGCCGAATTCTCCTTCTGGGTATGTGTCTGTTCAGTATATTATTATTAATTCTGGCTGACTTCTTCTCTTGGAGGCTAATAGCCTAATATAAATTTTCTTCTTGAGACGACAAGGCTTATAGGGTTATTAGCCAACTCATTAGGGCTTCTCTTGCTTCCCGGAGTCTTCTATTCTCGTCAGGTTCACACATGGGGGTAAATACCTCCCGTAGCTACCATAATATTAATAAAAATGAGGATGCATTAGAATTTAAGCTAAACTAACAACATGCAGTTTTTATTTACTAGCCTACCCTACCTAAAAAGAAAGAAAAATCATTATTCAAGTGTAAGAACTTTTCCAATGTAACCATGTGCAAAGAAAGATAAGAAACATACCCATATCCTCATATGAAAAAGTTACTGTAGTGATTACTTGGATATGAAGAACCAACCAACCTACGTTTTTTGGCATCATAAGGTGTTGAAGAAGAGAATGGTATTGTGGCCCGATGACCTCTTGAAACCAAATTTCAATGTAATCTTGATGTTCATCAACAATAATTTCTATGCTCTCCTTCAACATGATATGCATATACTCTTCTTCTATATGATTGATTTCTTCTATATGAGAAAGGATCTGCTGAGATGGATATTGAGAACTCCCCAATATCAGGTCTTAGTGATTTCTCTCCATCAGAGGTAGTCCATAATTTTTCAGCTTCCTTTGCAGTTTGGCAAGGAAAATCATTTTTTAGCTCATAGGACCTTGATTCTTCTAATATTTCTGGAGAGGTAGATAAGTTCTTGACTATTGTCAAGATGTGTTCTTCCTGAAAATAAGAGATCCCAGTTGCTGCTAGGATTTGAGAGAGTTCTCCCAAACTAATGGTCACCTTCGAATCCATTTTGCTGGTTGATGGGTCCTACCTCACACAGGGATTAGTGTCTAGGGTTTAAAACATCCAAAAGTTTTTTATTATTATATATATTTTTAAAGTTTTTAATCAAAACCGCCTAAAACATGAAAGACATATTTAAAATAGATTTGCTAAAACTAAACACACCACACTTGCATAAAATAAAACACACTTACATGAAAGAAATTAAAGCATAAAATAAAATACGATTGCAGGAATGAAATCAAACTCACATGTGTATGAAAGTAAACACACTGGAAGGAAAAATAAACACACTTTGCGAAAGGGAAGCACACTTGCATGCAAGAAATAAAAATTGCATAAAAGAAATAAAAAAAAACACTCTTGCAGTAAAATAAGCACACTGGCAGGAAAACTAAATTGCAGGAAGTAAACACACTATGCAAGAAAGAAAGCATGCTTGCGGAAAAGTAAATTGGAGAAAAGTAAGCACACTGTGCAAGAAAGAAAGCACACTTGCGAGAAAGTAAATTTCAGGAAAGTAAACAAACTGAGAAAAGTAAACAAACTAAGAAAAGTAAGCAAATTTGTAGAAAAAGTAAACACTCTTGCAGAAAGGGAACAACAAGGCTTTGGAGCGACCCATTAAAATGGATGCCCAGTGTAATGTCCCCCACCTCTTAGAGAGGTGATGAGGAGACTCAGTGGCCTGGTCACCCCCACTAGGTCATAATCTCACACTGAAGGGGGGAAAATTCAAGAAGTTAAAAGTTATATTTTTAAGTTGACTTAAGAAAGGAAAAGGATAAAGGAGTAAAAGATAACTCAACAGAAGACTAGAAGATTAACCCTGGGAGTTAACCTAACTCAATAGAGAATTAGAAGGAAAATTATAAGTAAGAGGCTAGGGTGCATCTATTACTCATTCTGGTTTTGGATTAGCATTTTCTATTGCTCTTGAGCATTCAATTTGGGGGTTTGCTGTACAAACCCTTGTGAGCAACTCAGTGGTGAAATATCCACTCACCTTGTTCCGCAGCTTGGTCTCGGGGATGAAACACTCCTCCACACCATTCTAGTCTCAACCCATATCCATCTAGTGCTTCAGAAGGGGTAGGACCATCAGTTTGAGGGATTTTCTAGAGGGTTATCATCATTCTACATTTGTCTGCAGATTGGGACGTCTTGGATCCATAGGGGACGTCCTGTAATTCAGTAAAACTCAAATCTAGGGAGATCTGCTTGAGATCTGAGTCTGAAACTTCTCCCATGGGATTCTCATAGCCTGATCTATATTCTTGGAGAGTTTCAGAGCATTTGGAAGCCTCCTTCATCAGGGCCAAACTAGCTAGGGTTTCAGTCATCCAGTGGGGCACTCCATTTAGTGGGAAATTCAGATCTACGAAGATTGAGAGGGATCTTGGAGATTCAGGAACCTGGGTTATTCTTACCATCGCCCGATCTATATTCTTGGAGAGTTTCAGAGAATTTGGATGCCTCCTTCATTAGGGACGAACCAGGTAGGGTTTCAGTCATCTAGTGGGGCACCCCATTCAGTGGGAAATTCAGATCTACGGAGATTGAGAGGGATCTTGGAGATTCAGGCACCTGGGTTATTCTTACCATCACCCGATCTATCAATTGGAATATTTCTTAGGGTGATTGGACAGTTTTGGTAGCAGGGCTGAGTTATTGAGGGTTTCAACCTTCTATTGGAGCGTGGCATTCTTCAACTGGAGAGTTTGGCATTCAGATCTACTTGTATTGATCTTCATTTCTTATTCAGCCTTTGGAGGCATTATTTTGTATTAGCGGGAGCATTTTGTAGCAGCTCATATCTATTGCTTGTATGACCATCTGAGGTTTATGCCAGATCGGTCATCTATTGTATTGATCTTACATTGCTCATAATAAAAAGGTCAGATCTTTTCTTGTGCTTCTACATCTTGAATATATTGGGATCTCCATGTGTTGATGAATCTTGTATGCACTTAATAACTCAATAAATTAGTAGTAGTTAGTGATTCTAAGGAAGAATTTGGATTGGGATCATTATAGTGGTATCAAAGCCTCGATCCTCCAAACCTGTGGAGAGATCGGTGCATGCAGAAGTACAGGGGAATTGTTATGGGTCGAAGAAAGATAAACAACAATGAAACAAAGGTAGAAATAGAAGAGTTAGGAGACGACCATGAGCCTCAGGGCTTGGCTCTCTTAGTAACTAAATTTGGTAAGTTCCAACAAAACATGAACTGCACAGAAAGCACATTGGTCCGATAGTTGGATGAGTATCAGGAAACCAACAGAAGGGGACATGCCAAAATCTTTGAAACCTTGAAGAAATTTGATGAGAATCTACAGAAAATGAACGAGAACCAAACTAGGATAACTGACCTTCTGATGAAAGTAACCCATCGAGGCAAAGATCCTGATACGTATGGGAATAAGGAGGCTGGAGGGTTTGGTGGAACCCATGAGGAAGTTAGATATAACCCAGAGAAAGCACTAGGATCCGAAGGAAGTCTTGGAGGTGGCATGTTCCATGGGCAGATGGGTAGCAGGACCAATCATCGGCCACATGTGCCAGTGTTCACAGATGAACCGCTAGGCCAACACTCAAGTAGCAGAGCTAACCCCAGACCATACATGCCCACATTTACAGATGAGAAAGAGCAACATGAACAGGTTGAAGATTTTGTGGCACAATTAGCCAGGAGTACTAGGGAATACTACCGCTTGGATATGAAAGTTCAAAGACAGATGTCCCTAGACCAGTATTGTCAACTCAAGTTCAGAAACTAGCCTAGGACGAACCACAGGGGCAGCTTTGAGTTTGAGCAAAGGGCAGGTTAGATAGAGATTCCATACTTTGATGGTACGGCTAAGATGACAGCACAAGCATGGGTGCAGAAGCTGGATACTTACCTGGAGCTTAACCCCATGAGAGAGATGGAGGCCATCAAGTTTGCCACTATGTACTTGGATGGCAAGGCCCACGACTGGTGGTACCATGGGCTCACCACACTCGGCCAAAACCAGATTGTATCCTATACATAATTCACTCAGAGGGTCATTGATAGATTTGATCTAGGATATCCTGAGTTACATTTTCGAGAGCTCACCCAACTCAAGCAAACAGGTACGGCTGAGGCATACATTGATGAGTTCTAGAGGTTGGAAGTGATGGTGCAAGATATGTCCCCAACCAGGCTCATGATGCTCTTTACAGAAGGATTGATGGAACCCTTGAAGGGTTGGGTTAAGGCCTTCAAGCCTACCAGCCTACAGGAAGCCATTTGGAAGACGAGGGATCTGGGTCCAGTTTCTAAACCAAAATTCATACCCATACCACCTCTTAATAGTGGTGGAAGAGATCAAAGGCCTCCAAAAAACCAGGTAGGATGTGACCCTAAGGGTTATGACAAGGGACATGGAAGAATAGATGACAACACCAGGAGGGAACTGAGAAGGAAGAAACTCTGCTTCACATGCAAGGAGCCATGGAATCCCTCACACAAGTGCATGGGACGAGGATAGGTACATTACATTGAGGTCACTTCAGATGATGAAGAAG